>PVKB01000913.1:73856-237297 GCA_004027205.1 Ctenodactylus gundi
TTTTTTTTTTTTTTTTTTTTTTTTTTTTTTTTTTTTTTTTTTTTTTTTTTTTGAGACAGGGTTTCGCTCTGTAGCCCTGGCTGGCCTTGGACTCAAGACAATCTTCCTGCCTCAGTTTCCTTAGTACTGTGATTACATTCATGCACCATCACGCCTAGCTTTATGTGATGCTGAAGAATCGAAATCAGAGTCCCGTGTGTGCAAGGCAAGTGCTTTAACTGCTGTGCCATTCCTCCAGCCCCCACTCTGATTCTTATAATTTCCTTACTTTTATTGCCTTTGATTTGGCTTGTTCTTGTTTCTCTAGGACTTTGAGCTGCACCATTAGATTGTTTGAGATTGATTTTTTTCCATATGCGTACTCATAGCTATAAATTTCTGTCTTAGTACTGTGCTTCCACTGTCATTTGACTTTAGAAAGTTTTTGATTTCCTTCTTGGTTTCTTCTGTGATCCATTGCTTGTTCAATAATGTATTATTTAATCTCCATGTATTTGTATAGTTTATGTAGTTACTTTTGCTATTGATTTCTAGTTTTATTCCACTATGATTGGAATGTATGGTAAGAATCTTAATTCTTCTATATTTATTTACATATGTCTTATGTCCAAGGATTACATGTTGCTTCCTGTCTCTAGGAATAGTTGGGGTTTGCCTGATCAGGGGCAGCTAGGTAAGGGAGCTCTTGTATATACTGCTTCTAATTCCAATTTGGAGTATAAATATGTCATAGTGAGAAAGCACAAATTTAGCTCTAAATTTAGAAATGATAAAAGTGTCATTTAACCATCATCTGTTGAAATGTCCACTTAATTTGTATTTAACTTTTAAAAAATCCTTGCACATAGAAGTTGGACCCTTATTTTTACAAACAAAACTTATCTTTTATTGAGAAGGGATTTTACTAGTTAATGTCAGCACAGTAATCTATCGTATCTATAATGGTATTATTACTTCTTATTTTATTTTTATTTCTTGGCATTGGGACTCAGGCCCAGGGCTTTCACTCTGAACTACTTCCCCAACCCATTTTTAGTGTTTGATTTTGAGGCAAGGCTAGTCTTGCTAAGCTGCTGAATTGCCCAGACTGGGCTCATACTTACAATCCTCCTTTCTCAGGCCCCAGAGTGCTGGGATTACAGGCCTGTGCCACCAGACCTAGCAAACTGTATTGCTGTAAAAAGTTTTTTTAAAAAAATCTTTTGACAGTGGTGAGGATGAACTCAGGGCCTTGGGCAAATAAGTAAAGTGTTCTGTCACTAAGTTACAACCCCAGTTCTAAACAGATGTCTTGATTGTATACGTTCCCTTTAAACTTTCAGTTGATCCTTTTCTACATTTGTTATGAGATGCAACTTTATTTGCTTGTTTATTTATTGAGACAGGGTCTCACTCTGTAGCACAGGCTGGTCCTGAGCTCTCTATGTAGCCCAGGCTGGCCTTGAACTCATGGCAATCCTCCTGCCTCAGCCTCTCAAGTGCTGGGATTTTAGGCAGTGTGTACCGCCATGCCCAGCTTATGTGTTGCTGGGGAATCAAACGCAGGGCCTTTAACTGCTTTTCTATTCCTCCAGTCCTTGTCTAGCTATTTCAAGTTCACACAGGAAGTCTATGCTTCTATAACAGCTCTCCTCATTTTTTTTTTTTTTAAGATGGAGGTCTCACTATGTAGCTCAGGCTGGCCTTGAACTTGTGATCCTCCCGCCTCACCTCCAAAGAAGCTGGGATTTCAGGCATGTGCCACTGTTGTTGGTTTGGGTTATGTTTATTCCCCGCCACCTCACCAGGAACCAAACCTGGGTCTGGTGGATGTTAGGCAAGCGTGTATGTATCAGTGAGCTACACCTCCAGTAGCTCTCCTCTTGTTGATTTAAAAAATGAGCCCCCTAGCACCAGGTCTGTTCCTGAGAAAGATGATCTTCTCTTAATTAACTGCTTAGAAACTTACACACCATGTTAAATTAGGGAAATCTTAGCTCTCATTAAAGAAGTGCCCACCTGAGGAAGTACTCAGAATGATGTAGCTGATGAGGCACACTGCTGTCCATCCACAACAAATAAACAAAGAGTATTTTCTGACTTCCTTTATACAGAGATGCATGGATCTGTCATCTATAAAAAGTCTAAACTCTTAACTGTATTTTCTTTATCTATGGTTTCTTCACTTATTGCATCAGCTGATAAATGATTAAGCAAAAATGGAGTTCTCACGCAACACCTACAAAATCAAACACTGCTTAACAAGGTCTCCAGGTGATTCTAATGCCTGCTAGAATTTGAGTTCAAATTTCCATGTCCTCTTCCAGAAGTAAGGAGCCTGGAGGAAAACACTGGACAGTCCTAATGGATGTCAGACTTTGCCAAGATGAAGTGGGAGGGATGGAATAATGGGGAGCAGAAAAGCCCCTTAAAGAATGAAAATTACTCTCCCTAATAAGGATACAGTCAGATTTAATTAATATGGTGTTATGGCAGGTCCTATTCATTAGTGAGAGGTCGAGGAAAAGCTGTTTGGGGTCTGTGGTAGTCAGCTTCACGTTACTATGACAAATACTTCAGATGAACCAACTTAGAGAAAGAACTTTCACTTGGTCACACATTCTAGCCCATGGCTAGCTGGCTGTCTCGCTTTAGGGCCTTTGGTAGAAGCATGCAGTAGAGGAGGCTACTCATTTCATGGCAGCCAGGAAGCTAAGACAAGAAAAAGCCCAGTATCCTCTCCAAAGACATATCTCCAATGGTCTAACTTCTCCCAACCTCTCAATAACCCCACTGGCAGGGGGATCAAGCCTTTAAACACCAACCTCTTTGGAAGGGCCGGCTACTCATATCCTAAGAATAGCAGGGTCAGAATACTGGCCCATTATCTTGAGTTCTCCTACTAGTGTGAGGGAGTCATGGATAAGATCCTGATTCTACGGCTAAGCTAGCCTAGAATACAAGTGCAAAGTCTGCCTCTCTATTATACTTACTGGAAAATACTGTCAAATAAAGTTAACACATAGTTGTCTTATCCTTACATTAGATAACCATGAATGACTGACTTCCCTTAATACATTTGCATTTATCCCATTATGGACCAGGCAATTCTACAATTATCCCAATACATGGAAGGAATATTTATGAGTATAAATTATTTATTATTTATGAAATATTTATGCGGTTTCTTAGTGGATCAAAAGAACAAGAGAAGCGGAGCCTGGTGGGCCATGCCTGTAAGCCCAGCACTGTGGAAGTCCAAGGCAGAAACATGGCAGATTCAAGCCCAGTTTGGTAACTCAGCAACTAATTAAGGTTCTGTCTCCAAATAAATAAATAAATAAATAAATAAATAAATAAATAAAGGGTTGGACCCAGTGGCACAGGCCTGTAATTCCAGTACTCTGAGAAGCAAGAGGATCACAAATTCAAGCCCAGCCTAGGCAACTTAGTGACTTAGTGTGACCTGTCACAAAATCAAAACTAACCTAAAAACTGGGCTGGAGAGAGAGCTCAGTGGTAAGGTCCTGGGCTTGATCCCCAGTACCATGTTTTTTTTTTTTTTTTTTTAAAAAGGAGCTGGGGATATAGCTTAGTGTAAAAGCTCAGGATTCAATCCCCTTACCACAAGGAAAAAAAGAAAAATTCAAGAGAAGAACTTTGTCCTTGAATTTTTGGGCCTCCCACCTCAGCATCTCAAGTAACTGAGACTGTACCCAGCTGATCCAGTCTATTTTATCTTTAATGACTTGGACTGGAGGAATAGTACAGTGGTTAAAACACTTGCCTATCTTTAATGACTTACCAAAAATGAGTGTTACAAATATAATCCTTTTATTCTGGTTAATAAAAATAATATGGTAAAGCCAGGCCCAGTGGCTCAGATCTGTAATACCAGTATGCATGGAGGCTGAAACGGAGGATTGCAATTTCAAGTCTAGTTTGAGCAATTTAGTAACTTAGTAAAGCCCTGTCTCAAACTCAAAAATAAAAATGGACCCAAGATGTAGTTCAGTGTGAAGGGTCTGGGCTTGAGCACAGTACCATACAACAACAATAATAATATGGTAAGTAATATGATAGATGATACATATGGTAAATGAACACTTAAGTCATATGATGAAAAAGTATTATGCTATTAAGTGAAGGAATACCAAGAAAACTAATGTATACTAAACTTAGGTGAAATCCAATCGTTGTGGCTTGACAAATACAAATTTATCAACTATGTTTCCCATTGACCAGAGTAAAACACTAATTTTTAAAACTGCAAAACCACGATTCATACCAATTAAATTTATAAATTGCCAGTATATGAATGGATATTATGGCTTGGATCTAGAATACTCCCCAAAAGCCTCATGTATTTTGATGTGTGGGACACCTGTGGAACCATGTGCTGTTAAGAGATGGGGCCTGGTTGGAATGTGTGGAACACTGAGGCTTGACCTCGAAGAGGCAGATCACTAGGACATGAATGGACCTTCCGAATCGGTAAGCTAAAATAGATCTCCCCTCCCTTAAGTCGTGGATGCCAAGTACTGTGTTTTAACAATGAATAACTTAAGACAATGGGTAAGATTTTAGAAAATGTGTTTTTATTGTAAAATGCTAAATCTAGGCTGGAATTTGCAATCCTTCTGCCTCAGCCTCTTAAAAGAGTTTTGGGATTACAGGCCTGTACCACCAGGCACAACATATGATATTTTTTGAGAATTTTATGCCAGAAGAAACATTGCCAACGTAGATGAAAAGGAAGAGAAAGAGAAAAAAACCCCAAAAAACAACAACAAAAAAAGATCCCCAGGTTAGAGCCACTCCTAAAGAGCAGAGCTGTCAGCCTAGAATCTGGATGAAGCCAGATGATCATTTAGTCTATGAAAGTTAGTAATGAGTTTACCCCGTTGTGTTTCAAACTGCCTAAGATAATGATTCCTTTATTCTTCACAAATTCTGCCTTTCATCATAAAAAATATCTAGTTATGCCTGACTCTCCATCTTCATTTGTCTGTGTTGCTAAAACAGAATACCTGGGATTGGGAAATTTATTTATAATAAAGCTTGGAAGATCTGAAAGGTCAAGACTGAGGAGTCTGGTGAGGGCCCTTACGTTGCATCTTCACATGGCAAAAGAGCAAAGAGGCAAACATGGTGAATATATCTAAAAGGTGGTAAAAGACAATACAAATCCTGAGTTCCACAATGCCAAAATAATAACCTCTAAGAGCAGTACATAATTTGTGAGCCCAGGTCAAAATAAAAATGTGTGCCCCTCATTAGAAACTTGTCAAGAAGGCTGCCACAGAGTGTTACACCAAGTATGAGGTCTTTCTAAGTATGGGACCTTACATGAACTGCATAGATTTGACATCTGTAGAGTCAGCCCTATATGTAGCTCTGCTGCCACTATGGAATTCCAATATCTTAGTTATCTTTGTCCTGTGAGTCAATACAGGACTATTTATATATAATAGTAGGGATTCAAATATTTGTTGAATAAAATGTCTTGATTTTGCAGTTTTCCAAGTCAGTGAGAAATGTTTACTTACATACGGTCAGAAACTTAACCTGATGAAGACAGTCTGTTAAAAAAAATTCTAGTAACTGCTGGATTCCTTTGGCACTGAACAATCTGGACATGAGATTCTACCTTAATGGGAGCTGGAGGATAGGTACGATGAAGCTCAAGATCATCTGGTTCATTCAACACGTATTTATTAAACAGCTACTCTGTGCCAGGTCTTGTAATAGGCACTGGAATACAAAAACAAGCAAGACCGTTTCTGCCCTCAGGTAGTTTACAGTCTAATGTAGGAACTTACAGTACTTTAGAACTTACTGAGAACCCATTCTGGGCGGCTAGCATATTATCTGGAATACTCCAAGTTTCCTGAAAATATGAATCTAAAATTTATCAGAAAATATTTTTGCAATGAAGGATGTGGTGAAAATTAAGAGACAGTTTAAATATTCACTCTTCGTATAAGAACCATGAAATCTCATAAAGAAGAAAACTAGGAAAGCTAAAATTTCAACCTATTTAAAAGACTTTGGACCAGATTTAAATTTTAAAAATTATTTTATTATCTCTGGGTAACATTTATAGCGATTTTATATACACATACAAATAAGAGGTGTATGTATATGTGCTGTGCTCCTTGGGGCCTATGATAAAACCCGTATCTCTACATTAATTCATTTTCAACAAAAGACAGCAGCATAAAGGTAAATTGAATACTTTCTTTAAATAATAATTTCCATTATCATTTCAATGGGAGAAATGTGTAGGACATCATTTACAATCCTCTCTAGGATATAAGTTTTAGTACAATTTTATTCTACAATGAAACTAAATTATGTCTTTGTAACAGCATGTGATAATTTAGGCATATATTTTAATGGTTACTGACAAAGTTAATGCATCTAAAATAGTCTTAACTCTATCTGGATTATTTTTCTTGCACTCATTTTTTTTTTCTTCAATGCATAAGACTCTTGTGCAAATACAGAGCTCTTGTTGCTTTGATGTACTTTGGTACACTGCAATTTATTTCTTAATCTAGCTGCATCCTTCCTTAGTCTATAGTACCTTACTTGGTTGTAAGTGAAAAGAAAAAAAAAATCACTGGCTTAGACTTAACTGGGAGCTTTTATTTTCCAGAAGGTAAATAGAAAGCAACCAAGGGAACTGTCTGTCTCACAGACTGTGCACAGGTTGTCCAACTCTTATTGCAGATATTCTGAACAGACTTGGTGATTTCATGTCCCAGCTCTTACTAGATGAACACAGCACATTAGAGGAAGTGGGGAGTCTGGTAGAAGCAGATATATTGGTAGAACACACTGCTTACCATAAAAAAATTAGCAATTTGAGGCAAATGATTATTTATATCTCAGAATTGAGGGACTTACTTCATAAGAGATATTAACTCACATTTGTTATAGCCCTTTGCATTTTATGAAATGTTTTACATACATCAGAGCTCGCTGGGTATTTGTAATAATGCAATATGTATATAACTTTAACTTTTCTTCATGAAAAAGTGAAGTATACTGAGCATGCTGTGTTTACGAAGGCAGGGAGGTACACTAGCATACCTGAAAGACTTGCATCAAAAATAATTACAAGTTTTACATTTTGGCACTTAAGAGATATGCATCAGTTATCCGCATTCCTATATAAAATGTCCTTCATGACCAACATAGGGTGTTGAGTGGATTTTCCAGCACTCACTGACTGCTGGTCATTAATGAGATGATTGTCCTCAGTAAATGATCAGACTATTTCTCCTGCTAAATGTAAACTGATTAGATACTTATATATGCCAGTACTGTATGTTCTAATACGGGAAACACTAACCTTCTAGAAGATTCAGAGTGTTTCGCTATATTGCACTTTCTAGAGAACACACCTTTAAAAATGATACAACGTGATCTTGGTTCTAGACAGAGACAAGAACACGTGATTTACCTATTCCTTGCTTGTTTTTTTAGAATATTTGGTATGTTGGTATGGCCTCTTCTACAGGATGTAACAAGGTGAAATAAAATATATATACATATATATATAATATATATATATTATATATATATGCATGCATTTTGGGCTGCTGAGAATAAGGACCTCACATTTTTAAAAAGGTAAAACAGAGGTCTCTTCTGCTTTAGCCACCTACCTCATTTTACAACTGGAATCAATATATTTGATGTACCTAATTCAGTCAACACAGCACTGTCATAAATATACTGTTCTAGAGAAAGGTATCTGAGACACAAGTACAATTTATAATACATTTACCAATAATTATACTATATTATCAATTATATTTACCAATTATCATGAATAAAAATGCCTGAGTAAATTATACAGTAAAAACTATGAGATTAGATTTTAGAACTCTAAGTGACTTTGGAATGTTCAATGTAAATTTCTTAACAGCACAGCATTCCTAGAAGACCTTTAATTCCTTGGTCAATATTTCCTGGTAAATTTTTGATCATGACCATACCTCAAGGAGGACAAAGTTTCTTTTTCTGCGTTTATTGGCTGTTAATTTTTAATTCTCATCTGTGTTGATGTATTTTTGCACAGCTATTTTTCCACTATTTTCTTATCTCTTTCATAAGTGCTTATCCTGTTAGAGGTTTTGTAGTTAGGAATGAACTATGTATACACCCTGAGTTTACGGTATTCATTGTCAAGGAATTTTTGATCTTATAAATGCTCTTAATGGCAGGGTAGTACACAGGGTCTTTAGATTAAAACAGACAAACCTGGGTTGATATCCCACTGCTGCCACCTACTGTTTACTCTGTAACTTCTAGCAAGCCACTTAATCTTTCTAACCCATCATTTCCTCCAAAGTAATCTGGAATTCATTTTAGCTACTTTTCAACAATTTTGTGAGGGTTAGTAATAAAGTCAGCATATTATTTAACCCACTACAGATATTTTATAGTGGTCCAAGAATTTAGAGTTGGAGAATATATGGGTCCAGCATCTGACATGGAAATTTTTCTCAAGTTGATACAATTTACAGGTTCTTCTTTTGAATGTCAATTTGGTCACTGTACACCACAGCCTATCATTATTATTATATTGTTAACATTATTTTGAGACAGGGTTGGTCCTAAACTTGCCATAGCCGAGGATGGCCTTGAACTCATGGCAATCCTCCTGCCTCAGCATCCTGAGTGTGGGAATTACAGGTGTGTGCCACAGTACTCGACTAACGAGGTGCTGGGGAATCAAACCCAGGGCCCTGCACTTGCTAGGCATCAATTACTTTTAATTATAATATTTTTGGGTGTTTTACCTCCAAAACTAATATTTTCTTTAAAATTTTTTTTAAGACAAAGTTATTGGTAATCCTATGTCTTCTGTAGTATGCTTTGTGGGATTTTTCTTTTCTTTTTTCTTTTCTTTTCTTTTCTTTTTTTTTTTTTTTTGAGAACGGGTCTTGCTCTGTAGTCCAAGTTGGTCCTGAACTTACTATGTAGCCCAAGATAGCCTTACACTCATAGCAGTCCTCTTGCCTCAGCCTCCTGAATAATGGGATGACAGATGTGTGCTAGCACATCAAGCTAATGTGCTGCTGAGGAATCAAACTCGGCCTTGCACTTGCTAGGCAAGTGCTTTAGCTGCTGAGCTACACCCCAGCCTGGGAATGTTTTCAATACCTATAAAATTTCCATTTTTTTAAACAACTATGGTAAGATGGTACACTTACAAAAAATTTTTCCTAGAGCCAACACTGTTCCAAGTGAGATACAACCTCTGTGCATGTGTGTGAAGGGCAGTCCCACAGGTCCTACAAAGGAATGTCATTTTTATTCATGAATTAGTATTATTTAAATATTTCTGTAAGATTTAAAATACTTCTCTTCTTATGGCTGGGTTTCTCAGCATCTAATCTCATGCCTTCCTTTTCCAATCTATTGGCCAATTTAAGAGTGTTCACAATAATATAACTGAAACACAAAGTGTTCACAAGTCATTGATTTAACAGCCAGTATAGTACAGTAGAATTGCCCTGAGCATGGAACAAGGAGGCTTAAATTTAAGTCCCAGGCCTGCCACTAACTTTGTAGAATGACTGTAGGGAAGCCACTTCTCTATTTTATCAAATAATGCAATAATGCAACTGATCCTATTCCAAGTTATTTTTTACCTCTAAAATTGCTGTCATTTACTTAATATTATTTAAATAATTACACCTGTGTGAATTGTGTTAAGCACCAGATAGGTACAAAATTTACAATTTAAGATTGCGTTTTCAAATTGGGAATAAGGATTATCTTGGATTCCTGATAAAAAAACAGACTCCTGTCCTTTCTCTACCTGAAATATAATAGCTAAGGCAAGGCCCAGGTTCTTACATTTTTCACAAATTCTTTGATGATTTTATCCCAACACTTAAGAACCACTGGCCTAAAAAGTATGTGACATAAGAGGGCAAGGCTAGTGCATGGGTTAAAATACTCCAGTCTCTAGCAAATCCCTTCTAAACATAATGCCATTCAATATGGAGGAGATTGGAGGAAAGCTGCCTATTCGACAGAGCAGCAATATTGTGCTTGCCCCTACCTGATATTTTTATTTGCTGTATTCCAAAACAAAACACAGAATAAGGTATTCATATAACACTTAGTCTTGCCATCCAAGTCACTTACTCTCAGGGTTATGACAACAGCTTGAAGAAGACTAATGGTGAGAGAACCACACCGTGGTTCTGGGCTCAAGGAGCAAGATAAGCACAATGCCATGTCTTTCCTCTTGATTTCTCTTCTACTCTAATACTGGTAGTAAAGCATTCTGTGAGATTCAAAGAATCTGGCAGAAAGTACATAGAAAATCTGAGTCCTAATGTTCTCGTCACTCTGTGGTTAGACATTATACTAATGATAAATAATTTTTCTGTACATCAGAAAAGCCCAAATCCCATTCCTTCATTTTCTACTGCTGTTGACAGGAGTAAGATACCAAAGCAAAGACACATGTGAGAGATTTTAGATCTATACAAGTAAAGTAAATTACAAAAGGTGATTAGATTTTTCACAATAAAATCTCTTTCACATGAAAAAAAATTGTCTAATTTTTAACAGGAGACAAGAAGACATTTCATTCCCAATACTAACAGTTGTAAGAATAATGCAACTATCGGTGCTCATTATAGAGAGATATACCAACTTTAAAAGGCCAAGTATACTGATAAATAAAGATAAATTTTTTTTTCAACAATCAGCATGCTAACACTCAAACTTTCTGGATTTTATTCAATGTTAGTGTCAAGGGTCTCTCTTATCCCAATAAAAACTCCTACCATATGTCCACAAAATTCATACCAAAACCAAAAAAGAGAAAGAAGAGAGAGGGTAGGGGAAAGGAAGGGAAGGACATAAGGGAAGAAGAAAAGGAGGGAGGAAGGAGACTTAATACGAGTTACCATGCAAAATGACCAGAACTGGAGTTCAGTGGCACAGATCAGCAGGAGCAGAGGAATGCTGAAAAAGATGCTGCTGCATAGAGTCTCACTTTGAGATTCCCGTATGATGCTGGATGACCAAGTACCCAGGTCAGAGGTGTGTTCATGGACCCATAAGAACCAGGATCTTGACTCAACCTTCTAAGAAGAAAATACTTCACCTAAATTGAAGCAACACATGAAGTCAAACACCAGAAGAGTTCCTTACTGGATATAAGTTGTGCCTAAAACTTTGGCTGATACAAAGACACCCGTCCACTAAGGCACCCTGAGGCAATCTGACAATGTGTTGGAGAGAACTTTGTTGTCAGTACCACATCATTGTGAGAGTACAGAGAACGGATCACCCGCAGGGGACTGGCTTCTTTGGGCAAACAGTCAACAAGTTCACTGCACTGTTTGTCAAATCCCAACAGACGAATTCCATAGCCGTGCGGGGAAGAAATCATTCGCCCATCAGGGCTGAAGCAAAGTTCTTTGATGTAACCCCTGCCGACATTGGCTTCTTCAATGTAATGAGTTAGTCTCAGAGAACAGCGAGGTGAAACAGGTCGCACTGGAGCTCCTTCTTGAAATTCATAGACACAAGTCCACTAGCAAGAGAGAAAGGGGTCAAACAAAGGTTACAGAGCACAAACAGTACTACAAACATTCCTTAAAAGAAAAAAATAGCTCAAAAGGCTGCAAGAAATCAGATGAATACTATCTGAATAATGTCACCTTCTCGACTAACAAAACTCTTAGGCCCCGTACTTTCTTCATAAAATCAAATTTATTCTCTGCTATAATGTTTTAAGCCTTTGATCATTGAGGATTCTTATGACTTTTGTAGTTATATATTTTTACTTTCTTTATTTCTTTGTTGTATGGAAGAACAAGTTCAGGGTCTTTGCACCAAGCCATATCCCAGTCTATTTTTATTTTGAGATAATTATTCCCCAGGTTGGATCCCAGAGTGCTGGGATTACAGGCCTGTGCTACAGGGCCTGGCTTACATTTTAATTTCTGATGGTGACAACAAATCTGGGTATTTAACAAGTTCCTGAGTACACTCATGCCCTAGAATATCTCTTCCCCTATATACTCCAATGTCTCTTCTTTCTTCTTTTTGGCTGTGGATTCCAGAGCCAATAATTCCCTTGTAAAATTCTTTTTTCCAGGGTAATAAGAATTTTAAAGTCACTTAGCCTTTTACCTTTGTCTTAGTTTAGTCTCTCCCTTCCCAGGGTTTCCTCTGGTTTTCCAAAAGGAGAAATTATGATAATTGGCATACTACCAAAATCTCACATTTAACCAACTTAACTGAAACCTCTCAGTGTTGTTTTTTGTTTTGTTTTGTTTTTGAGGTAGGGTCTCACTCTGTAGTGTTGTTATAACTCTATTAGCTTCATTCTGTTGTTTTGTTTTGAAATGAGATCAAAGAGGCAAGAATTAAGAAAGTAGATACAATCTGAACTTATGATAGCCTTTAAAATACTTCCCAACTCACTATACCTGGGGAGGAGAGGAGGAAGAAGAGTTTGCAAGAAATAGATACCATAAAGGAATAGAGGACGGAAACAGCAGAGAGAAGCAGGGTACATGACAGTACGGGTACTTCAGGGTCCAGCGATCAGCATCAGGTCTGCACACATGGCAATAGCAATCTGTGTGATAAGCCCTTGATGCACATACCTCCTGATCGTCAGTGTTGCTCGAGCACCGAAGAAGTGTGGCCCAGCCCTTGGGGTGTAGCTGTAAGGATGTGATGCAGTTTCCACGGTCTCTCTCACCAGGAACTTCAGGAGTTAAGACTTCAAGACTATTTCGTGGTGAAACTCCTGAAACATAAGAAAATGAGAATTTGGAATGTGTAGCATCTAAAGACTAAAGCAGTTCATCAAAACCAGAATTTCCAGCATCTCCCTTCCATACCTTTATTCCTTAGTCTGTCCATCATGCTACCACAAATAAAAGAACATGGCTCCTGCCCCCAGTGTGCAGTGTGTTTGGGATGGGACTATGGAGAAAGGGTGTCACTACAACTACACAATCCACCTCCAAGAGGAAGAACCATCAAGGACCTAAAGCTAAGGCACGAAAGTTTAGTAGGAGGTCCTTTAGAACTGGATCTGCAGCTCAGAACGCTAGTTATTTAAGAACCAAAGGTACATGGCATAAATGGAGTCTTGAAATTAAAAGAAGACAATTCTCATTTGTGAGGACTGAATGTAACGCTAGGCCAAAAAAGGAAATACTTGGAAACCATGAAGATTATCTTTAAGTAAATAAAAGGATCAGGACTTATGATCCCCAAGGATAGTATAAACATGCCTCCACTTAGGATGAGGTTAGTAAACCAGCATAAGTTAAAAACGTACATAGCATATTTAACCTATAGAATATGATAATAACACAGTACACAGGATATAGGTTGTTTACTCCCATGACTGCATGGCTGACTGGGAGCTACAGCTCCCTGCCACTGCCCAACATCATAAAAGTACCATTTGCTGCATATTGCTAACTTGGGAAAAGATCCACATTCAAAGTATGGTTTCTCCCCAGTGTATATCATTTTTTAAGCCATTGTAAGATTGAAAAATACCAAATTTAGCCACCGCAAGTCAGACAGTTTATACTATAACCAACAAACAGAAGTATAATTTTGAAGGTATAAGAGGATACCTCATTTAGATGTGGGTCAAAATAAGGGATGAAGGACACTGTTAATCATACGTCTTTCTGGTGACTATACAGTATTTCCTTTTACCTAGCCCCTCAATGAAAATGGCTGCAGTAATAAGCCACTGTGACTATCAGGTATGCAGAGATCACCTTCATAGACATTGTAAGGAAGCAGCTTCGAAATTTAGTACTTCAATATTTATTTGCCAAGGGAAGGAGTTATTTTGAAGTAATGAGCTCTCTCTCTGCCTGACTGTGAACTGTTTCTTAAGGAGATGTGTCATTTTTTTTAAGGTTCCTCTTGATATTACATCACTGACAGAAACCTGTGAAGCTCTAATTACACTACTATGAAGCTTGGAGGAACAGCACAACAGTTAGAGCACTTGCAAGTGCAAGGCCCCCGAGTCTGACTCCATAGCACCACATAAACTGGGAGGGTTGGTGCATATCTGTAATCTCAGGACCTTGAAGGCTGAGGCAGGAGGATTGCTGTGAGTTTGAGGGCAGCCTGAGCTACATAGTAAGTGCAGGACCAGCGTGGACTGCACAGTGAGACCCTGTCTCAAAAAAAGTAACAAAAATGAAATAACACTGCTACACCCAAATTATACCTAAGTAATGTTTTCACATGTGATTGAATTTTAGCAATTTTAGATAAACAGTTTTTCAATCTTCTAAAAAAACAGAAAAGAAATACATCCTTTGTTTTTTCTTTTTTAATCTTTGATTTTAAAAAAACTCCACATATTCTAAGTTGCAAGCAGTGGCTTGCTAGTTGTGATCTTCAGAGGTTCCTCAGGAGCTGACAAAAGGAGAAACCACATAAGGAACCAGGTGCAGAGGAGGTGGGGAAGACTGTGGGGTCAATTTCACTTTAAAGACAGCTACTTTGATTATATTTGTGCCACAGCACTGAGAATCCACAGCAGATTCAATGTCAAAAAATAAGAGTTCTAAGGCTGCTCTAAATATTGTGATAGACATATACCTATTTCCAAGAGGTGGTCCAAAATGAAAAGAAAGAAAAAATTAAAAAGAAAAGAAAAAAAGGAAGGAAGGAAAGAAAATACACACCTGGCTTATAACATTCAATTTATAAAGAGAAGAATAAACAGTAAATGTTAGGAGCTTAGACCTGGATCATATGGAGAAACAGTAGTGGATTTGCACGGGTAGAAAGCATTTCAAAAAGAGGAAATGAGACAGCCAAAGCAGCTAGTTATGCCACAACAACTGGTGGAAAATTGGCAAATATGGAGTGGAGTCAGGTTACAGCTCACTTTGTCTCACAATCCCTCCAAAATTGCCAGGCAATAGGAAAAAAGCAACTGTAGCGAAAAGGTCTCCAGAGCAAAGTATCAGGAGACTTTCCCAATCACTGAGAAATTAATTTCTTATATTTATGTAGTACTTTTACACACATATTCTCATTTAATTTTCACAACAATCTTGATTAGAATCTACATTTACCAACTGCTTTTTTCCCAAACCTGACAAAACAAGATTTGGTCCAGGGAATAAAACCAAGCTCAAATTCCAACAGCAAAGGTAGTTAGTTTTTTGAAATGATGACTGAGGAATAAGAAATAGCCTGTTCTCTATTGGCTTTTATTTTAATGGATTAAAATCAACCCAAAGAAGGCTATTGGGGGAATGTTATTGTAAAAATCCAACTTTTAACCTACCTTCTCTCTGAGAGGCTCTTGACGCATGTTTCTCAGAAGGTAAATTAGAATCACTATGATGACAAGGTGAACCAGAAATTCTAGGACCAGATGAACTTGAGGAAGTGGTCAAATCTTGGAAATACAAAGAGATTAGCAATAAACATAGTAGCAGAGCTCTGGTACTCTTTAACTTTTTAAACCTTAACTTTTTATTTATCTACTTAAGTCATACTTTTAAAGTTCACATGACGTATGACCCAAAGAAGTTCACATAAAACTAGGCATATGACTAAGAAGTATATAACCGAGAGAAAGTGAAGCCAGCTCTATGGACTGTGCTGCTTAAGGCCAGTCCCTTTCACAAATCTTTTCCTCTTTTCTTTTTGATACAGATTCTCGCTCTATAGTCCAGGCTGGTCTTGAATGCACTATGAAGCGCAGGCTGCCCTTGAACTCACAGCAGTCTGCCTGCCTCAGCCACCTGAGTGCTGGGATTACAGGGTGTGTACCATCACACCTGGCTATGTTTTTTTTTTTTTTAACGAGGGGCTGGGGATTAAACCCAGAGCCTTGCACATGGTAGGCAAGTACAATGACCACTGTGCCTGCAGCTCTAAAATCTTAGTATCAGAGACTTGCTTAAGTAAAATAAAAATGAAAAACCAAGTAAGCAAAGGAATAACTCTGGCTTCCTATCATTTCTACACTAAGAGCAATAAAATTCAGTGAAAATGAAAAGTGAACTGTTTTATCTTGTTTAATGTTGGAATGCGCCCAACAACAAGTCCATTACTGGGAGATGAGGAGATCCTTCTTTAACGCATACCAAAAACTTTCATTTTAATTCCTCAAATTATGTAAATACTATCTTTGAAATGCGATATAATGCTTTACATTAAAAGTTGTGTAAAACATAAGATGAGTAATGGATAGTCAAGTGTGATGCATTATTTCAAATCTCAGTTTTTTCAGTTACCACATTTCTGTAGGAATTTTTTTCTTTTTTCTTTTTCTTATGATAGTGGGGATTAAACGCAGGGCTTTCACACTGAGCTTATATCCCATCCAGTTCATTTATTTATTTATTTATTTATTTATTTATTTATTTATATTTTTTAGAGACAGGGTCTTACTAAGTGGCCTAGAACAGGCATGAACTTGTGATCTTCCTGCCTCAGCCTCCCAGAGTGCTATGATTACAGGCATGTGCCACCATGCCCAGCTGGGAGCTCTCATTAAACTAATTTCCTGTGCCATTATTTAGTACCTGGATTACCCTGAGAAGACTGAAAAGCTTCTTGGTTTTGAGTCAGGAAAGGCCAACGATACCTTCCAAATCACTCTCACTAAGCTGAAGTTGATTATCAATGCTTAATTTAAAAAGCAAATCTGTATCTAAAAGGATTGTGTATTTATACCCCTTACCTGCACATTAAGTTGGTAAATCTTAAATTTCTCCTTTAAAAGTTTAATTAAGCAACTGCAATACAATTATGTTTGAACTTTCCAAAGAGGTCTTCCCTTTGTACAGAGGAGAAAGAGACCACTCATTTGAAGTTGCCTTTTAACAGCATTTAATGAAGAGTCTGTCTTCCAAATAATTGTTTTTCTGGCTTCTTGTTCATATAACAGTATTATTAATAATGGATATATTCCTAGATCAATCCTCTTTCCCAAAGATAGATGAACTATACTCTGTTTATCATATAATGCTGGTAAAATACGGTACCTAAATATTCCCTTTCTTTCTCTCTCTTTAAGGTTCTCTCTCTGTAGCTCAGGCTGCTCCTGAATTCATTATGTAGACCAGGCTGGTCTTAGATTCAGGATAATCCTCCTGCCTCAGCCTTCTGAATGCTGGGATTACAGGGTGTGCATCACACTCAGCTTTATGTGGTGCTAGGCAATCAAACTTATGGCTTTGTGCTTGCAAGGCAAGTGCTTTAACCATTGTGCCATTCCTCCAGCCCCAGTACTTAAATTTTTCTGAGACCAAACCACTAAGTCTAATGAAATCAGCAAAGGTAAAAAGAACAGGGCTTTGGCAAGATGGTATTAGGAGAAAAGATGGCACCAACTACCTGCATCTGGTCTCTTGGAAGTCCAGGAATATAATACAAACTTAAAAATAAAATCCTATTATTACTACTAAAAGTTCTGAGAAAATTGATACTGTTTTGTTCTATCACTAATTACTGAGACTGATTATTCAGAAGTACTGGTCAAGGATTCTCAGGCTACAACGAAACTAAAACTTTTTTGAAAAGTTGTGAGCATTATGGAAAATGCCTGTTAGCCCTCACAGTGGCAGCACACCTATAATCCCAGCTACAGAAGACTGAGGCAGAAAGATCACAGGTTCAAGGCCAGCTTGGGCAAATTATCAAGTCTCACAGTAAAAAGGAAAAGGCATTAGAGATATAGTTCCCTTGGGTTAATCTTTGCCACACACAAAACAGACAGACACAAAAGCCTTTTAGATTTTCTCTCATTTTTCCTATTATTTTCAGGATAGAAACACATATCAGATTCTTTAGAAAACTGTTTTTAATTAAAAAAAAGAGCTTACCTGAACTTGATGTAGTTCTTCTTGCTCTTAAAATGGGATAGCTGCCTACTTCTAAAGATTTGGTCAAGTCAAGATCATGCAAAATCAAGAGATAACCAGAGGAAGTTGAAATCAACATTTTGGAACAATCTGGTGTTAATCTCATTCGCATAAGAAAACGTGTGTGAAAAAATTTTTTATGTGGACACCCATCTTCTGTACACCTACAAAAAAAAACCAGTTATCATAGTCATTCAGTGACAAATTATTTCACTCATCTAAGTAGAATTTACAATTTTATATACATATATACATGTGTTCATACACACACACACACACACACACACCTTTTTTGAGACAAAGTCTAGCTTTGTAGTCTAGGCTAGTTCTGACCTTACTTTGTAGCCCAGGCTGTCCTCAAACTCACAGCAATCCTCCTACCTCAGCCTCCCATCACTGGGATCAAAGGCATGCGCCATCATACCCAGCTTATGTGGTGCTGGGGAATTTTGCACAGGGCCTTCGGCTTGCTAGGCAAGTGCTCTAACCACTATGCTCCTCTTGCCCAATATATATTTAGATTTACATACATACTTCCTGACTTTTTTTTACTTCTTTCATCTCTGACTTCCCTTTTTAGACAAACCTAAGTTTTCCACTCAAAAGTTTTTAAAGTAAACTTTGTTGAGGTAAATTCTATCACCTTTATTTGAAATTTCACATTTTCTTTTTGAGTAGAGGCTTAACTTATTAGCATATAATCATCACATAGAAGACTCTATCTTAAGGTTGATCATTCTTTCTTTCTGAATGTTGAAGATTGTATTCTACTGAATTTTGACTTCCACTACTTCACTTATAAATCTGCCAGCAGTCTGTTATAGTAGGTAATTTTTTTGAGACAGGGTCTCATTCTGTAGTCCAGGCTAGTTCTGAACTCACTATAGCCTTGGTTGGCCTTAAATCCACAACAATCCTCCTACCTCCTGAATGCAAGGGTTACAGGCATGTGCCTTCATGCCCAGCTTATGAGGTGCTCAGGAATTGAACTCAGGACCTTGTGCTTGGTAGCCAAGCTTTCTAACTGCTGTGATATTCTTCCAGCTCATAATTTATTGTATTTTTACCTCTAGCTAATAATACTTTGTCTTGAGAATCTTAACAGTTTTACTCTGATACCTGTATATTTGGATTTCTTATCTTTTTGCTATTCAGTTGGCTTTAAGATTCATGTTATTTACATATTCTGGAAAATTCTATAATTACTTCAGTATTATTTCTCACCTATTTCCTCTGTTCTTTTGGAGTATCACAGGAATGTTTGATCATTCATATTTGATGCTCTTTGCCTAATAACTACTTTCATGTTTTGTATCTCCCTATTTCCATATGTTGCTTTCTATTGGACTTTTTGATAGCTACCTTCTAATCTATTGTCTTAAGCTGCATCTAGTCTAATGTTTGACATGTTTGTCCTATCTGTGTCTCTTAATTGCTGGGCTGGGGGCATAGCTCAGTGATTAGAATGCTTACCTAGGAAGTGTGAGTCCCACAGCTGTACTGTTCCTTTTTTTTTTTTTTTAACTTGTTATATTTGGCATTTTCAAAATCCGGTTGCCTAGTCTCTCTTAAGATTTTCACTGAGATATCTTGAAGGAAGGAGCCAAGATGGCGATGGAATAACACCTCCAGGAAAGAGTGCTCCCAAAGAATCAACCAGCCTGACAAACAGCTAGAGTAAAGTACATCTCAGAACTATAACAAAACCCAGAGATAAGAGGTAAAACCAAAGGTGGTGGATTATGGACTGGGGAAGACCCTAGTGGTGGGAGGGTTTCCTCACCCCCTCCTTAAAAGACTGGAGGACAGTAAAGACCCTCTGTAGTGCACTTTCAAGTGCGTCTTAGAACAAAGAATCTGGAGATCTTAACACCCTAAGGGCACTGGGAACTGGAACAAACCAGAGGAATTGGGGTCCTCTCCTGCGTGGAAGGGAAAGCAGGGGTGCTGTGGAGTCAGGTAGTAGTAGTAGGCTCTGAAAACCACGCGGCTGGAGATATAAAAGAGAGAGAGGGAGAGCCATATACGCCCTTAATCCAGCTTCATACCATTTGGAAGCTGCAGGAGAGGGCAGGAAGTTGTAATCCTCTCAAAACAAAGGACAAAGAGCCCCAGTGAGAAGAGAACTGTGCTTACAGGGCTGGCAAAATCTGAAGAGCAGGCGGCACTGAGAAGTAGGCAACCACTTACCTCTCCGCAAGTGGAGGTCCTGGGGGGAGGCAAACCAAATCCCTGACTTAAGCTTCAGCTCAGGGGTGAAAGAATCAGGGGCCCACCGTCCACCCCCTGCCCTCGAGGAAACCCCAGGGGCAACATGCACAGACAGGGTACAGGAAAAGACCAGAAAAAGCACAGCAGGCTGTAGCCGAAGCCATAACTCCATAAGTCGGAGGGGAGGCGGCTAATAGCCGCCTGCGGAACAGCCTGGCACTGAATAATAAAGCAGTGTGAGTTGCAATTCCCTCCCTCACCCCCACCCCTGCCCCCACCCCCATCCAGTTCCGGCTGCCGCTTGCCGCTCACCCAACGCGCTCCCATCTACACGAACCAGTGACCAAGTGGAGAGGAGAGGGAGAGCGGAAGAGACCAGCCCCACTTCCCCTCCCCCCAAATCAATAAGAAAAACACAGAATCCTATGAGGAGAGAGACTGCACTCCCCACTCCATAGAAAATATAAAAGACATACAAGTGATGGACGTGTACAATATATCTACTAGATACGACCAAAACAGAAGCTCCCCTAGAGCTTATAATAAAACTCACTGATATACAAAGCAAAGAGGGAATCCTAAAAGCTGTAAGAGAAAAAAGTTACATATCAAGGCAAACCTAACAGGGTAACAGCACACAAAACTCTAAGGGCCAGAAGAGCCTGGAGCAAAGTTCTCAAAGCCCTAAAAGATAGTAACTTAACCACGACTCTTCCCCCCCCCCCATTTTTATTAATATATATGCAATACATCATGTTTATAATGGACTTGAGTATTCTGTGCATATATACATTACATAAATATTACGATCCTTTCCCCTCTCCGTATCTCCGAATCTCCCACTATAACACTCATTTGGTTCTATAGAATGCCTGTGTTCTGGATTTCCCAAATTAGAAAAACCATGCAATATTTAACATATTTATTTTTCTGCATCTGACTTACTTTACTATTCAAATCACTAGTTATTAAGTCAGATTCCCCTAGAATGGGCTTCAGTGGCCATATCTTGATACTTCTTCTCTGGGTCTAAACAGGGCCCTTTATTGGGGTGATATGCCAAAAGTTCTTTTTTTTCCCCTCTGTTATTATATCTTTGTTGAGATTCTTTAACATGGCTTCATCCACCAGTTTACATAAAACAGAACTATAAAATTCATAAGGCTAGAGGACTTGAGAAACAAAAAGAGAGAAGTTAAATTTTTCATTCCTTAGATGAGTACTACAAAGTAAATATACATTCAAAAGACATTCAGGGTGTCATTGCATCAATCAACTTTCTTAGAATACACTTATGTCCAACACCAAATAAGTGAATAGTTTCATTAAACAAGCTTAAGCCTATATCGATTTGCTACAGTAAATGAACTTAAATATGTATCACCTAAGTATACTACCATTAAACAATAGTAACAAATTTCAAATTTTTTAAACTTTCATAAATTGTTTACCCACATTTCACTAATTGTTAACATTTTGCCAGATTTGGTTTATCCTTTTACCTATCTATCCATTCCTAACTCCATGCATACATATTTTTAAAGATTTTATACTCATCTCCCATGTTGAATATATTTATTAAGTTTTGTATACTTATATACTATTGAAAATAATAATTATGGAGGAAGATTCACAGATTTTATTTTATTCTACTCCTTTACTTTCAACTTTACTACATCTGTTTTAGGTGTCCCTTTCAAAGTACATATACTTTGGAGGCTGGGGACATAGCTCAATGGTTAAAGCACTTGCCTAGCAGGTGCAAGGCCCTGGGTGGGTTCAATTCCCCAGCACCACATAAAAATTAGCTGGGCACAGCAGCACACACCTATAATCTTAGCTCTAAGGGAAGCTGAGGGAGGAGGAATACCATCTATCTGAGGCCAGCCCGGGCTACATAGTGATTTCAGAATCAACCTGGACTATAGAGCAAGACCCTGTCTCAAGCAAGACAAAACAAAAGGAAAATGAAAACAAAAACAAAAAGAGAACATATACTTGGGGTTTGCTTTTTAATCCAATCTAACACTATCTGTCTTTTAATAAGCTAGTTCAGTTCATGTGCATTTACCATAATTACCGGTACTTGGGCTGATGTCTAGGTTCACAGTGTTTCTGTGCTTCCTTGTTTTCCTGCCTTTAAGGAATTCCTTCATCCTCTACTTCTATGTGATTGATGATGTTTTATCAGCTTTTACCCTTGCACTAATTTGGAAATTATTGTTTATATTTCTATCAATTTTTTAAAAATAATTAAAAATAAAATCCCATTTACCTCTTGTGTGGGGAGAATGAGGGTACTAAAAAGGAGCCTAGGGCTTTCACACTGAGCTATATCCTTAGCCCATTTTTACTTTTGATTTTGAGACAAAGTCTTGCTAAATTGGTCAAGCTGGGTTTGAACTTACAATCCTCCTCCCTCAACCTCCCCGAGTGCTAGAATTATGGACCTGTGCCAACAGGCCCAGCTACCTTTAAACTGTAACAGACATATTTGTCTTTTGCCTAAGATAATAGATTTATCTTCAAAGAATACATGCAGCTAAGAATCTTTACGAATATCCTTCTTTTACATATGACCTCAGAAAACAGTATTTCAATTGTTAGCAATAGGCATATTTTAATTCTCAAACTTCAATTCTTCAAATAATTTCTTAATAGGAAGCCTTTTACTTAAATATTTCACAACTAAGGCATAAATGGCATTTTAAGCAACAGTTATAAAAACTATATGGTACTGGCACAAAAACAGACAAGTTGGCCAAAGGAACAGAACTGTGAATGCAGAGACAAACTCAAGTACCCTCAGTTACTTGATCTGTGACAGAGGAATCAAAAGCATACACTAGAAAAAGAACAACCCCTTCAACAAAAGGTGCTGAGAAAATTGGATATCTACATTCAGAAGAATGAGTCTAGACACAGACCTGTCATCACACACCAATATAAAATCAAAGACCTAGGTATCAAAACTGAAAACACTGAACCTTCTGGAAGACGAATTAGGCAAGAATGTAAAGGATCTACATGTAAGCAAGGACTTTCTCATTAAGACACCCAACACAAAAGAAATAGCTCCCAGAATCAATAAATGGAATTACAGCACATAAAAAAAATTTCTGCACAGCAAAAGAAATTATCAACAGAGTGCAGAGAGAACCAACAGAATGGGAAAAAATTCTCACCACCTATATCCCAGATAGGAGCCCAATAATGAGAGCATACAGGAACTGAAGAAAGACTCATCAAATGCAAGACCCAATTTAAAAAATGGGCAACAGAAAGAATAGATAATTCTCAGAGGAAGACATTCAAATGGCCAGTAAATACACAAAAAGATGTTCAACATTCTTCACCATTAGAAAAATGCAAATCAAAACATCTCTAAGATATCATCTGACCCCACAGAGAATGGCGCATAACTGGCAAGGCTGTGGGGAAAAGGAATCCTTTTACACTGTTGGTGGATTGTAAACTGGTACAACCACTATGTAAGGCAGGATAGAAATTCAAGAGGATGAAAATAAATATCCCCTTTGATCCAGCGATACGATACCTCTTCTGGAAATTCTTCTAAAAGAGTTAAAAATATCATATAACAGAGATACATGTATACTCATGTTCATAGCAGCACAACTAACAATAGCTAAAATGTAGAAGACACCAAAGTACTCATCAACAGACCATTGGATACAAAAATTGTGGTATATGTACACAATGGAATACTACTCATCTATAAAGACAGCTGGTTTGAGGCTTTTGTAAATAGATACAACTTAAGACCATCAGGTTCATTGAAGTGAGTCAGACACATAAGGTTAAATATCAAATGATTTCTCTAGTATGAGAAATTCAAATTATAGTCATTTTATAAAAATAAATGGGAGAGTCAGGGGGATCTAGTGGGGAGGAAAAGTATGGGAGGGTCAAAATGGGAGAGGGGAAGGAGTTGTAATTTTGACATGCTACATATGTGCACAAAATACTCAAGTCCAAGGTAAACATTATGCATATATATATATATATATATATATATATATATATATATATATATGGAAAATGGCATTTTTAGATGGGACAACTGGTCCACTGTATATTGTCCCGAGTGCAGCAAGATACTTAAGAGCTATGCTTCCTGACAACTTAAGGCAAATAGGTACCCTAGGTTTTCCCCCACTGTGACAACCGAAACTGTATCACATAATACTTCCAAAACATTGACTTCAGATCAGTAGCACTCCAAATTAGAACTTGTCTTTTAAGCATGAAGATAAGATGCAAAGATCATTAAATGAATAAATAAATTTATAACTAAAGGACCAGAGTGAGAAAATCTTTAGTTTCACAACAGAAATAAAAAATATTTTTCCTTAACCTCAGAAAATTAATTTTACAAAGCAGTTTTCATCATAAGCTATCCTACTTGGTCTCCTTCCTATGTGGTTTTCTCAAAAAGGCCTATTTACTCATTTATTTTCGCAGTGCTGGAGTTTTAACTCCAGGCCTCACATATGCTACATAAATGCCCTACTAGACAACTGTACCCCCAGCCCCCAAGTTTTTAGTTGCAATATATCACTAAATGTTAAGTAACAAAAAATGAAGTCACTTTTTGTTTGTTTTCCCTAAAGCAAAAAAAATTTGGGGGGGGGGCTAGGTAAGAACATTGAATTTGTTTACCATCTTTAAAAAAAGTTTTTATTCATAATCCTACCATCACATAGTCTCCTATTCACAAACCTGTTAGTGTCCCAAATAATGACATTTCCATCAAATCCTGATGTTACTAAGAGTCTTGTATTAGTATCATACTCGATGTTCTTCACCCAGCTAGTATGACCATGTAAAGTGCACACTTTGGTGTTCAATTTTCTCAGATCCCATAGTGCTATTGTAGTGTCATCAGAGCAGGTAGCAAACAGCCGGTTATCAAGAAATCTATAAAAGTAGAAAAGAAAAACTGGTTCATTTACATTTTCCCTAAAGAAAATTTGATTTGAAAAATAATAAATTACCAGTCAAGAAAGAAGAAAACAAAGGATCACAATCTCATTGTATCAACTCAGTGATTCTGATATACAATGAACAATAATTATAATTTATATAACCCCAGGGTCAGGCTAATAGGACTTAATGAAACAGCACTGGAATTTCATCCATTTCTTTAAATTACTGAATGTTATTTGGAATTAAAAATAGAAATATGTTTACAGGACAGAGGTGGAGGGAAAGAACCAGCATCTGTATCTAAAATGAAAACTGTGAGAGAATTTAAAAAGAAGAAATTTTAACGATATCAAGTGCTGAGTGGGCCACATGAGTGTAAGGGGTTCTAAGTAATTAGAAAGATTTACTCTGCTGTAAGTAACATCTCTCTCTACTTACACTTACAAAAACTGATACTCAAATTGTCATTATTTTTAAACTGTTAGTTCAAAGGTATTCCCTAAATGATCTCACTTAGCAACATTTATAGACTAGTCAAGACTGTAAGATAGACTTAAAATACTATATAATTCACATTTTATGTTTGCACTACTTTCTCAATCCTTAGAATATATTTCATGCCAATACTTAAAAGATAACAAACCTACCACTCTAAACTGAAATTCTGTTTAACATTAGTATGACTTCACTAACATGTTCTATTATACATAAATTCCTAATATATGGCAGAAGAAATGAACTCTGGAGCTTCTTTCAAGACCAAATCATACACAATCCTTCTTAGAAATCAACCTCACTATCCACAATAGTTACCATGGCTTTAAATTTCAGGTCCACTTACATGTACCCCTTGATCTGGCTAAATTTTTATTTCTTTTCATTATACAACTATCAAGCTCTCCAAAAAGACTTCCTCTTCTATCCAGCCTGGGGTAAACCTACTGATTATCTCAGCTACGAAAGCACTCTGGACTTCTATCACAATACCTAATAATATAATGTAAGAAATAACTGTAGAAGGTGATAAATTCTTTGAATGCAAGGGAAGCTCACTAGTTCATGGTTATATCTGCAGTATACACACACTGCGAGACACATATGCATTTAACAAATATTTATTAAATGAAAGAACAAGAGGAATTCACTACTTAGTGAAGAAAACACTGTAATAACTAATTGTGTGGAATAAGCAAAAGGAGGAAAGTGCTAGGAAAGGCTTAATGGTGATGCCACTTGAACTTACTGTAAAAACTGAGCAGGAACATCCTACGTGACCAAAAGATGTAAGCAAAAGTTCAGAGGCACGTTAAGAGGGAAAGCAGAGACAAGTGGGACATACCATAATTCATTCTGCAGTGATTCCCAATAACCGTTGTAAATTATAAAATACATTTCTGTTGAAGTTATTTTTAAAAAATGAAAAATATTTTATCACCACAAACAACTGCTACTGATGTTTAGGCTAATTTCATATCTTAAAACATGTTGTCTCGTACGTGTTGCCATATCATTAAAGATTTATTGACAAAATTCTTTTTCATTTGTTTCTCTTTTTAGTTCTTATTGACAAAATAATTGTCTGTTTGTCTGTTTGCTAAGCACATACTCAAAGTTACATCCTTGGACTAACAAAATCACTTTGAATAGTTAAAATACAGTGTCTACTATGTAATGAACCATAATCTTGTCAAAAATGACATGTGACTGCTCGATATTTGAAGTATTTACAACTTTTTACCACAAAAAATCTAAGATGAACATTCTTAAAGTCAAATATTAATCATACTATTTTTCCAGTGCATTCCCAAAGAAATGTATTGCTAAATTAAAAAAAAACAATTTTTACTTTTCTTTTCAGCTGGGGTCTCACTATATTTTTTAGCCTGATGTCCAGTTCATGAGCTTGTGACCCTCCCCTCACTTCCCCTCAAGTAGCTGGGACTTCATATATATGCCACTAAACCCAACTGGCAGGGGATTTTAAAAAGTGTAAGGCTTTTAATACATATAGCATACTGTCCTCTAAGAGAACATACCAATGTATAGCTACACCAGAAGCTAAGAGTATCCATTTCCTCAAACCTTTGCCACACATATTTTTTTTAAAAATGCTGCTAATTGCTAGGGAAAAGAAAATCATCTTGTTTTAAGCTGAAACTTTCATTTTTTTGAAGGCTGAGCTTTTTTAAAAATTATTAGACTATCAAATTTTTATAATTGCTATTCATGATCTTTGCTCATTATAATTTTTACATTATTTTCATTGAGCTGTACATTTCTTTATAGTAAGGATACCGTATCTGTTTTTCAAATAGCATGCTTCATGTATTTCCACATATATTGCTATCTTTTAATGTTTATATGCTTCCTACCATCTCTAAATTTTAATTATCATATCAATGAAAACTTTTTTTTCTCAGATAGCTGTACCTCTACTGATGAGGCTTTTAAAGTACAGAATTACATAACTGAAAAACTATATCAAAAATATTTTAGGGCTGAGGGTACAGCTCAGTGGTAGATCACTTACCCATCATTTGAGAGACCCTGGATTTGATCCTCAACATTAAAAAACAAAAATATTTTTAAAAATACAAAAGGTTACTAGAAAGTCAATCTTTTAAAACAGAATATCTTCATATATTTTTTAAAATTTTAGAGAAAACAAAACACAGATACTTTATTCAGTCTATAGGAAAAAACTGCACAAATGGATTAACAGCCTGAGTGGGGTTATTGTACTGCTGGGGAGGGGGTCATGGTAGTCCAAATGAAGAGCTTTAAGGAAGGGAGTGTGATACTTATATGGGAGTTTCAGGATGATCTCTGAAATAATTAGGCTTCAAAACCCCTGGATTTTCATTAAAGAAAAAAAGTATATGGCAGATCACCTTTTGAACTTTTATTAATTAGAATACCTTAAAAATACCTGTTGCATAAAAAGATTTTAATACCAAAAAATGTAAAAAGAAAATAATACAGGCAAAAAGTTAACTAGTTTTGAATTGAGTTTACCTTAATTAAAAATTATCACTTCAGTTGGCTCATTTTTGCATCAAAGTATTACGTGTTAAAAATCTGGTATTGGAGAATCATTGGTGAAGAGAATAAAGTACAGATTATTAACAGTGCACATGAAGCGATCAGGTAAAGGACCCAGAAAAACTTTTATCCAAAAATAAGCAGATATAGAGAAAGTAAAATATTAGACAAGTCCTTGGAGATGTGGCTCACTCCTCTCAATGGAAGCTCAATATGGCCTCATAAGTTTATAGTAATTATAAATTTTTTGTAATTCCACAGTTTCTGATAGATAGAAGACATTTGGCCTCATAAGTTTATAATAATTATAAATTTTTTGTAATTCCACAGTTTCTGATAAATAGAAGACATTTCCTCACACACATGGAAATCTAGGCATCTCGAAATCATAGAACTTTCACAAGTGTCCTTACCAAACTCCAACATAAAATTACAACAGCTCTGACAGCTGGAGAGACTGAGGTCTTCCTTATCAGAAGATAACTGGTACAAAGTAAAAGCAATTGAAAGTGAATGCTTTTACAATAGGTATCAACTTTTCATTGTCCAAGTGAAATAACAGGTTGCTAAGTATCTTTAAAAAATAACTAAAACTCATGAAAGTAAGCTTTCCCCCACTTATGTAGCTATATACAAACTCAGAAAATTAAAATTTTGGTATAATCTTTCCAGTGAAATTAGAACAGAATATCACATCTTTGGTCCATATTTGAGTTTTATACTATAATAAAAAAGAAAGTCATTTCTGTATAAATATTCAAGGGCTTTATAAATTTTACCCAAGACCTTTACTTAGTCCTGTGAGGTATTCCAATAAGTCTTAGAAGTGTCTTTAATGTCATTTCTATCATTTTCTTTTTCTTGATTGATAACATCTAACTTAATCAGGTCCTCATTTGCCAATGATTTTTATATGTAATTTGTCCAGTTTTCTAACATCATTTTTAGGGTTTTGTGAAATCTTATATCCTTTTCAAGATGAACTTTACTAATAAGCACTGCATTTGCATTATGTTTTTTGAAATATAACAATCAGCAAGAGACTGAAACCAGACAGTGAGAGGGAGGTTGTGGGGTATTTAAATGGGTAATTTTATTTTATTTTATTTTATTTGAGACAGGGTCTCGCTCTGTAGTCCAGGCTGGTCCTGAACTCACTATGGAGCCCAGGCTGACTTTGGACTCACGACAATCCTCCTGCCTCAGCCTCCCGGGTGCTGGGATTACAGGCGAGCGCCACCACGCCCAGTTTACGTGGTGCTGGGGAATTAAACTCCGGTACTTAGCACTTGAACTTAGCGCTTGCTAAGCAAGCTCTTTAGCTGCTGAGCCATTCCTCCAGCCCTTAAATGGGTAATTTTAAATTGCCTTTATCACTAAGTTAATATTCTTATGATCTTGGAGGTTCTTTTTACAATCCTGTAATTGACAGGAGCTGCACTGTTAAATGGATTCTTCAATCCAAATACTGAGTCCTCCTCAATGAGAAGTAAGCCTGTATAACAGGCACATATATTTACATTATAGTTTTTTCCCTTTTGCAAATCATGAAAAACTGAACAGTAAATATTCTCCACAATTACCAATGTTTTTCTCTTACAAGATAAGCAATCTAAAAAACTAAGAAATAAACTAGAAGATAATAATTATGTGTAAAATGACTATCTAACCAAAGCAGAAAATGCATGATGATATCTTGGAATACAGTGAGGTGGTCTAGTGGAAGTCAGTATAAATTCCACTTTCACTCCTTACTATACATAAGGCAGTAGGAAAGTATCTTTACCTTAGTTGTGGTTTCTTTATTTCTTAAAACAAGTATGATACCTGCCTCACACAGAAATACTGTGAAGATTTAACAATATATGAGAAATGCTTTACAGGAGGCTTCGTACATGGCAAGCACACAAAAATGGAAGTTAGTATTATTAATAAGTAAAGCACACTTCGGTTCATGCACTTCAAGACCCTTCAAATCCTCATTCAAAATTTTTAAGTTGTATGTACTTATAACAAGTTTCAAAATCCATTTTTCTAATCAACAAGTTGGAAGAATCAAAATTTGTAGGTTCAGGGTCCCTTGGCGGGCACATTAACAGCAGCAAATGAAGGCTCACTTGATGAAGAACCAGTTCTAATAAGCAAGAGTCAAAAGTCATTTTGAGCAGGGGCAAAATCTTGACACATCAATTTTTTGAGATGAGAAAATTTTAAAATTCAAAATATTAGAAACAAAAATTGTAAACAATATAACACCTGTGATACCCACCACCCAGCTTTAAGGAATGTTAACATTTTGTTATCTTTCAGATGTTTCTGAGCATTACAAACACAGTTGAAGTACAGTGTGTATCCCACCCCAATCCCATCCCTTCCCTCCCTCTCCAGAGGGAACCACTGTCTAAAATTTTTGTCATTCCCCATGCAAGTTTTTAATATCATGAATTTATATGTGTACAACCACCAATGATTTCTCACACTGTTTTGCAATTTAGCCTGTAAATACCTAATGAGCACCATCAGCTTATGTTTATAGTTTTAAATTTTTATATAAATGGTATCACACTGTAAAGCTCATTCTACAATTTGCTTTTCTGCTTCAATCTTACATTTCTGAGATGTATATCAGATGTTCATGATTTTATTTAATTAACTGATGTATAGTATTCCATTGCAAAGTATATCAGAATTTATCTGGTTTTCTACTGATGGAAATCAAGTTATTTCCATTATTATCTTCTATTGCTAACAATACTGTAATGAACCTTTCCTTCTTTACACTTCTTTGTCCACATGTGCATCTATTATTATTTTTATTTACTTTGGAGACAAGGTCTCACTCTGCAGTCCAGGCTGGTCCTGAACTCACTGTGTAATCCAGACTGGCCTCAAACTCAAGGCAATCCTCCTGCCTCAGCCTCCTGAGTGCTGGGATTACAAGCATGTACCACGCCCCACTTATATGGTGCTGGAGAAACAACCCAGGGCCTTGAGCTTGCCAGGCAAGAACTTTAAATGCTGAGCTATTTCTCCAGCCCTCCTTCTTTTTTTAGTGGTGGGGGTGGAACCCAGATCCTTTGCACTATGCTATTAATACATCCCCAATGCATTTTTTGGTTTTAATTTTGAGACAGGGTCTTGCTGTATTGCTAAAATGCCCAGGCTGGGCTAGAGTTTATAATCCTCTTGCCTCAGCTTCCCAGAATCCTGGGATTATAACCTTTACCACCAGCCCTGGTCATTCATTTATTTAAAAATATAATGACCTTCAATTTTACCAAATACTGCTAAACTATTCAAAAATAATTTTACCAATATATACGTCATCAGTAATACTTATGAGTATTATACTCTATCAATAATACCTATTCCTTAACATCTTTGCCAGTACTTGGTTATTTTCTTCACTGTTCTTTTTATTTGCATTTCCATAGTAACTGGTAAGTTTGACTATCTTTTCATGTTTATTTGTAACTGTAGTTTCTCATACTTGTTTTTTTGACTATGATATTCAAGATATCGCATGTTAGTACGTATCTTCTCACAAGATTACAATGTCTATAATAAAACTAAAATGAAAATTTAAATTTTTATCGGCTTGAACTTATAAATCCTAATGATTTGTACTTTTTGTAACTTGAAAAATCTTTTCTCACACTTACGGCATAAATATGTCCTATACTTTTCTTTCAAAGCTTTAAAATCTCTCTTTTAAAATTAAGTCTTTAATGGAATGTTACTTTCTATTATGGTGTGAGAAAGAGTTTGATTTTATTTTACTTTGGTCTTACAGGTAACCAAGTCTCTCTTTTCCATTTTCCTCCACCTCATCTGTCTGTAATGCCTCTGCTGTCACATATGAACTTTCATATATCCACAGGTCTAGTTCTAAGACCATGTGTCCCACTCCATTGTCACGTAACCTATTCCTGTTCTAAGACTACATTTGATATGTTGATGTATGATTACCTGCCCCATCTTAACCTTCAAAATTGTCTCAGCCATTTTTGGCATATTATTAAGTAAAAAATTTAAAGTTACGTTTTATGAAAAACTATTGCTGGTATTTTAACTAAAAGTGTGCTGAATAAATAATGGGGAAAGTGACTATTTATCACTGGTATGGTTTCTCCCCCAAGAGAGAATCTGTATTTATTTTTGCAGGTGCCCAGACAGCCTTTCCAGGCTGGATCTCATTCAGATGAACAGAATAGTCTACTGCTGAACCACTTTTATGCTAAAACTGAGCTGTCTGGGGTCCCAGCTTTATCAAGCCTTCTAGAACCCTTATCTTGAACTGCCCTTGGAATTAACTCTCCTGTCTCTCCTACTCCTAGTATACCTGTCAAAAGAGAAGTTCAGCACCTGGCAGTGAAAGCTCTTGTTCACTTCTTTGCATTCCTGCTACATTTCATTTCTGGCCACAAGGTTCCTTTCTTTCTCTACTCGAACACATTTCAATTTATTTTTAGAAGAATGATTTTTCACAATATTTAAAAATCTTATATAGCCTAATTTTTATCTGTTTGACTTACTAGTTTTAGATTGAACTGTAATAAAATCTCCTGGAATTCTTCACAATTGTTTTTGCTTTGTATATTTCAACAGTATTTAAGATACATAAAAGTTCATGATTCCATCTTCTTGGTACATTTTTCCTTTTGTTGATATATAATGTTGCACTTTACCACTATTAAAGCCTCTGACCTTTCATCTATCAAGTATTGATAATCATCAATTTTCCCTTTTTTGGTTAGTTTTATCACTCGCATTGGTAAAAAGAACAACTAGATTATTGTGTCTTTATTCAAATTACTGTACCTTCTCATAAAGAATTTCTCATATTTGGAACACTTTTTACCTCGTGTTTTCTATTTATCTGTTTTACTTTTTCTTTTTTTAGTTTTATTAAGATCTTCTATTTTTTCAGGTCAATATTCTTCCCTCTTCCCCTATTGCTGGTTTGAAAGATATAAATTATATTTCCATTATTTTAATTATTTTAGCTATCTTTTTAGCTTTTCATGGTATATATATTTAATTATGCATCAGTCTAAATTAAACATCCAAAGTTACTTCTATTTTTAACTTGCACTTAAGCATGATTTTGGTCTTACATATTATACTCTCCCACTGAGCAAATCTCCCCATGAATTTAGTCTAAGCTGCTACTACCCACAGCCACAGCATCTGATTTGGCAGTCATTCACTACAGGCGACTTCTAAGTCCTTATCTGTGGCCAGGTCTTATGACTTGAGATGCGCTTTAAATGTAAAATACATACTAGATTTTGAAGATTTTTGCAGAGAAAATCAAAATAAAATATAATTTTTATACTGACGGCACACTGGAACACTATTTTTGGATATTCATTCATTTTAAATTAAAAATTAATTTTGCCTCTTTTTAACATATCTACCATAAAAATAAAATTACACGAGGTTACTGTTACATTCCTATTGTTAAGCTACAGATTTAGTTTATGTTGTTTTGTTTTTTTGCAATACTGAAGACTGAACTTAGGGTCTTGAACATTCTAAGTAAGCACTACCACTGAAGTACATCACTATGGCCCTGGTTTTTTGTTTTTAGGATAGGGTCTCAATGTGTTACATAGGCTGGCCATTAACTCTGGGGCTCAAGTGATGTTCCTGCCTCAGCTTCCCAAGTTGCTGGGACCACCAGCGTGTACCATCATGCCTGATTTAAGGACTTAGTTTTAACTATGTCTTACATGTGCCCCACTCCTGAGAACAATCCTCTAAGTTATACTCATTATGTCATTAATAATACTTAACATTTTTTCCTAATAAAAATTCTTTAATCTTGACCAATAATTTACTGGGAATTAACACAGCATTTAACATTATTTTGCCTTAATATTAAAGATATTCATATTACTCCATTTTCTTGTGGTATTAGTTGCTACTGACAAGACACCTTCTCTTAATTTACTTACTGTACCTCTGTATGTAATATGGCATCTCACTTTAGTGATTTTTAAGATTTTTCTCTTAGTCTTTGATATTCTAGAGTTTGAACATTAACCTGTCTAGGTTTGAATTTGTCTTTAATTAACCAGCTTGACATTCTGAAATTAACTGATTTGAGGACTCTGGCCCTTCTTCATGGCTAGAAATTCTAAGCCATTATAAAATTGGTTTTTCCATCGATCTCTGTTTCCTTATCTTTCAACTCTTCATAGTCTCTCAGCTAACCTCCATTTTTTTGGTAGCACTGAGGATCCAGCCTAGGGTCTTCACACTGAGTTACACCCCAATCCATGTTTTACTTTACTTTTGAGACAGGGCCTTGCTAAGCTGTCAGGGCTGAGCTCGAACTTGAAATCCTCCTATCTCTGCCTCTCAGAGTTGTGGGAATACAGCTTTGTACCACATGGCCCAGCAACTTTCATCTTTTAACTATTAATATTCACCACTTTCTCTGTATTCCGGGTGAATGTTTTAGTAATATTTTCCAATTTACAGATTCATTCAGCTTTGGCATAATGGATAAAGTTTAGCTCATCTAGTCTTTCATTTTTTTATTTTGGTGCTGGGGATTAAGTCTTGGGCCTCATGGATGCTAAGTGCAGGCTCCATTTCTGAGCCATACTCCACGCTCCCCCCAAAACAGGCCATGTCCTTTCCAGCTTCCCACTGCAGTGCTAAAGACCAAACTCAGGGAGGCAACATTCTGGCACTGAGGTACAAATTCAGCCTCCCTTATTTCCCCAGAATTTTTAATATGCCAACTATATTTTTAATTTCTAAGCATTTTAGCTGGTTATTTACTACATTAACCTAGTCTTCCTTTACCTCCTTGGTTTTATAATGTAGTATTCTCTTTAATTGAAGGATTATTCCTTAATTTATTTCTTGAGCATCCTAAAATGCTTACAAGTTTCATTTTGATCAATGGAATACTATGCAGCCGTTAAAAACAAGACCATTCCATGAACACTAACATGGATGATTTCTAAATATGTTCAGTGAAAAAGGTAAGATATACATACATACTTACATATGCATAGAATGCTACCATTTATATAAAAGTATATGTATGTGTGTATCTGTATGTGTGTGTGTATATATATATATATATATATATATATTACATATACTTTTGTACATGCAGAAACTAGGTCAGAAAAGATAGCAAAAAATTGTAATAGTGGTTACCTCTGGGGAGGGAAACTGGGTGGCTAGGCGACAGGTGGAAACAGACTTACTTTTCACTGTTACCCTTTTGTACCTTTGAATTTTGTACCACGTGCATGTATTACCTAGTCAAAAAAAAATAAAATTTATTTTTAAAAATAAAGTCTTTGTTGGACTACTCCATAAAATTAATTTCATCCAGAAACAATACCTGTTCTGGTAGTTAATTTTGTTATATTAATATTAGATGTTATCATGAATCTTAGAAATTTTGATTATAGGCTTGAGTAGGAAACATTTTTAACTTTCTCTCTCTTCCTATCGAATAGTTTTAGAGTTGCCTGATCATCTATGCCCCTGGTATATAATCAGGCTCATACTGACACTTCAGGCTGAAGTTTCATGATATTGGAAATATCATCTATGCATATAAAATCATGATTCAATAAGTGACTTCATTCTATTCTTGTTGATGCGGTTGTGGTTTAGTTAAAACACGTAGCTTCAAGTAGTAAATACTTCTTTAGTTTTTAATCTTTCCCAAATGAGAGAGACATTTCAGTTGAACTCTGGGCTTCATGTAGCGATTCTAGCTAAGCAACCCTACTGGACATCAGTGCTGGACTTAAATGCAGCAGGCCTCTGGTTTCAGCCCTGTATATTGCTTTGGGTCGGTGTTCTACTTCTGGCCCACAGTCATGTTTACATTATTTTTTGTGTTGTATTATTTATTTTAATTTACTGTTATACATGTTTGGACCAAAGTGGTGACAGCAAAACATGGTATGTTACCTTAAGAAGAAGTAATTTCCACAGTTCTCTTTAATTATACAAGTAACACATTTCAAAATGTTTCAGAAACAGAAAATAATCTACCAATTCTAAGTAGGCTACTATTAATAATTCAATATATTTCCTTCTTATCTTTTTCTTTTGCATCATTTCATCTTGATATAATTTTTATCATGATTTTAGCCTATATCATCCTAAGCATTTGTCCATGTCTGCATATTAATCCAAACTGTTCACTTATAATATACTTCCCAGATTACTGATAATTTAAGAAGCTTCCAACAATGCTACAAAGAAGTTCTCTATGCATGTAGTTTTTTCCTCTCAGTAGTATGGATTTAGGAGGTGATGGTACGGTGGTAAGAGATGTTAAGCAAATGAACTGCCCTGATTCTACACAAATCATGAAACAAAGGCATTGTAAGGCTAGCATGAAACACTACTACTGAGGCTTATAATATGGTCTTAATACATAAAAAAGAAAATATCATACAGAAGTGAATTATGTATTTCTAGCAGAAAGATTTCCAATCTGAATGGTTAACAGTAAATTTTGTAATTAATGGAATAAATTTCACCAGGAATTAGAACCAAAATTCACATATGGATGAAGAACTGCTGAACACATTTTCACTAATTTGCAGACAGTATCTTGAATCACACTGATAATTTACTTTTTCACTACAATACTAACCTGATATTATTTACACAGTCTTCGTGAGCTTCAGAAAGTGTTTTTATGTGCTTTGAGGATATAGGGTCAAAAAGCAGAACTTCAGTCTGTTCACAAGCAACTGTCAATACTGACCTGAAACAATACAATTCACTTGTTTAGTTTTCTATCACTCTACAGTTATTGATAATTCATTTATTTATAAATACACAAACTATAGATGAACTTTTTTGCCCATGTTAGTAGCAATTTTTTTGTAGTAAATGTTTTAAAAACTCACAGTACCCACTATTATAAAAAAGCTAGAAACACATGATGGTGTGCAGACTGGTACAGCTTATACTTGGAGAGCATTTCTAAAGTATCTATCAAAAATGTAAACATGCACACCTGCTGACTCGTATTTTGACTCAACTTCTGTTTTCTGGGGATTTAACAAAGAGAAACAGTCAATTATAAGCACAAAGAAACATATACAAAGATAAACATCATTGCAAAAAATGGTCCATCCTTCATTAGTCATGGGGCCAGAGCGAATACATGCCAAAAACCCCAGATGCCTGACCTGCAGATAGTACCAAACTCTATAAATACTGTTTTTTCCTGTATATACATACATACCTATGATGAAGTTTAATTTACAAATTAGACATGGTTAAGAGATTTTAAAAATTACTAAGTGAAAGAACAACCACGACAGTATACTTTAGTAAAAGTTACATGAATGTGATTTGCATCAAAAACCTCATTGTTCTGCAGATCTTAATATACTTCTTTCTTTCCTTATTATGGCAAGAATTTACACCTGTACATACCCCATGGCTTCTCTCTGGCATATCCAAATTGCTGGAATCACTACTCTGGGGCTGTGTGACTACTACCTAAAATAATGGCTACCTGAACATAACACTGTGATACCATGACAGTTATCTAGTGACCAAGATACCTTCTCACTGACTAACTGGTAGGTAGGGGTATTCACAACATGGGTATGGTGGACAATGGGATGGTTCATGTCCCACACAGGAGACAGCCAGGTGACAAGAGATTTCATCTACTACGAAGAATGGAGCAAGGCCTGGTGGCAAATCCCTGTTACTCCAGCACTCTTAAGAGGCTGAGGCAGGAGGATCACAAGTTTAATTTTTTCTAGTGTTGAGGACCAAATCCACAGCCCTGTGTAGAATCTATCTACTTACAATATTGCATTGTCTTGTACTGTAGTATACATACCTTCTCACATGTTCAAGACATTCTTATCAAGAGTGTCTTAGCACTTCTGGGACATCTGACCATCCTTCTACACTTTCAGTCAAGTTTTCAAATTATGTACACATATATAAAATCCTGCTCACGCTCTCTCCCCCTACTCCTCGAGGTCTGGCCTTGAACTTGTGATCCTGCGACCTAGCTGCCCAGACTGCAGGAAATACAGTATATGCCTTCATGCTTGGCTATTTTGTTTTCTTCTACAATTCCTGTCAGATTTTGGAGAAAACAAACTTATGCTAACATCATAATGTGGGTTGAAAACTGGGCCTTCTTATTTCATACACTAGTATAATTTATATAAATTGGAACTACTGACTGTAACTTGACATAACTTACAAGACAGTAACAGTTTTGACTCATCCTTTTTTTGTTTTTTGTGATTTGGTTTTGGTTTTGTGGTGCTGCGATCAAGCCCAGGGACGTCACACTGGGCTACATCTCCAGACCATCTGTATGTTTTGATCTGAGGCAAGGATCACAAGTTTGGAGCCTATCCTAGCATAACTGAGTGAGACCCTGCCTGCTTTTTTTCTTTTTTATTTCTCGGTGGCAATGGGGACTGAACAAAGAGACTCAAACCTGAGCTATATCTCCAGCCCCTTTTAATAATTTATTCAAGACACGGTCTTGCTAGGTTGCTAACCTGCCCAGACTCAGGTTACAGACCTGTGCCACGGGCCCTAGCTTGTCTGCCTCTTCTCAATCATTAAGCCCTCATTACTCCGCAAAGATGACCACGAGCCTAACTTCGAACATTGCCTTAAAAAACCTTTAAAACTTTTAAATAAAACAACCGAGTATGAAGGCTTCTATGGCTAGCATATTTTGCACAATATCATGTTCTGTGAGATTCACCCATGGGGTAGCTATAGCTCTTACAACAATATTACTGTAAATACACTACAGTTCGTATATTCTGTTGATGGACATATGTTCCTCCTAATTACAAATAGGTTGCTTTAAATTACTGGGTATATATACTGCAATACATTATATATGCATTTCTGTTGGATATATACCAGGAATAAAACTGAATTTTAGGGTACAAATTTGATCATTTATAAGATAGCAACAGTTTTACCAAGTGGTTAAATTGTACTCTGATCTTAATTCATCCTATGCATTATCCTTGGATATAATTTTTTGCTGTATTTCAAACTTGATGAGATGGGTACTTACTGACTTTCTGGCTTTCCACTTTTCTAATTTATACCTTCAGGGTTATATGGTTTTAGCTAAAATTATGCTGCTTGTAACTATATTTTCATCATTCAGTTTCATTTCTTATGTTGTGATTTTTTTCACTGACCAGTAGGTTATGTAATAACATTTCCAAACATAGGATTTTCTTATTTATTTCTAGTTTAATTGTACTTTCATTGAAGAACATATATGCTCAATCTCAATCCTTAGAAATTGTGTAAGATTTGCTTTGTGTGTCTTCTGGCATTGATACAACACATTGACTTTCATTTTGTTAATGTTAGCAATGGTATGCTTCACATGACATCCTTTTCTTTTATAATTTTATGTATTCTTAACATGATAGGTGTGTTTTCTGTAAGCAGTTTTTAAAAATTTAACCAAGGCTTAAGATGCAGCTCAGTAGTAGAGCAACTGCCTGGCCTGCATGAGGCTATTGGTTCAATCCCAAGCTCTGCAAAATAATAAATGAAAAATAAAATAAAAACCTATCCAACAATTTTTGCCCTGATTTACATTTAATGGTATTTCTAGCAACTTTTGCATTTAATTCTATCAATTTGGTATCTGCTTCATTTTTATTCAGTCTATTTTAGGTCCCATTTTGTCTCCTTTTCTGCCCTTAAAATTTATTTTTTTACTATTCATATCTCCTTATATTTATGTTAAAAATACATTCTTTTACTATTCTTTAATGCATAAAGAATTCTGAATTGCATCAGTTTTATAAAAGTGTAAGTTATTAGTTTTATCACTTCCTGGATGATAAAGTACATTTAAACTCCCTTCATCCTATTGTGATTAATATTTAACTTATGAAGTTTACATTAATGATGCATAAATTCATATTCCATTAAAAATTCTTTTATAATAGCAATTTCAATTACATGCATATTTGCTTTCTCTATTCTTTTCATTCATTCCTGTATCTTGATCCTCCTTCTAAAATCATTTTTCAAAAAATAAAATAAAATCATTTTTCTTTCCTCTAAAAAAAATTGTGTCATTTATTTCTAGGTATGTCTAAGAGTGTAAATTCTTTTAAAATTCATGCCTGAAAACTATCTTTTAAAAACTCAATAGATATTATAAAATCCTCAGTAGATAATTATTTTCTATTAGTACTTTGAAGACACAACTTCTAAGGTCTTCTAACTTATATTGTTTCTGTTTTCAATTTAGCTCTTTCTTGTGCCTCCTTTGAAAATAATCCATCCCTTTCCTCTAGCTGCTTTTAAGATTTTCTCTATATCTAGAGGAAGGGGATAAGGAGAGAATGTAAAGACAAGTAATAAAAAGAACAGATATGATCAAAATATTTTATAGCATATAAACCCCCCTAAAGATGTTAAATGAGGTTAAAGGAAGGGGCAAAGGGTGCTAAGGGGGTAGAAATAATCCCAGTACATGTACGAATCTGCCAAAACAGCACCCATTAATGTGCATAACAATGTGCACTGATTAAAATGAAGAAAAGATTCTTTTCTTAGCAGCTCTATTTTTTACTGAAATGTGGTTTCTTTTGTCTTTCTCATGCTCAGACTACGTGGCCCTTGATTCTATGATATATTTTGTCAATTTTTAAATTTTTTAGCCATTTTTTTTGAGACAAGGTCTCCCTCTGTAGTCTAGACTGATCCTGAACTCACTATGGACCCCAGGGTGGCCTTGGACTCACGACAGTCCTCCTGCCTCGGCCTCCCCAGCATTGGGATCAGACACGTGCCCCAACACCTGGCGTATGTGGTGTTGGGGAACTGAACTCTGGTACTTAGCATTTGACTTAACGCTTTGCTAGATAAGCCATTCCTCCAGCTCCCCATCCTTTTTTCAAATACTTCATCCTCATTCTCTTTTCCATATCTTTCTGAAATGCCAGTTACATTTTTATCTTTCACTACGTCTTAGGTACATTTATATTAAGTATGTCCCATATCAATGAATCTGAGATTTTTGTATTTTTTGACCTATTCTTAAGCTAACAAATCCTTCAGCTGTTGACTAGTTTGTTGTTAACCATCCACCGAGTTAATTCCATTACTGTGTTGCTTTTTAATTCTAGAATTGTGATGTACATATATGTGTGTTACAGGGGATTGAACCTAAGTCCTTCAGGTTGAGTTACAATGCCAGCTAACTCATTTTTATTTTTATATTGAGTCTTGCTAAGTCACAAAGATACCATGACTGCCACTTTTTTTCCCCAGTTCTCTGCCGAATTTCTCCATTTTCTCCTTTAATTTCTCAAACATATTAAATACTGTTTTAATGGTGGAACTTCCTAGGGGGTCTATGTATTTGAAGTATCAATTGGTTTTCACTGCAGGCCTGTTTACTTTTTATTAAGTGATGGCTATAATACATAAAAATTATAAATAATTAATTTACTTATTAAATTTTATTTATTTTTGAGACAGGGTCTGCCCTGTTGCCTAGATTGGTCCTGAACTCACTATGTAGCCCAAGCTGGCTTTAAACACAAAGCAGTCCTTCTGCCTCAGCCTCCCAAGTACTGGGATTACAAAGGCATGTGCCACCAAATCCTGGGAATTGAACCCAGGGCCTTGAACTTGATAGGCAAGCACTTTAATTGCTGAGTTACTCTTCCAGCCCTAGAAATAATTTAAAGCATTGGATGATACTATCTTGACTCACATTTAATTACATTTAATGGGCTAGATTAGAAATGCTGGTAATCTGAGAGTTTGTTCAGTCCCATAAAGAATGAAATGTGAAGCCTAGCGTTTAGTCCACATGAGAATTACTTCTTTCTGAATTATCTTTAGGGTACATCCTTACTCTCTGAGTATATCCAAAGGCCCCTCTTGGTCACATCTTAAGTTATAATTCCTGTTAGCCCATCCACCTTACACTATGAATTCATTAGAAACTCTATTCAGTCTCTTGGTTGCTTTTTTTGGAATAAACAGATGCTTCTCAGAGAAAAGTGATTTTAATTGCTTTCCTATACATCTAGTTTTCGTCTTTTGCAGATCTTGGTCCTGCAGGTTTTTCATTGTTCTGAAAATTCTCCAGTGCCCTGAAACATAACTTTTTATATCTTATGTTAAATATTTAACATTTTATTTACCTTCTCTGATTATTCTCAGTTGAAAGGTTGGTCCAAAATATCTAGTCTGCTACTTCTAGAAAGGTATACTGTCTTGCATCCTAATTATGTTTCTTTTTTATTCTAATATTGCTTGTGTATTCTCTTGATCAGTATTATGAGTATTTTTCATATTTATGAGTCTGAAAGACTAACTTCTCTTATTGTTGAGATGTTTCTATTTATTTTAAATTTCACTCATTTTTTGTTTTAATGTACTTCTGTTTTATTGTTACTTTGTGATTATTTGCAGATAAATTTGTTATCTCTTGAGATGAATACTTAGGTCATTAATTTGTTCCTTTTAGTTTCCTAGCTTAAAGACTATAATTTTCCTATTAAGTACTGTTTTACGTGTATCTTACAAGTTCTGAGGTATGTTTTTACTTTCATTTAGTTTTAAACATTTCTAATTTCAATTATCTCTTCATGTTTCAAGGATTATTGATAAATATTTCCTGAAAACAAATAAGAGTTTTAAAGTCATCTCTTTGTTATTTACTTCTACCAATCACAGTGTGGACAGAAATTACAGTATTTTGTCAATCTTAAAATTTAAGGCCTTATATGTGAAAATTCTGTAAACAGCCCCAATCTGTTAGGCGAAAAAAACATGAAGCAACTGTGACATATTTATATGATAGTAAAAAAAGGTTAAACAATCAGTGGTAACATACATTAAAAGTTTATTTTCTTAAGAAGCTAACCTACATACAATTAAAAATGCTTGCCAAGAGGTAAAAACTTATATTTAAATTACTTAGTAAATTATTTTAGTAATTTCCAACTATTTGTTACCTTTGTGGAAATTACTGCCATTATCTTTTAGTTGATCTAGATACCTTTGTCTGAATCATGAACTAATAAAGGACACTAGATAAAGTCTGAAAATTTCCACATTAAACTGATTGCTTTTACATAGTCCTGATAAAAAATCAATCAACATCAATAGAATTATTCATAAGACTGGATCTTCTTTTGAGCCTTTGTAGAAATAACAGTAAGTATATTAAATTTTTGGTCCTTCAATGTTTGTTGTCAATTTTATACACTCAGTGTTAACTATATTGAGTCACAAATATAATTTGATATCATGTTTAATTATATCAAAACTAATCCCTAAGCCTAGATGAGAGATAATGTAGTACAGCAGTGAAGAGTATAAGCCAGGGTACAAATCCTTTGTATTTAATGACCTTTCTGCTTCTCAGTTCATCCAAACAAATACACCTGGTACAGAGAAAACTATTTTAGCAGTCAATTTCACTAGTGAAATGAGTGTCATTAATGCCTATTATCAACAGGGAATCAGAGGATGTCAGCAAACTTATCCGACTAAATAATGGTGAAAATAAACAAGAATAATAAAATTAGGAATCTGTATCCCAAGAGTTATTCATCCAAGAACCATTCCTATGGGCCTCATTCAACTGTTCTGGATCCTATTTTGACATGATTGGATCCTATGCCTGGAGTTAATATGCGGAGAAATCAAAAACCATAGGGAATCACACTTAGTGAAGTCAGACACAAGTTAAATTTTGAATGATTTCTCTTAATTTGAGAAACCTAGAATACAGTCATTTTGTAGAACCAAATGGGAGTGAGAGTGGAAGTTAGGAGAGGGCGGAGAATGTGTGAGAGTTGAAAAGGGGGAAAGCGTTTGTAATTTTGATGAGATATCTTTGTACACAAAATACTCAAGTTCAATGTGAACATTATGTATTACATACATACATACATATTAATAAAATGGAAAAAATTTGGTAAACATAAAAATGTATACAGTCTTCACAAAAAAACCTCATAGGGGAATGTTTAAATTTTAGAAATTACAGTAAAAGACACATTATCATTAATCTTCCTCAAAATATTACCCCCTGCTTTTAAACATTTATCCCACCATTCTTGCCACTTTCTGCATCAATCCAGGAAGACCTCTTTTGTGCGTGTCTTCAATTGAAGTATTTTGGGTGCTTCCATGTCCTAAACCGATTCAAAATATTTACCTGTTCAGTTATTTTTACTTTAGGAAGAGCTATAAGCCACGTGGTGCCAGATGGATTAGGATACAGTGGAATGATTTCATGAGCCACACTTTCTGTTAGATGAACTCAACAGCAGTATTCACTTTGTTTTTTATTTCCTCTCATAAAGACACAAAGAGGACTTTCAGAACTGCCCCAGGAAGAACAAGAGGCTAAGTGTGTTTAATGCAAGAGGGAATTTTTTGAGATAGCCTAGTGGCAATGTCTTTTACTGTAATGAATTTTTTAAAATTTAAGCATTCACCATATATTTTGATCTCATCACATATGTTTGAATGATGGCTAGAGTAGCAGGAGAGAGGGGAGGAGAGGATTTGACTAATTAATCTTTCATCTGACAGCTCTCATCCCATCTATAGGTTTTCCCAGATCATATGAGTGTCAAGAAAGCCAAGAAAGTAGGCAGCTCCACCTTCAGGGAAGCCAGATGATCACTTGGTATTTGCTCAGGGATTTGGATTGGGGTGGGGTGGGGTGGGGTGTGCAGGTATGAATGAGGAGCAATTAGAATAGATGCTGGCCTACAGTTCTCCAGTGAGACGTCTACTGACAGCCTCTGGCTGTGCCAGTTTTTAATTCTATAATAGCTACATAATGGGTGACTCTGGGAAGTCCCAAGAAGGTGCTGAAGCATGAAGGTGACACAATAAACCCATTGGGGCAATAACTAATCAATCACTGAAGATATATTATCAATATTTTTAATACTAGTGCAGCTGAATCAGAGTATACTAACTTAACATCAAGTCTAAATCCTCAATCCTTGCCCTTCAGATGAGATTGGGTGTGTTCATAGACGTATGGCTGTAGACTCCATGTCATTTAAAGAAAGATTTTAAGCAATGTTCATCTTGTATTTGCCTGATTAACAGAGGTATACAGAGATATGTATTAAAAAGATTACCCTATGATAAATTTGCCTATTTTCTCCTTTATCAAATCTTGATGTTTATACTTAAAATCTAAACGATGCACGCAAGAATGGGCTCATTTAAATTCACAGGCAGATACCCATTCAAGCTTCTAGGTGATAGAGTTTTCATCATTATCATGTGATTTCTATCTCCAGTAACTGTTTGGCCTTGAACCTATTTTATTCTGATGTCACTATAGTTCACCAAATTTCTAAATAATGTGTTTGATATATCTTTCTGTATCCTTTCATTCTCTCCAATCTAAAAATCTTCGTGTTTAACATGCTTTGTTTTAGTACTGAGGACTTCAAAATAGGCCACATCCCAGACAATTTTTTCATTGTGATTTTGAGGCAGGGTCTAGGTTGCAAGTTGCCCAGACTGGGCTTGAACCTGAGATTCTCCTGCCTTAGCTCAGTTATTTTTTTGTGTGTTTATTTTTGCTTTTTGAGACAGGGTCTTACTATATTCCCTAGAATGGTCTTGAACTCATTGGCTCAAGTGATTCATCTTTCTCAGCCATGTGGTAGGCTTGCGTCACTGCATCCAGCTAATCTTTAATTAGAGTAGTGCCTGGATAGCATAGTTAGTAATACTTAGATTAATTTTCAGCTTTTTTGTGTTTTTTATTATTATACTGGTCCAATTCTCTTTCCCTTTATCTTCTTTTGTAATTTTTCTTAGTCCACGTTTTTTGCTGTCGATAAATTATTTATGCTTTGATTCTTTGAAAACTTTAATGTAGCTACTTTTTAAGTCAAAATGTATTGTATATATAACTTCCTTAAAAACATACTGTGTAAACACATAAAAATTACATAAAACATTATGCATAATTCTACCTTATTGTCCTACATCTTTGTTATCTCAAAAGACATCAAATTTCGTTCTACATATTCATCACTTTCTTTGGTCTTCATTCTTCCTAGCATTTCAGAATTTCCACTTAAAAATACTTTACTTGTCTTGAACTTAGAATTCCTTGTTTACCTTTTTTTTTATTGCTGGGATGAAGCCTAGAGACTGTGTACAGTGTGCAAGTGCTGTATCAATAAACCACATCTCCAGCCCGGAGAATTCCCGTACTGAAGGTCTGCTGACAAACTCATTTGGCTTTACTAGGCGGAGTATTCATTTATTTCACTTTTGTTCATGTCAAGGACAAAAAAAAAAGCAAAACAAAAAATCTTTGCTAGGTATACATATCAAGATTGAGGAGTTTTTCTCAGCATTTGAAAATAATTACTACTCTCATAGTTACTCTTTTGAAGCAGTTAAAAATTTTTAAGATTTTTATATTTGTTTTCCTGCAGTTTCACTGTGTACAGAAAGGATTCCTCCTTGAGTTTATTGGGCTTCTTATACCACAGCGTGGTGACTTTCTTCAATTTGTAAAGTTCACAGCTATTATCTCTTAAAATGGCTTTATTTCCATACTTCCTATTATCTATCTTCTTTTCTTTATACTCTATGGTACTAAACTTCCTTCATATTTTCATTCTCTGAATTTCTCTAGTCTGCATTTGGACAATTACTTTATTATTACTTTCCAATATATGAATTCTCTCTCTGCCTAATGTGCTCACATAGGACAGCTTCAGATTGTCCTACATGATTATCTAATGTAATAACATTACAAAATTTATTTTTTCAAAATGTCATCTTAGGAGGTAAAATACTTGAAAATTTTGCTATCACTGAACACATTTTTGGAATTCTTTGTAAATCACCCTTCTCTATATATCCTTTCATTTCATTTTGGTTAACAAATGCCTTCTAACCTGGTCTCGGTTAAATTCATAAATGTAATGCTTGCATTCTGTGTCAATTTTCCTACTCTACACTGAGAAGCCTTGTAAGTGACAGCGATTACCTAGCAAATGGATTCAATTCATATACAACAGAGGGTATGAGAAATATCTCAATATATATTTGTCACCTGTCTAAAACTACTTTAGCTCCTAAACAAATGTTGGGCACTAGTATGATCAAATAAGAATACTGAAAAATTAAAACACTTTGCTGTCTTCACCTTGACAAAAAATGAAGAATTCAAATATGTAGTGTTGGCAAGGGTATGGAAGTACAGGTATTTTCATACGTATCTGATATATGGTATTCACAGACAGTAGGTTAACAGTATTTATTAAAGTCTTCATAATTTTGACAGTTTTAGTGATTTAACTTAAGGATATAAATATATTTGTCTGCAAAGGTTTTATTTATATTAATGAAAAAATTAAATAATGTAAAAATCTAGTTATTAACATAAGTAGTTCACAATATACTGCAAGAAAAAGAGGCTACAAGAATAGTACAATTACACATTTATATTAAAATAAACATGCAGAAAGAATAAAATTTCTTTTTTCTTTTTTTGAGACAGGGTCTCACTGCACAGCCCAGGCTTGTCCCGAACTCACTGTGTAGTGCAGGTTGACCTTGTACTCATGGCAATCCTCCTGCTTCAGCTTCCCAAATTCTGGGATTATAGGCACACATCACTACACCAGGCTTTAGAAAAAAATTTCTTAGAATTCCTTTAGTTTGTGAGATCATAAGTGATCTTTAGTTCACGCATTCCCTAGGTTTTCCATAATATGCATACATTGCACAATTAAAATTATTAATTTTTTAAAGTACCAAAGTATCTAACTACTTTTTAAAAAAAATCTCCTGTACTGTGGAGACAGACTGCAAGTCTGAGGCTGGCCTGGGACAACTTAGTGAGACCCTGTCTCAAAAAATTGAAAAGCCTGGAGATGCAACTGGGTAGTAAAGTACTCTTGGGTTTAAAAAACAAATAAACAAAAACAAAACAAAATCCTGGGAAAATGCAGTCCAAATTCAAATAAAGAGCTCTGAGTAATATATCCCCTCAATGTAAATTCAATCTTCATACTTCATCCTGACATCAACATTCTCAATCTAAAATTGCACCTTCAAGGAATTGAAACAACTACTTCTGAAATCCTGTAAGTTTAAGTAGAAGGTTGGGAGGGCAGCCAGGATATAGAGGAGAGAAAATTAACATTCATGAGGAACAGATTCTTAGTGTATGGGGAGCAAAAAGCTTTTAGGAAAAGGAATTAAAGGAAGGAGAAAAGTCTTATGAGCAAGCTTCAGCAATAATTTCTCTTAGCAGTTTTCTCCCTTACTCAAATGTACATCCTCTGTTATAAACTCCGCCCAACTGTCACTAGAAGAAACCTAAGAGATTCAGCACCAGAAATGATTAGGAAGAAATATTTGCACCAGTGTAAAGGAACAGGGATTACCTATTCACAGTAATTCTTGGTTTTGTTCCTCAGCTCTTTCCTTAGCATATTTTATATCTTTCTTCAGAAAGTTTGCTTGTTTTTCAATTTCCCTAGCATGACATACTGCTTCTCCACCGTCTTTTGATATACCAGTTTTCATCTGAAATGCTTTTTTCTTTCAGTCCTATTTTGAGTCATTTATTTCCTACTATTTATTATGATTATAGTTCAAGAGGCACTTCTGAGGGAAACTCCCAAATCCACAACAGATTCTTAAGGTTTTAACTCAGTTTGTAAATATACATTAACTCCAACGAAGCAGTGTCATTAGCTAATTTGTTCGCCATTTTCACCTCATTCCTGCATTTGGAACACAGCAAGTACTCAGGGCCATCTGCTGAAGGAGGGAATTAATGAATGAACGAAGGAAGCAAATAACTAGCAACTTAGAGGCCTTGCTGCGGTAAGAACTACATTAAGTTATCTCACGCTGGAAACTACGAGAAAACTTTTTTTTGTTAAATTTGTGCACTCACGAGACAACGTTCTAAGCATATATATTTTTTTTGAAAATTCTCCATGGCCCAAAGTTAACCAAGACCAAACGCTAAATGTTTGGTCTGGCGAAAAAGAGGGTGGCATCTAACTTTTAACAGCCGCATGTTGTTAGGCTCGGGAACTTTAAAATGGCCCAAATCATGAAAAGGCATCTCTGCAGCGTCTCAGTACTTTTCTTGAGCAACGCAAAGCACACCTGGTCTCCTCTAGACAAGTTCAGGCACAGGGTGCAAAGATTTTGCAGGCTTCCTCCCTTTGACATTAACTTAGAAAAGGTAAGCCTTGAATGGATGGCGAAAGAACGACCTTTATTTATTTAAGTCGTATTTACTGGGCACCTCCTGCGTCCTAGCAAGCCCTACGTGGGCTGGCTCTGAATGACCGGCCGCCCGGCTTAGATATGTCTCCTTCACATCGCCTCCGTGTCCCGAAGGGAGGCCAACAAGGCCAGCCCACCGCCGAGGGCCAGGATGGGGACTCAGCAGCGAGGAGGCACTCCGACCGAGCCGGGCCCCGAAGGCCCGCGACGGCACACGGCCGCGCAGCCCCGTCCGAGCGCGGCGCGGCGCGGGCGGAGCGGGTACCCCTCCTCCGGGGGCCGGCCGCGCTTACCCGTCGGGCGAGTACTCGAGATTGAAGACCGCGCCGTGCGTGCGCTTGCTGAGGTACACCGAGTCCGCGGGGTGGATGGAACCGTACAGGTTAGTCATGGTGCGGAAATTGTCCCGCGCAGGGTCCACGAACAGCCCGCGGCCCAGGCTGCGCTCCCGCAGCCAGCCGAGCAGCCGGGCGCCCGGGCCGCCCGGGCCAGCGCCGAGGCCGTGCCGGTCCCGGCTCCCGGCGGCGCAGTCCGGCTCGGGCGGCTCTCTCGGGGCGGGCGCCGGCGCCGACTCCCGCGCTCCGGGCGCCGGCAGCTCTGCGGCGCGCACGGCCGAGGGCAGCGCGGGGCCGCCGGCGCGGCGAGGGCTCCGGGCGGCGGGCGGGGGAGGGGCCGCGGCAGCCGCGGGCAGGGCAGGCGCGCGCGGGGCGGCGGGGGAGGGTGGCCTCGCGCCGGCCGCCGGTCCTCGGTCGGGCGCCGGGGCCTCAGATCCGGCTGCCTCGTCCCCGCCGGGGCTACAGGGGCCGAAGGGAAACATGACCAACGCCCCCGCGCCCGGCTCCGGGCCGCTGGCCTGCCCGCCGACACCTCAGCGCTCCGCTCCGGCACACACTTCCGGGTGCGGCGGCCTAAAGCCGCCGGGTGGGAAACCGGCGCCTTCGCTCGGTCGCCCTCCGCTGGGGACCAGGAAAGCGGGAACACCGCCGAGTTGCGGGCCCTCCAGCGCCGAAGGACCGAGGTCGGGGCCTGCGAGGTGTGTGAGCGGCTGCGGAGCCTGGGGATCAGGCTGGACACCACGGGCGACAGAAAGTTGGTCTGCAGCTGTTTGTGCCTGACTAGTCCTATGAGGCTAGGCAGGATTAAGTACTGTTGTTCCCACTTTACACTGAGGTAAGGTCGCAGGCGGGTTAGGGAGGGAGGAGGGATTACCTTTTATTATTGTTCTTGTCGCTTTTAATAAGTGGCATGGCATACTGCCTACTCAGCCTGGTAGTCTAAGGACTGAGGCTAAGAACTTCTTCAGTAAAAAGCTCTTGTCTATACAACGTCTAGAATATGGGACCCTCTTGGTGCCTTAAATATCCTACTTGTAGCTACAGCCAGTAGGTTGTCTTTATAAAGGTGAGAACTTTCCTCCCTGCAGGAGAGGGGCTAGGAGAAACTGAGGGGAACTGGAAGCCTAAATCAAATCACCGTCAGAAACAACAGAGCCAGGATCAGTTCTGCGTATATCATAATTGCCATCAAGGAAAAGAGGGGCCAAGATAAAATAAACCTTCTTCTTCACTAATGTTGCGCATGAATGGTTAAGACCAACTGGGAATTTCTTAAGGAGGGAAGCAGAGTCCTTGATAAATGATAATCTGAAGTACAAGGAAATGTAGATAGATATAAGAACTGACAAATTTTCTAGGCCTTGATCAAGAGCTGTGTTGTAGGAAGCTCACAGTTGATAATGGTGATGGTGAACCTAGAGGAAGATCTGAATGAAAGAGCTCTGGAGGAAGAGAATGAGATTCCAGGGTTGAACATTCAGCAAGCCCTACCATGAGGAGGGTTAGTATTATAGTTAGTTTTTCTTGTTCATGAAGTGCCTGGGAAAAGGCTGAGAAACAACTGTCCCAAGTTAGAAGATCAAGGCAGTATTTTTTAAGGAAAATAATTAATGAGATATTGTCCATGTTACCCCACAGAGCAGAAGGTTAGAGACCTCTTTTACGAATTAACAAATAATGTACTCTAACGGCCCACAACTTAATGATTTCAACAAATGCTTAGTAGTGATCCTTTGCTTCCGCACCAAAATTGCGCAGCCTGCAAAACTTTGGCCATGATATATTTACTGAGGTGATTGCCTTATTTATAAGTAAAAACAATCCCAATTCTAAGAGGATAATCATTCTGAGGTATTTGAGGTATAGTTCCAACAGGAAAACACAGGTTTGCAATGAGTTTGTGCAGGTTCAAAATGATCAGATTTCAATGCTCAGGTCATTCAAAAGTAACATATCATAACCCCAAAGCTGTTTAAAAACTATCTAGAGGCACTAAATAGGAGAAAAAAAAAACATTGTATAGGTTTGCATGTAACTCTTGTCATTTGAATAATAAGAACGAGTCTTTGAAAGTTATGGTGGCCACAACCAAAGGCAGTAGTGGTTGAAACACAGGCATCTTTTATAGCTGGGCCCTATGGTACACATTGTAATCCCAGTACTTTGGGAGACTGAGTCAGAAAGATCACAAGTTCAAGCCCAACCTGAGCAACTTAGTTACTTAATGAAACCCTGTCTCAAAATCAAAGATAAAAGATGGGCTAGGATGTAGTTCAGTGTGAAGGCTCTGGGTTCCATCTCCAGGAATGCCAGTTTTTAAAATATTCCCTACTAAAAGTGTGAATGCTCACTTATTCCAAGGATTTTTCCCCCCAGTGCTAGGTGTTGAATACAGGGTCTTTACTCTCTGAGCAAGATACCCAGATCCCTTTTATTGCTTATTTGAGACAACGTGTTATGATTTGGATTGGAAATGTTCCCCAAAAGCCTCATGTATTTGGACGCTGTTAAGAGGTGGCGTGGAACACCCGAGCCTAACTCAGAAGGAACAAGTTACCTGGAAGGGTGACCCTTCCTTACTCACTTAGCTTCCTGTCTGCTGTGCTGTGAAGAGCTCTCCAGCTGTTCTCCTGCCACGTGTTTCCACCACTGTCGGCCACCCACGTATGAACTGTGACCTTCTGAAACTATAAACTAAAATAGATCTAAAATAAAATAAATTGTGTATGTCAGGTATTTTGTCCCAGCAATGAGAAAGTAATTAAGACAGAAATTGGTACTAGAGAAGTGGTGTCATTGCTGTGACTTTACCTAATAATACGGTTTAAAAGCCTTGAAACTGGCTTGTGGAAAAAGTTTGGAAAATTTTGAAGATGTTGGCTAAAAAAGCCTCGAATGCTTTGAATCAAGTGTGTTGGAAGATTCTGGTTGGAACTCAGAAGGCAAGTGTAGATTGTAAAGGCCAGGTTCAAGAAGTTCCAGGTGGGAAAAGGACTTTATTGGCAATTTCTCTTAAAAATCATGCTGTGCTATCTATGCTCTGGCAAAAAGTATATTGGTGTTTTGTTCTTGTTTGGTGACTTTGACTGAAACTGAGATTAAGGGCAGTGAACTATTGAACTATGTATTTAACCTAATGAAGGAAATTTCAGAGCAAACCAATGTTTATACTGTTACATGGGTATTTGCAGCTTTTAGCCAACTGTACACCAGAAGCAGGAGAAAACAGCAAAAGAATATGTGGTTGTTAAGATTAGCATTGAAAAGAAGCCAAGTAGTTAGAAGCAAGACTATCAAAAAGACACCTAGAGGGTATGTCCGGGAATCAACAAGACTCCACCCTTTACCAGTTAAAGGTTGGAGGTAAAGGACCTTGCTTTGAAAATAGCACCCCAGAGCATCCTGTAGGGCCAGTTTGCCGGAGTTCAACCATTTAAGAACTCAGAGACCTAGCCAGGCATCCAGCAAGGCCAAGCTACTATTCAAGTGAGTGGCAGACTGTAGCAACACCCACGTGGTGTGGGTTTTACAGGCATGCAGAGTGCAAGAATTGGGTTGTTGAGGTTTCCAACTAAATTTCAGAGGTCAAGCAGTGTACCCATGGGAGAGCAATGCATGAAGTTGTGAAGAGGAAACCTAAGGTGCAGTGGAGACCCTGGAAATTTGGAGATGCCAGAAACATGGATCTTCTGCTCAGAAAAACTACAGGCTGTGAGCAGAGCCAGCCCAGAGGCAATGCTGTAGGGTTGGAGCCACCCAAGTCCTTTGGAGCGTTTATCTCAGCGTGGTTTGTGTAGAGTGCTAAACACAGAGATGTTAACCTTAAAGGAATTGCAGAATTTGGTTATTGACCTGTTGAGTTTTGCTCCTCCTTTAGTCTGAGTGTTTTTTATCCTTCTATTCCTTCTCTTGGGATAGGAATGGTTACCCAGTGCCATTGTAAGTTGGAGATGTTTAACTTTTCTTTGATTTTCACAGGGACTTACAACTAAGAGGTTGCCTTGAGTCTCAGAGGAGACTTTGGATTTGGACTTTTTAGCCGTACAAGAAGTAGTAAGACTATGGCAACTTTTAGAAAAGGGCTGAATGCATTTTGCATAAGGAGGTGGATTTGACTCTTGTGGGAGCCAGGGGCAGAATGTGATAGGTTGGATCAGGAATGTCCTCCAAAAGCCTCATTTTGTGGATGTGTCTCAGTTAGTTTTTCATTGCTGTGACTCAATACCTGACATCCACAGATTTAGGAGAGGAAAGGTTTATTTTAGCTCACAGTTTCAGAAGGTCACAGTCTATTGAGGGGTGGCCAGCAGCAATTGAAGTACATGGCAGAGACAGAGGTGGAGGCAGCTTTTCATGACATAAACAGAAAGGAAAGTTGAGACTAGTTGAGACTACTAGTCCAAGGAAGGCAGGAAGCAGCTTATATATCCTTCCAGGTCTCAGCCCAGTGATTAGACCCTCCTGGATCCAGCTGTGGAAGGTGTGGCCACTATTAATCCTAACTTACACACCTGTAATCCACCCCTCCAGGCTAGGCCCCAATCTCTCAACAGCACATGGCTCCATAGACTATCTATAACATTTAAAAACATGAGACTTTTGAGGGACATTCCAGACTCAAACCACAACAGGATGCTATTAAGAGGTGGAACCAGGTCAGGGGAAGCAGAAACCTGGGGCTTCACCCAGAAGGGCAAATTACCTGGAAGGGTAACTTTACCCCTTCTTACTTACTTGGCTTCCTATCTGTCATACTGAGAACAGCACTCTGGGCTGCACTTCGACCGTGTGTTTCCACCACTGCCAGCTGCTCCCATATAGACCTTCTTTTTTTTGTTTTTTGTTTTTTGTTTTTTGTTTTTTGAGGCAGGGTTTTGCTCTGTAGTCCCATCTGGTCCTGAACTCTCTATGGATTCCAGGTTGACCTCAAACTCACGGCAATCCTCCTGTCTCAGCCTCCCAAGTACTAAGATTACAGGTATGCACCACCATGTGGTGCTGGGGAATGGAACCCGGGGCCTTGAGCTTGCAAAGCAAGCGCCTTAATCACTGTGTCATTCCTCCAGCCCCTGACGTATAGACCTTCTGAAACTGTAAGCTAAAAGAAACCTTTCTTCTCTTAAGTTTGGATATTCTGTCTCAGCAACAAGCAAGTAACTAAGACACAGGGTCTCACTAAGTTTCTAAGTTGCCCAGGCTGGGTTCAAACTTGTGATTCTCCTGCCTCAGTATCTGAAAGTGCTGGGATTATAGGCCTGTGCCACTAGGCCAAGCAAGTAATTTTTGCTAAAATGTAAAGTAAGGATATATTACATAAGGAGGAAATTCTATTGAAATTATACTTTATAATCTATCAATAAAGAAGTCTCTGGGAGGTTAAGGCAAGAAGATTTCAAGTTCAAGCTCAGCCCAGGCAATTAAGCAAATTAACAAGACTCTGTCTCAAAAAAGGGGGTGGGGGACTCAGTGCAAATGACCTGGGTTGAATTCCTCAGTATTGAAAAAAAAGAAAAAAGAAAAAGTCACAGGTTAATACCTTGAGATGACAATAAAGACAGACTGAATGTTAGCCATGTCTGTTCCTACTCACTGCCTTGGAGAACCTTTAAATACATCCATGTTAACAAGAAATTTATTTCGAATCACAATATATGTAAACCAGTTTATACATAACACCAAAAAATTTTCCAGTTTCAGCAGGTAAATTCTTGTAGATATAATTTCATCAAAACTGCCTAGAGCAGCCGGGTCTAGTGGCACAGGCCTATACTCCCAATACTTTGGGAGGCTGAGGCTGGAGGACTGCCAAGTTTGAGTCCAACTTGAGCAACTTGGCAAGACTCTCTCTGAAAATAAAAAATAAAAACTGGGATGGAATGCAGCTCAGTGTGAAGGCCCTGCATTTAATCCACAGCAACACATACCACTTCCGAAAACAAAGCCTAAAGCATCCTCTAAATTCCTTGTCTCATGATGACCCTTTTAGAGCATAACAGGAATCAATAATCAGCAAAAGTTTTCTGTCATGTCCTCCAGCCTTAATTAGCATATATCCCTAAATATCCACAACATTTACAATCTATCTTTTTAGTAGACAGGGAGCAAATTTATTTACTTTCTTCTCTACCCAATGATTAGATGGTTTAAAAAATTATTTCCCAACTGATGTCTTACGATGCAATATGACATAAGTGAGAAACACTGACTTTTCTTGTTTGGCTTTTATTTCTATTTATTTTGAGACAGGGTCTCGCTCTGTAGCCCAGGCTGGTCCTGAACTCAGTGTGGCGCCCAGACTGCTTTGGTCTCACAGCAATCCTATCTCAGCTTCCTGAGTGCTGGGACTACAGGCGTGTGCCACCATGCCCAGCATATGTGGTGCTGGGGAATTGAACTCAGGTACTTAGCACTTACCTATGCTTTAGGCACTGAGCCATACCTGCAGCCCTCTTATTTAACTTTTATCCTAAGGGAGCAGCAAGTTCACTTTTCATGTTAACATCACTAGTTCTACCCAGCAAATAAAATTGTTTGTTGGGAATGAGATTGACAAAATAAGCAAGGCAGTTTGCCATGGCATAAAAGGCTGAAAGGGCAGCTATGTCCCAGGCGTCTTCTTCATTGAAGCCATGTATCTCAGGCTTTTTTGAAATGGTCATCTATTATGTCATCAGCTCAGGAAATGTCAAGTACAAACTCCAGCATTGCTTTTTCCCAAGCAGGAAGATCACTTTCTCCAATTTAGACAGAGCTGCAAGAAAATACATAATTAGAAGTTAGCTATGCCTGTTTCAGGATATTATAAGCATTCCTTCTAAAGATAAGGGTGCATTTAGTGTCTTTTTTGTAAGTAATGTGATGAAATTAAGAGAGTAAATACAACAACTAAATCAGATGACACTTGGAAATTGTTCTTCTGCTTAGGTCTTGCCTTTCCACAGAAGCTCAGATGGTGCTCATTATTTCTAAGAATTAAATTAATAAAAAGCCTTGATATTAGTACTTTATGAAGTTCATTCATATACCCAGTCTTATTTATCATCTACAACCCTTTAGGGTAGTTAAGGCAGGCACTGTAATTCCAGTTTATCTAGAAGGAAGCTGAGGCCCAGAGCAGCTGAGTAACTTGGGCACACCCTGGGTAAAGGACAGCTTCGAGATGTGGAGATTGAGTCTTCAGTGTATTTTCTACTGGGATACTATGGCAGACAACTGTTGATTTCTTCCCTTTTCCCTTGACAACAGAACCGACTGTTGATCAGATGTGAGGCTGTCACAGGTTTCAGGAAAGGTTAAACCCTCTCTCAGTTCTAGTGGGTAAATCCTGATTGGTCTTAAACAGTTATGGTGATTCCATTCCACTTGTCAGTGATTGACAAGAAATGGGCATCCTCGACTATAGTGGTTGAATCTTGATTGGTCTGAAACAGTCAGGGTGATTTCATTCTACTTGTTAGTGATTAGACAAGAAAAGGGTATCTGACGTTATTGTGGCCAGGAAGAAGTGAGAGGAAGTAAGCTGAGAGCGTTCTTGCTCTCCTGAAGGAATATGAAGAAAGGCTATGTATGCTCTGCAGCATGGCTAGGGGTTGTGCAAGGATATAGCATTTGCTGTTGCTGTAGTTATCTAAAGTCTGTGAGGGAATGCATCTGAGCAGAGCTATCACACTTCATAAAGTCCAAAGCACAAAATGGAAAAAATCTAATCCTTGATAATATCACTGAGTCACTGAATCAAACAATGCAGCAATGACTCTACATCTTGACCTGCAGTTAAGCGAGACACTGAATTGTCCTTACTGTTATACCAGCTGAATGTCCTTTAAACCTGTAGCTGAAACTGATACCCTAACTGATAACAGACAAAGTTCATTGCTAGTCTAGAAGCCACAGCAGAAAGAACCATTTATGCTAGCAGGGGCAGAGTCTGGAGAGGGGGAGAGCACATGGAAGTAGGGAGATGCGGACAGCTGGGGATGGTGTGGAGGTCTCCACCTTTCTCAGTATAGCAGCTGTGTTTGTATGTTTATGTAATGGATTTACATGCAACATTTTGTTTGAAAAAAGTCCACAAAATTCTACCACCGAATTTGAAAAACAAAAGTTTAGAGCAAATGTCTGTATTTAAGAAAGGGTTTTACAATTTAGCAACATTGATTGCCCGCTTTAAAAACTATCATCACATACTCTGATTTCTCTTCAGATTGTATAAATCTTTCACATTTCACTAAAAACTACTAGCACACAATAATTCAGGGATGTATAAATATACACATGCACAGAGATATGTATGTACAAATATATGTATGTGCATGTTCAAAGATGTATATTTTATGTACATCTATACATCTATATATGTATGTGTATATATATATATATATATATATATATATATTTCCTGAAAGTCCAGGATTTGAAGATTTCTGAAACAAACATTTCTTTGTACATAATACTATGTCATACAGTCACAAAAAATAATGATGTTTTGGTCTAGGACCAAGATGTCATGATTGCATTTGAAAATGTACATGAGTAATTATACAGAGAAAACACATCAAAGTGCTAATAGTGACTGACTTTGTAAGTGGAATCATATTTTTATTACTTTTGAATTTTCTGCTCATCTAACTTCACCAGTTAATTTAAAATTTTTCATGAAATAGAAAATTACCTCTCATACTTCTTTAAGCAGCGAGTACATATTCTCCATGCTTTTTATCTCCATGCCACATTATAGAGCCAAAGAGGACTAGAGAGTTCACCTTAGTCACAAATGGGCAAAGAACTGAGTGCCAAAGAAGTGTCTCAGAACCCAAAAGATTGTGTCTAAGATATGAGGGGGAAAAAAAACATGGAAGTGAAATACAAATGGGCCCTAAAGGAAGGGTCTGTCCACATTAGGGAACTTGGAGAGCTGTGGCAACCGGTACCAGGAATTTCACTTGGGTTGAAAAAGGTCTGTGATGGCTGTGACTTCCTGTACCAGGTATGTGTCATACCTTTTTTTTGTCTGCTCCATGAGCTCTACAGTGTCAAAAGGCAGGTCCTCCTTGTAAGGAATAAGGTAACAACTAATGGGTTTAGACTTCTCTTCCTGTTGAGTATCATAAAGGTCCAAGTTCAGGGTCACCTCAGGCAACTTTTTCTAGACAACCCTGCTCATCACGAGGCAAAGAAGAGACTGAAAGGAAACAAAGACAAGTTTGGATGCACCACCTAAGGAATGCTTTAGGTGGTCAACTCCTGTGTCACTGGTTGAAGAAGTCCCTGCTTTGAACAATCTTGAAAATGATCCTGGACCTAAGATAAAACATGCTGTAATCAATTAGAATGTCTAATATGGAAAGTACATGTGGGGATACAAGTAGCTTATATTTGCAATATTTAGCTTACCAACTGCAGCTCAGATACCTAATAGCAATAAAGCTCCTGGGGTTCTTTATGGACATTAATACTTTCTATGGTCCTTTTAAGTTAACTTAGTGATGGCCAGAATTTTATCATCCCCTGTCAACAACAAGTATGACACAATGAGCCTGTAGGTGTGTGTGTGTGCGCTGCTATAGTGAGAAAGGTTTGGAGACCTCCACACACATGTGTTCATGAATATACATGTATGTTTTGTAATACATTCTCTAGTACTCCCAGATAGGAAAAACGAAAGAACAGAAAGGTTAGATCATGCAGAGATCAATGTTGAGTCTGGATTTAAATCCAGAACTAATTCCAGAGTCTATGTTCTGTATTGTCATATCTCTTTAAAAATATGAGAGAGAGAGGGAGAGACAGAGAGAGAGAGAGAGAGAGAGAGAGAGAGAGAGAGAGAGAGACAGAGAGAGAGAGAGAAGTAACAAGAAGTAGCATTGCCTGAAGCCAGGCCGACTGGTCACATCCTGTGTTGCTTACTCAGTGTGTGACCTGAGACTGGTTACTTCTCTATCCTGCAATTGCTTTATTTGTAAAGTATGGATAATAATACCAAACTCAGAGATGTTGTGAGGATTAAATAAACACACACACACACACACACACACACACACACACACACACACACACACACACACACACATTTCCCTTAAAACAGATCGTGGTATCTAGCAAATTCTGTAAAGATATTAAGTAAATAAAGTGTAACAGATTTGAAATAAGGGTGTGATTATAGTACACTGTAGTATACTGTGGATCTATCAGTTGACATTTGTTAGACCTACAGAAAAGATATGAGCAGCTCTCCTCATCCTCTGTGATGGTTAGTTTTATATGACAGCTTAACTGGGCTAAGGAATTCCCAGATATCTGTCCAAAACTACCTGGATAGGTAGACTGAGTAAAGAAGATCCATCCTCACTAATATAGAAGACATCTTCCTACCTGGTTTTGCCAGAAACAGAAAAGAAGGGTGAATTCACTTACTTCTTAAGCTGGAATATCTATCTTCTGCCCTCAAACAACACAGCTGTTGGTTCTCAGCAGCCTCCTCCTCAATCCTTACTTACCCTTCAAATTTGGACTGCTAATTATCCATCAGCTTGCCTGTTCTCAGGACTGTGACTCGACTGAATTATATACCTCATCTCTGGTTCTCTAGCTTGTAAACTACAGACAGCAAGACTTCACTATTACATGAGCCCATATCATAATGAATGTCCTCTGATCTCTGTGCCCACTGGTTCTATTTTTGTGGAGAATTCTGAATAACATACCATATGAGAACATCCATGGGTCCCCTCAATTGTGGTGGCCTGCCTTTCTGATGTTCACACCTGACACTTCATCTGTGTGCCACCACATACACCTACTGAAGAGAAGGTCTAGGCTGTGAAATTCGGTAGCTCTGTAACCTTGGCTTTCCATACTCACTTGTGAGAGAAGGGTAAGTATGTGACTCATGAGGCCATAGCCTCTCTGCTTACAGCTCTATGAAGCTGCTAGTCCAAAAAACTCTGTCTCTGCAGATCACATCTTTAGTGAGTTGAATTGGGACATCAGAAATGTCCCATTGCAGCTGGCAATGATGGCTGTGACTGTAAGTTCAAGATATGGAGCAAAGCCATGGGTCATGATGGGTCATGAGCATCATTTATTAAAGAAAGCATTACTTTCAGAGTGAGAGAGAGATCCTGAGAAGGGAGCAGCTATGGGGGGAGAAAAATTGAAGGTACAGAGGAGGAAGAAAGTTAACGAGAGGAGGAGATGCAAAAAAAGAAACAGGAGTAGGGATAGCTGGACTTACTCTTTGTAGAGTCCTGGGGTCCTGCTGCAGAGGCACCAAAATGATTGATCAATTACATTTTCCATGTGACAGGACTGTTTAATTCTGCAGTATGTGAAATGAAGCTCATGCAGTGAAAAGGAGAATTGTAATGAAAACCCAGGAAAGAAATGTGTCCTTTAAACTAGAGAAACTTCTTTAACTCCAAGAAAACAATGTTCTCAAGGAGCAAAGGACTCCTCTATTATAAGCTTATTTTTAAAAATGAAAAGCAAACATTTACATAATATTAGCTTAGGATGTGTCTACTATTATTCTAAGAAGCTTTTCATATATTAACTCAAATTTCAAGTTAAGTTGGCACTATAATTTTCCCTCCCTAGCAATAAATAAACAGGCACAAGAAGTCACAGAAGTCTGCAAGCAGCAGAGCCAGAATTCAAAAACAGGCTCTCTAGCTATACAATCCACACTCAAACACATGCTATGCTGCACACGCAAGGTCATTGCCCAAGATCGTAACTCCACAGAGCTTTTTAAACAACTTCTTTAAAAAAGCCCATCTATAAATCTCAGGTCTGGTGCCAACTTTGCCCTAAACAGTCTTAAACATTGTAATCCTAAACCTCTGAGTAACTGTAGTATCATTACAAAGAACAACTTCCATTTTATTGAATAAGTACTTTACCAGCCTTATTTGTAGCAGTGTTGCAGGCACCATCTCTCTAAGTTGAGTTTCACCGCTGCTATAATTTAGATCTGGAATGTCCCCCCAAATGCTCAGGTGTTATATCTTGGTCACCAACTTGTGGTAGTACTGGGAGGTGGTAGAATCTTTTGGAGGTAAAGACTGCTGGAAGGAACTGAGATCATCACCAGTATGTCCTTGAAGGGGATATTGAGACTCCAGCCCCTTCTCTTCCTTGGTTCCCAGTCATCATGAAGACAGTGGCTTTACTCTACCACATGCGCTCCACTGTGATATTGTGTCTGCCACAGGACCAAAATGGTTGGGCCAAGCAACCATGGACCAAAACCTCTCAACTGTGCTTTTCTCTTACTAAGTTGATTATCTGAAGTATTTCTGTCATAGCAATGGAAATGTAACAGACAAAATTATTGTATCTCCCTCTATGAGGGGCAGTCATGACTCAGATACAATGAGAGAACAGTATTCCCACAGCTTCATGGTTTTCAAGAGAAGCTGAATGTGTAAATTCAAATATCTGGGCCGAGGGCGGGTCGGGGGTGCTTTTCCCTCGTTCGCTGGCACACTCTAGTCCAGGCTGATTCCTAACTGCCTAAACCAGGCTGATTTTTTAATTGCCTCAAGTTGACGTAATCTCTCCAACAGTAACAGCTACTTCCTTCCTTCCTTCTGGGACTTGACTTCTGTTTGCAGTGCTGTGAAGAGTTGTCTGGGACAACTCTTGTTGCTTTCTCATGCATACTGGGTGTTTTATTGTGGGTGTCTTTACCTATGCTTATATCTTTAAGAGTTTCGCTTATTTTTTCTTTCAACAAGTTTAGTGTTTTCAATTTAATGTCTAGGTCTTTGATCCATTTTGGCTTGATTTTGGTACATGGTGAAAGATGTGGTTCTTCACATGTGGCTACCCAGTTTTTCCAGCATCATTTATTAAAGAGCTATCTTTGCTTCAGCACATGTTTTTGGTCCCTTTTGTTGAAGACCAGATGGTTGAAGGTGCTCAGGGTTGTCTCTATTCTCGACTCTGTTCTGTTATTCACTCTGAGAATGTAAGAGTTAATTCTATCCCTAAAGCTGAACAAAGAATCTGCTCACAAATTGCTGTTCTGATAACAGCTTTCTGGGCTTGAAGGTCATGGGCTACAACATGCCTTTCCATTCTGAAGTAAGTGAAACAAAGTATTCCTTGATATATTTTCATATCTCCACCTGAAAATGTATTTGGTCTTGTAATTTGTAATGAAACTAACCATTGTTTATTTCTGATATGCTTTTTAAAAGACCTCTGTAAGAAACTGCTGCTTTCAGCTTTTTCTTTTGCATCTTTGCTGTACTCCCCTTCTTACTTCAATAAAGATGGGAGGAGACCTCAACATGAAGTTCCACTATGATGATGCCATCCTTAGGGGGCAATCTACTGCTAACCTCTGAAGGCCTCTGTGCCCTTAAAGAGCACTGAAAGTTTCATTTCATGTCTTTGGCCTTTGTCCCAAATTTGACAATCCACCTGTCTGTTTTTATGTCAATGCTATGTGGTTTTTATCACTGTTGCTTTATAATATAACTTGATGTCTGGGATTGTGATGCTTTCTCTTTTGTTTTGTTGCTTAAGATTGTTTTTGGCTATTTTGTGTCTCTTCTCATTCCAAATCAATTTTTGATGGTTTTGACTAGTTCTGTGAAAAATACTGTTGGTGTTTAGATTGGGATTGCATTAAATCTGTATTGTGGTTTGGATCTGGAATGTTCCCCTAAAGTTTCATGTATTTGGATGTTATGATCTGTCTGTGGAACCATGCACTGTTGAGAGATTGGGGTCTGGACTGAAGGGGTGGATTATGGGCATGTGTTGGAAGACAGGCATGTGACAAGTTGTAAATTTCAGGCTTGTGGATTGGATTACAGGCATGTGGATTGGGTTACAGGCATGTGGTAACACACCTGAAAGGAGTGGAACACTGAGGCTGGAACCAGAAGGGGCAGATCACTGGGACAGGCTTGGAAAGATATATAGGATATATAGCAAAGGGGATGTAACAGTCCAATGGCCTCCTGCTTTCCTTCTGGAAACTTGACAAGACTTGATTTGACCTGGCTTCCTGTTCACTATGCTGTGAGGAGCTTGCCCCACCTCCACCTCTGCCTCATCCTTCCACTTTTGCTGGCTACCTATGAATGTACTGTGACCTTCTGAAATCGTGAGATAAAACAAACATTTTCTCTCCAGATTTGTGCATGTCAAGCATCTTCTCACAGCAACAAAAAGTAACTAAGATAATCTGTGTATTAGTTTTGGTAGTATGGACATTTTGACAATGTTGGTTGTGCTATCCAGGAATAGGAGATGTCTTTCCATTTTCTAATACTCTCTTCAATTTCTCTTTTCAGAATACTCCAGTTTTTGGTATAGAAGTCCTTCACTGCCTTAGTTATGTTAATTCTTAGGTATTTAGTTTTCTTTGAGGCTACTGTGAATGGGAATGTTTTTCTGATCCTTTCCTCTGTTTTCATTGTTATTTAAGAGGAATACTATTAGTTTTTGTGTTTTCGTTATATATCCCGCAACTTGGCTGAATTTGTTAATTATTCTAAAAATCTAAATTGTTGTTGTTATTGTTATTCGAAAGTCTAATTGTTCTACAAGTCTTTTGGTGGAGCTGTTGGGGTCCTCCAATTAAAGGATCATGTCATCTGCAAATAAGCATAGATTGACTTCTTCCTTTCCTATGCACATCCCACTTACTCCATTCTCTCACCTGAATGGTGAGAGTGGACACCTTATCTTGTTTCTGATCTGCGGGGAAATGCTGTCAGTTTTTCTCTATCTAAGATGATGTTGGCAGTAGGACTGACATAATTGCTTTTCTTAGCTTGAAGTAAGAGCCTTCTATACCAATTTTCATCAGGGGTTTTAACATGGAAAGATGTTCTGTCAAAGGCTTTTTCTGCATCTGTTCAGTTGGTCATGTGATTTTTTGCCCTTGCTTTTATGTGGTGTATTACATTATCTGATTTATGAATGTTCAACAATCTCTGTAGCCCTGGGATGAAGCCAACTGGTCATGGTATATATTTTTAAAAATTTGTTGCATTCTGCTTGCAAGTGTCTTGTTAAGGATTTTTGCTTCTATGTTCATTAAGGAAATTGGCCTGTAATTTTGTTTTTGTTAGGTCTTTCTCTGATTTTAGGACCAAGATGATGATAGCTTCTAGGAAGGAGTTTGAAAACTTTGAGAAGCATTGGTGCTAACTCTTCCCTGAAGTTCTGATAAAATTATGCAACAAATCCATCAGATTCTGGCTTTTTTTTTTTTTTTGGTGGTGGTGGTGGTGGTGGTCGATTCTTTATTACTGCCTCAAGTTCAACCCTGGCTATTGGTCTACTCATGGTTTTTATATCTTGTTTGTTCAATATTGGTATCTCATACGTGTCTAAAAATTTGTCTATTCTTTCTGGGTTCCTGAATTTATTGGGATGTTTTTCAAAATCATCTCTTATAATCCTCTGGAATTCAATAGTGTCTGTTGTGACTTCATCTTTTCATTTGTAATTGCACTGATATGAATTTTTCCTTCCTTCTTTTGTTGAGTTGGTTGGAGGTTTATCAATAGCCTTTATCCTTTCAAAAAACCAACTCTTTAATTCATTGATCTTTTGTATTTTTAAAAATTTAATTAATCTCTGCTCTGATTCTTATTCTTTCTTTCTTTCTACTGCTTTTAGATTTGGCTTATTCTTCTCTAGGACTTTGAGCTGTGCATTCATAGCTGTAAGTTTCCCTCTTAGTACTGCTTTCATTGTGTCCCACAGTTTCTGTTATGATACTTCCATTGTCATTTGACTTAAAGAAGTATTTTATTTATCCCCTGGTTTCTTTTGTAATCTGTCTCTTCTTTAGTAATGTATTACTTAATCTCCCTGTATTTGTATAGTATGTATAGTTTCTGTAAGGTTTTTTTTGGCTGTTGATTTCCAGTTTCATTTTACTTATGATCTGAAAGTATGCAGGGAATTGTTCCAATTACTCTGTATTTATTTAAACATGTCTTATGTCCAAGGATATTGTCTATTTTGTAAAAATTCCCATGTGCTGCTGAGAAAAAGGTGTATGTTTGATAGAACACTATAGATATTTGTTATGTCCATTTTTTCCTGTGGTGTGATTCAGCACTATTTTTTTTTCTTTTCCTCTTTTTGTGAAGTAGTGTCTTGCTCTGTAGGGACTTCAATTTAATAGTCTACCTGACAAGTTTTTCTGAACATGTATGAGGGTATACAAGGGGAGTTGAAAACCCATTATGTGCTGGGAGTCAACAGTGAAGGGGATATAACAGTCCAGTGGCCTCCAAGGTGTCTTGTTAATACGCACACGCTTCAACAAAGCTCTCCCATCTGTACTGGCTCCCTTCCCCAGAAGGCAGGGCTCTCCATCTTCTGTGGCCTGTTCTAAGACCCAAACTTTTCAAGTGATCAGGGGCCTTTCTTCCCTCTCTGGAAGTATCTCTTGTGCCAGTTTCTTTCTAGCATCTAAAGTTGTACCCCCAAATCTTTGGTGTATGGAATGTCTGTGGCTTCTTTTAACCAAAATAGTTCAGACTTTTTACAAAATGGCTCCTGCCTACATCACTTCCTAATATAGCTCCCAAGAACTGCTCCTCCCAAGCTGGTCAGCTGAGCTACCAGGGGGACCTTTTCAAGGGGAAGTTTCAAAGTGTGTTTGCAGTTTGCACTACCTACAGGCTTGTTTCTAGAGGCCAGCACACTTGGCTGCTGTTAATTCTCATGGTTGTTGGTACACGCTTACCTCACTCTTGACTGCTGGCTGCTCATGCTGTTCGTGGCCCTTCCCAGACAGCTGAGGATAGCTTCCTGCCTCTGATTCATTTTCAGGGTTTCCAATTTTCTCATAACATCCTTTCAATTCCTAGAGCTCTCCTCCCTCTCCCAGCTAAACTGAAGAAATAGTCTCTCTCTTTTTTTAACTGTATCTCAACTTTTTGTATCAGCCTGTGAGGGCCCATTGAGCAGGATGCCTACTCAGCCACCATTTTGTCCAGAAGTCTCCTAATGCTGTATCATAAAACTGATGTTGTCTTAGACTCAGTGAACAAAGCAGCAGTCATTCAAACAATCAGAAATTTTTCCTATGTGAAAGTTCTTAACTATTCCAAGAAAAATAAAATCTGGTGACTTCCACTCATTGCAACTGGTTCTCTTCTCTGGGACTCCAAAGATCACACTTGCTGCTCCCTGATTTCTGAGATTTTGAAAAAAAGAAAACTGACGCACTGTCACCGCACGCCTTGCTAGTTTGGTCGCCCTTCCCAGGCTACGTTTATCACTACTGAGGTCCTCGTAAAGAAGCTGTAGAGCTGGACACATCAGAAGGACTCCCGGGGACCCATCCTTGCCTCTTCCAGGCAGTCTCCCAGAGCCGGGATACCACTTTCACTGAGGTTCTGGGATTCAGACATTTCTCACATGGGCAACTAAAGAGTGTTCCAGGGAAAGTAACAGCACGGAATTGTCTTGAGTTACTTATTTCCCCAGGCCATGGAGAGAAAGCTCAAGTACTCAGAAAGGTGCATGTGACGCGCAGATTTGTAGGGAGGAAAAAAAATTTATATAAACATATATATGTGCGAGATATATATATAAACTCAAAGTGTTCCATTGTCGAGTAGTGCCCATTTCGTGCCATAAAGAATCAAACTAAGGGAATAAAGCAAGGAAAAGACCGGTTAAGATCAAAGCTACATTTATTTTTTTTCTTTTGTCCTCCGTATTTCCCTCAATGCAAATATCTTCTCAAACAGCAAACAAGGTTTTATTTGCCAACTGACAGCTAGGTTGGCAGGGAGGCCCTGTGAGCCCAACCAAAGCTCAACCCCCCGAAGGTTCTCAGGTAGCCCTGTGTGAAAGCATTCCGTGCGAACAGCCGTTAGGCTCGCAACCCGAGACGACAGAAGTGTGAGCTCCTTAATCGACTCGAGCTGCACATTTCTCATACCGGTTCACGGACAGACTGCAAGACGAGTGAACAGCTAGCGATCCAGTCACTGTCATCTATAGCGCGGGGGATCCAGGATCTCACAGAATCAGGTCCAAGTCAGAGCGACCCCAATCACCTGAAACTCTGGGTGGAGGACGACTGGGAGCGGAAGCAGAAGCCTGACACCGGAAGTGGAAGCCTGACACCGGAAGTGGATGCGGCGACTCTTACGATGGCTGAAGCTGTACCTGTTGCTCTGAGGTCTTGCGCGGGCGGCGGGGCGCGGGCGGCTCGTACAGTGCTAGATCAGCTTGTGCTCCCTGGCGAGGAGCTGCTGCTGCCGGAACAGGAGGATGTCGAAGGCCCTGGCGGCGCCGGGGAACAGCCGCTGCGCCTGAGTGCCGGGTCACGCTCGCGGCTGCGGGTAGTGTGCGGCCCGGGCTTGCGGCGCTGCGGAGACCGTCTGCTGGTCACCAAGTGTGGCCGCCTTCGTCACAAGGAGCCCGGCAGCGGCAGCAGTGGTGGAGTTTACTGGGTGGACTCACAACAGAAGCGGGTGAGTTGGGACTACGGACGGGCGGCGCGGCGGTGACAGTGGTATCCCGGCTCTGGGAGACTGCCTCGAAGAGGCAAGGATGGGGCCCGGGAGCCCTTCTGATGTGTCCAGCTCTACAGCTTCTTTACAAGGACCTCAGTAGTGATAAACGTAGCCTGGGAAGGGCGACCAAACTAGCAAGGCGTGCGGTGACAGTGCGTCAGTTTTCTTTTTTTCAAAATCTCAGAAATCAGGGAGCAGCAGGTGTGATCTTTGGAGTCCCAGAGAAGAGAACCAGTTGCAATGAGTGGAAGTCACCAGATTTTATTTTTCTTGGAATAGTTAAGAACTTTCACATAGGAAAAAAATCGTTTCTTCTGTGGAATGGGCTTCCTTGGCTATAGGAATTCCTTTGTCGCAGGACTTATGCGCAGCAGATGCTAGGCCTTACTGGTAAGGATCTTGAAGCACTGATGAGGCACTGGTTAAGATTAGCAAACTATTAAGAAGCTGCAACGCTTTTCTGTAGTACTAGCTACCCCAGAGGCTGAGGTGAGAGGATCATTTGGGCTGTAGAGCTTGTGACCAGCCTGGGTAACACCCAGCCCGGAAACAAAACCAAAGCAGCAGAACTTGCTTCTTTCTTTCTTTCTTTCTTTCTTTCTTTCTTTCTTTCTTTCTTTCTTTCTTTCTTTCTTTTGAGGCAGGGTCTCACTCTGTAACCCAGGCTGGTCCTGAAACTCACTATGGAGCCCAGGCTGGCCTTGGACTCACAGCAGTCCTCCTGTCTCAGCCTTCCAAGTGCTGGGATTACAGCCATGTGCCACCACACCCAGCTTATATGGTGCTGAGGAATCGAACTCGTGTACTTAGTGCTTGACTTAGGGCTTGCTAGGCAAGTGCTTTAACTGCCGAGCCATTCCTCCAGCCCCACGGTTGGTTTTCTTTTACAGAAAGAGGTATATGGTCATGTTTGTTGTAGGGCCTGTATTGAATTTAAACATTTTCTAAATTTCTCTAATAAAATCACTAAGGACTTGTGGAAGACAGTCTTCCAGTGATGTACTGTCATTTATGGTTGTTGTCTCATTCTGTTTCCTTTTGTAGTATGTGCCAGTGAAAGGAGACCATGTGATTGGCATAGTGACAGCCAAATCTGGAGACATCTTCAAAGTTGATGTTGGAGGGAGTGAGCCGGCTTCTTTGTCTTACTTGGCATTTGAAGGTGCAACTAAAAGAAACAGGCCAAATGTGCAGGTAATTGTGGGAGTTTTCAGTTTCAACAGTGAAAGAGCCAGTCTTTGAGAATATTCAACTACCCAGGAGTTCTCCTGAATTGTATCCAAACTCTGAACTATTTTCCATGTGCTCCAAGATATTTTCATCTGTTTAACTGCCTCAGGCTCTTAAGCATTCTCTAGTTGTTCCTGCTCTAGGACCAGAGCACATACTTATTTTACATTTTGCTACACTCGTTCTTGTTTTTTATCTTTACTGAGTTGAAAGGCTGTAAATATATATATATATATATGTGTGTGTATATATATACATATATATATGTGTATATATATATATATATATATATATATATATATATATAAAGTGTATTTATTTATTTTGAGACAGAGTCTCTCTCGGTATCTTAGGCTGGTCCTGATCACTGTGTAGCCCAGGCTGGCCTTGGACTCACAGCAATCCTCCTGCCTCAGCCTTCCGAGTGCTGGGATTACAGGTGTGCACCACCACACCCAGGTTTACATGGTACTGGAGAACCAAATGAGGGCCTTGAGCTTGCAAGGCAAATGCTTTAACAACTGTGCCATTATTCCAGCCCTGAAAGGTTGTATGTTATCTCCTTGTTATTTGTTACATCTGTATCCACAGCACAAGGAAATCAGCCATAGGCTAAGGAGGAAGGACAAATGGCAGACATTGTCATGATCAGTGCCTGCCCACCTTGATTGTGGGGCCTTGGAGCTGACAGAGGAATGACTTTATAACCAGAGGTTTTCAGTTTAGGCTTTCCAGGTAGTATAGCTGTGTTCTTCTTGCCTACATAAGCTAGAAATGTAGTGGCTTCTTTGTCCTTTTCCTTCATTTCTCATGAATCTTTAGTTTTTTAATCCTACTTTGATCCTATCTGGTTCTGCCTCCGATCCTGTGCCATGTCCATTGTTTTATCTGCTTGGCAAGGTCAGGCATTAGCTCCCTTTTGACAGGACTCTATACTTTTACCTTTCCAGCCAGGCTTTTTGAGAACTGACATCCTCACTCTCTCCCTTTCTTAAAAGAAGATTCTTTAAAGCCTCTAGAGGTCCTTAGCTCTACGCTTCAGGCATCTTTCCTCATCTGTAATTATATCCTTTACACAACCATGCTTAAACCATAGAACACACCATGAAAATTCCTACCTTTGTGCCCTTTTGCATTTGTGCAGAGTGCCCACAGCCTGTGGAACATATGCTAATCCTTTGAGGCTATGCTAACCATGACCAGTCGTCCCTGGAAAGCCGCTATTTGTCACTTTTCTTCTACCTTTGCTCTAGCCCTTACTGGATACAGCCTTGAATGAAACATGGTGCTTACTTGTACAGTCTTGTTGTTCCCTAAGACTAAGTGCTTGGAAAGCAGTATGTTTTTGCTCTATAGTTTTTTGAGTCACTAGCAAATATTAGGTGCTTATTATTTTGCTGAATGAACAGAATGAATTCACTTTCCATTTCCTCAGTTTCATTATTTTGAAGTTCAACTCTGAGGTATTTAAAAAAATTGTACATGAAGAACTATCAGTGAATTACCATTGTTCCAGTTTTTCTTGAATAATTCACATGCCAGGATTTCCCTTCCTTTGTAAATCTGTAACTCGCGTGTAGTGTTAATGAAATTTTCTAAAGTGATGTTTCATACCTTCTCTGATAACTATGGTAGCCACTGGTTATATGTAGCTGCTGAGCACTTAAAATGTGGTGTATACAACTGGCAATGGGATTTTAAACACGTAATTTAATTAAATCACTACATGTGGGTTATTGGCTACTTTGGACAGTGCAGTCTTGCATCGTGTTCTTTAATCTTGAGATGACTTACTTTTTTTTACTTTTCCTGGTGGGTGAAGGCATAGTTACATCTGTTTTTTTTTGCCTTCTTTCAAGATTCAGCTCCACTGTCAATCCTAGAATATAGCCAGTCCTTTAGCCATAGAACTGTAGGCAGCTGGCATTGCTACCTGTGGGAAAGAGCCAAGAACAGCATCTGTAGGCTTGCCAAGAGGAAATGACTTTTCTTTTTTGATAACTTGTAGGTGGGAGATCTCATCTATGGCCAATTTGTGGTTGCTAATAAAGATATGGAACCAGAGATGGTCTGTATTGATAGCTGTGGACGAGCCAATGGAATGGGTGTAATTGGACAAGATGGTCTGCTTTGTAAAGTGACTTTAGGCTTAATTAGAAAGTAAGTACCGATGTCTAGTAGCTTGCCTACCTTTTATAACTACGTGTATCTGCTTGGAAAGCTGACAAGTCTTTAGAATTTGGATCCTTCATTAACAATATCCAAATTTTCTTCAAAGTTAAAATCAGTATCTGTTGTAGCATATTTGTAAGCCCATGAATTTAGTCCTGCCCCCGTTGTGCCCAGTTCGCAAGACCCCAAGGAAGACTCCAGGAGCTGATTCTGATGCAAAGACATGACAGTCTTTATTACAAGCTCGAACCTGGGCCCTCCCTCTCCAGTGCAGTGGAGGCAGGGAAGAGCCCCACTGCCGTTTGCGCAGGGTTTTTATTGACAAAAATCATGAAATTGCAACAAGTTGTTTACCATGAAAACTAATTGGATGACATTTAGTACAGATAAATTTTTGAGCTTGTGATTGGATAAGGTGCTGTTTTAACTTACTGTAAATATGTCAAATTCAAGTGTATTTGGCCAGGTAGTTTCCTTAGCTGTAGGTGTGGTGTCTGGGCTACTGCTTCATTCTTCAAGTTCTGTTCTCTTCCCTTCTCTCCCTGATGGCCTATACTCCTTGTAACTGACACACTCAGCACAAATGTGAGAACTGGCCTTCCATTCTAAGTCACATAAATACAGATGCAATCGTACTTATACAAAATTATCATAATTTTTTTAACTGTGGCCAAATGTAGAATGATGTGATTCTTGGCTTATGTGGACATTGAAGTTTCATCCATTCTCTTAGTGGTGTAGGTAATGATTTTTATTTATTTATTTTTCAGGTGTTGTAACAATCTCAGGAGAGAATGTAGATGCTAAAGTACAGAATTCTAAAGTGTAGGATTAAGGTATTCTGCCAATCTCAGAGAATGTAGAATTGACATGTCATATAGTGGTGGTGACATGGAGTTTGATTTCTTTGCAGGAGAGAACCCACTGTCTTGAACTTTCGTATACTCTCGAGACATATAAAGCTTCTTGGAGGAAAGCAAACTACAGCAACCTGTGCTCAGTTACTTGGGAACTGAGACTATAGGTTTTTGAGCCCAATTGAAACAGACTGGGTAACAGAGGAAGACCTTGTATCAAAAAAAAAAAAAAAGGAAAGAGAAGAAAGAAAGCAGGCAAGCAGGGCAACAGTGTCATCATATGCCCCCCCCCCCCTTTTTTTTTGAGACAGGGTCTTGCTATATATCTATAGCCCAGGCTGGTCCTGACCTCACTGTGTAGCCTAGGCTTGCCTTGGATTCATGGCAATCCTCCTGCCTCAGCCTCCCAAGTGCTGGGATTACAAGTAATACACCACACGGCCTGGCTTTATGTGGTGCTGGGGAATCGAACTCAGGGCCTGAAGTTTGCTAGGCAAGTGGTTAAGCACTGTGCCACCCCTCATATGCCATATTTTTGAGTGATATGAGTTGAGCCTTGCAGGACTCTGGAGAACTGTTTAGAAAAAGGAGTCTTTCAAAGGAGGGCCAGGACAAGACCTACCACTTTATTAAATTTCACTTTCTTTCCTTTTCCTCACCAGGCTATTGGCTCCAGATTGTGAAATCATACAGGAAGTGGGAAAACTGTATCCATTGGAGATTGTTTTTGGAATGAATGGAAGAATATGGGTTAAGGCAAAAACCATTCAGCAGACTTTAATTTTGGCAAACATTTTAGAAGCTTGTGAACATATGACATCAGATCAAAGAAAGCAAATTTTTGCTAGATTGGCAGAAAGTTGATCAAGGCAGACTTTGTTAATGGTTTTGCTGAGGTAAGAGACTGAGTTTCCGGGGGAACCCCTATTAAATCTTCAGAAGATGAGATATGAATGTAGACATCTTTCATTAGCGTTTTAAAATATTTTTATAAGAATGTTGCTAGTTTTCACTCATGCTCTGTGGGTGAGACAATCATGAAATTGTGATTTTTTAATACAATAAATATTACTAAAAAGTACGGTTTATTTGCAGGTGCCTTCTTTAGTTTTGCTAGGTTGTAGCTTTTACAATGAGCTGGAGGTAAGCACTAAAATACTTGTTTCCTGACTATAAGGGTAATTATTTTCTGACTATTAAGGGTAAACTTTTTTAGCAAACGAAATGTAGACTACATAAAAAGTATAAAGAAGAAAACAAGTCACACCTAATCCCACTTTTCAGTACAAGAGTATGTAATGGCTAATAATCATATGTTTTTGCCCTGTAGAAGTATTCAAATGTTTTTATATGGATCATTTATTTCTAATAACTACAGAAGACACCTTTCTCACAGTTGAACAAACTGAAGCATAGAATTTAACCTGGCCTACATTCTCAACCATTTCATTAGTGTGTATATTGAAATTTTCAAAGAATTATAGGATATCTTAAATGTTGAGTTGTAATATACTTTGGACACTTCACAACATTTCTTTCAAGTTTATTATTCAATAATTGCATAATATTTCATTTTCATGTTATAGGATATTTTGGATACATTCAGTTTCCTGTTGTTAAGTATATAACAATATGATTAGGATTCTCTGAATTCATGTCTGGAAAAATCTTATTTTGCTAAAATCATTTCCTAGAAGGCAAACAGAAAACTGCTTGGGTCTTGGATCAATAGGAAAGGTTTGTGATAGAGCTGTAAAGAAAATTATTCCATGCTGTCTGGCATATTAATGAAGCATGGCAGTTAAGTTCCATAGTTCAGGGTCATATTCTTTGAGAGTATAAGTTACAGACGCTCTGAAGCCCACCTAAAGGTTATCCTTTTTGGATCAGAGATTCCAGAACTCATTCACTATGTTGATAATGGTGTAGTGACCAAGAAGCATTACATGTTCATTAAGATATTTTCTGAAGACTAGTCTTTTTAAATAACACACAAATTGTCAAATGATCGTAATTCCTTAAGGATTAAATGGTAAAAGGGAGGATAAAGAACAGAGAAGTAACCTATTGGTTCTGAGAAGTAGAATGTGATTTTTTTTTTTTTTTGAGACAGGGTCTCACCCTGTAGCCCATGCTAGCCTTGAACTCATGCCAATCCTCTTGCTTCAGTCTGACCAAGTGCTGAGATTACAGGTGTGTACCACCATGCCCATACTATATGGTGCTGGAAAACTGAATCTAGGGCCTTATAAAGTGTTTTAACTGCTGAGCTACGCGCAACACCCCCCCCTCCCCCCAAGCCCTAGAATGTATTTTCTGAATTTTCTAAACGCTTAACCTGCAAGTAACTCAAACTGCAAAGGATAACAAGTGCTTATTTCTAAGATAAAAGTCTAATGGTAATGTTTGTGTAATAAGAGGTAGATTATCAAAAGTGCTTATGTATCAGGATGCAACAACAGTTTTTTAGTTTGACCTGTTAATTATAAGTATATATGAAAAATCTAGTTTGTATAAGGCTCATAAGGATACAAAGCTTTTCACACACACTGGAAAAAAGAAGCCCTATGGGCCCATACTGTAAACAAGGGAAACAAGGTAAGAGCTACAGGGAAGGGGTGAGGGGGTGGGGAGGAACGAAGTGCTACGAGGGCCCCCAGAAGAGACAGCCTGACGGGGCTGACCCAGCATGCCATGTGCAGCATACACTGAAGGGGGGAAAAATCATGTTCTGAGGAGACTGCAGAAAATCAGACACATTTTATGCTGTTTCTGTAAAAATTAAACTCTTAACAATCTCTAAAAGCAGGTCTTCCACAAATAGAGATAAATATACAAGAAATGGATTAACATATCCCAAGCCATGTAGTTTGGGGGCTAATTTCTTGTTAATGTAATTAAAAAAAAAAAAACAATCAGGGTGCTTTCTGGGACCCAGGCACTCTGGGCAATACAAAAGCATAAAATAGGGTCCCTGTCATTGGTATGTCCTACTTCAAAGATCCAAGATGTTAAGTAAAGGCAAATTGTGTACCACTGCCTCGGTTTGCCCTCTTCTCTGGTCAGCACCCCTCACGCACGTCACCTCCTGCAGTTGCAATCTCAGGCTGCCCATCGCTGCACAGAGTTCGAAGAACATATCCTTTTCCTGGTGAAACGCCTTTCTTCAATGCTTCAGGCCAGTTGTGAGTCTCGAAGTAAGTGGACAGGATATCAAATACTGTGAGAAGGTCAACAAAACACAATGACCATATAGAAGAAAAAGAGAAAAAGATCTACTAAGTGACTAGTGAGGAAATGGGTGTTGTGAAATATTTCTTTGAACAAAAGTCCTCTGCATCATGTACTAATTCTTGGGAGGACACAGGCAAAAATACAGCACTGCCTTCTTACTAGGTCCTGAGCCTACACTGAGAGACACCGGCCTGTGAGTAGAAAATGCTGCAGTTTAGAGGAACAGTATCATACGACATGAGGAATGGGTCTGAGAGGGCCGGGTGGGCAAAGGATGCCAACTAAGCATTATATGTTCATTAAGATGTTTTCTGGAGACTGGCCTATTTTTAAATAATAACACACTGATACAACTTATTAAGTGGTCGTAGTTCCTGAAGAATTACATGGTAAAAGGGAAGGGAGAGAACATTTGATTCTTCTGAAATGCAGAATGCATTCTTTTTTCTTTGAGACAGGGTCTCATTCTATAGCCCAGGCTAGCCTTGAACTCATGGCAATCCTGTCTCAGTCTCCCAAGTGCTGATATTATAGGCATGTGCCACTATGCTCAGGCAATAAATATGGTGCTAGGGAACTGAACTTGGCTTAGAAAGTGCTTTAAATGCTGATCTACACCCCCAGCCCTAAAGCACATTTTTCAGAACTGAATCCTAAAAAACAAAAAGGTCATTGGTCAATACAGGGATGAAGGTGGGAATCCTAGGCAAGGGGAACAATTTCATCTTGCTTTAATATAGCTGAAGACCAGGAAGAAAATGAGGAATGCCTCTTGGTGGCCAGAATACATGTTACAAAGTGCATGTAATAAAGTCCAAGCATATCATTCACAAGAAACTAAGTCAAGGGGTACTCCGACACGATGCAAAGTAGCCACCCAGAATTAATTCACATTGAGTGCAGGCCAGGTGAGCTGTAAGCAGTACCTTGATTGATGGCCAGGATCTCTGAATGATAGTTTTTCCCATTCTGGAGCCTGACCATGTATTCCTGGATTGGCAAGCGGGCTGTCTTGACAGAGTGTTCCAGGGCCTTTTGAAATGTCACCTTCTGAAATCACAGTTAAATAGGTTTATTATAAAATTTACACATGGATATATTCTAACTGTAATGTGTAGCAAATTGTAAGTATCCCCATTAATTACTACCCAGTTTCCAAATGGAATCATAAAGGACAAATAAGAGTAAGACTGGTAGAATGAAAGAAACTGCAGATATTCAGCGTACTAGTACCAAGTAAGGGAGGACAGTGTGGCAGCACCTCCCTTTTGGAGGGATCATTTATCTACATGCCTCCATTCTCTAGCCATTTGTTTATAAAAAGAAGAAATAAGCTGAGCCTGGTGATGGAGGTCTGACGCCCAGGGTTTAGGGAAGCTGAGTCAGAAAGATCACAGGTTTAAGCTGAGCCTGGGCAACTTAGTGAGACCGCGTTTCAAAAAATCAAAAATGGGCTGGGAATGTAGCTCAGTACAAAGGCCACTGGGCCTCTAACTGGACATCCATTGAGACAAGGGGTTCATATATCCTAGGATGAGCCATCCCAACCCAAAAATACCAGTTGGCAAGACATTATTTACTGAGCACAATTACCTATTTCCTGAGACTTACGTTTGTCTAGTTCTGTTAACCCCAGGGCCACACCAAGCAAGTAACATGGCCCTCTACAAGTCAGCCATTCAGTGAGCACGCCCCATGGGTGCTCTTGTCTCCAGACCAAGCCTCAGTTATGTCAACAATTCTGTGATTATGGCTGAGTTTTGAATCCCTTCCTTATTTAGGTTAATCTCTTCTGAACTTGTTCTAGCTTTCATTTATGGACCCCAAATTGTCCAGCCACCATGAACATGGCCTAACCAGACAGAAGAGGGTGAAGGAGGCCTATCAACTTTTTTGACACTGGATTACCTGCTTGTCAGACTTAACAGAGAATTCCAAGTGAGAACTTCCAAAAGTATTTTAAGAAGATGCAAGTCAGGTTGGATAGGGAATGGTTACTAAAGATTTTCTTTCCTGAACACTAACATTACTTTGCCCTGATAAGCTACAAAATGTTTGTTTAAAGGAAAAAATAGTTGCCAGGTGTGGTGATGTATGCCTGTAACTCCAGTACTGTAAGAAGCTGAGTCAGGAGGATCACAGGGTCACACGACTGAGCAATACAGCAAGACTGTCTCAAAATCAAAAAATGTGCTGGGGAGGTAGTAGCTCAGTGCAAAGGCCCTGGGTTTAATCTCCCTTCCCAAAAAAAATGCCTTACTGCTTTACAGTCACTTTGAATTATAATACCGAATTCAAAGCTAGCAGAAGACTTGGATGCTGTCTGAGAGCTTACAGTGTAACTTCAGTTCTCTGCATATATAAAGATAAAATGACTCCTTAAAGGAGTGTTTTCCTTAGTGTATTTCCATGAAGAAAAACAAACCCCAGTTTAAAAAATATCATATATCTAATTTCATGACAGCTTTATTTTGGTTTAAGTGTTGACAGAGATAAAGTGGACAGTGCTAAAATTACACATTGCTAAATTATTTTTATGTTGCTAACTGGACTTTTAGTGTCTCAAAAGGGGGGTGAGGGGGCTGCCTCCTGCTGCAGGAGAATGGTGACCCTGCAGGGCAAGTGGCTGTACAATAAGCTGGCTACCTTCTCAGCTTTTTATTTTGAAATATTTCAAACCTAAAAATGTGGAAATGATACAATCAATATTATTTCATATACATTCACCAGTTAACATTTTACCAAATTTGCTTCTCACTCACTCTACAAAAAACATGTTTTGCTACACCATGAAAGCTATAGACACCATGACACTGCACCAGAGTACTTAAGCACGCGTCTAAGAACAATGACATTCTCCACCTTCACCACAGTACCCTTTTCACGTCTAAGAAACTCAGTAATTCCATAAGATCACTTAATACATTGTCTATACTTAAATCTCCCCAAGTACCCCAAAAAATGTGTTTTATAAAGCTTTTCCTCCAACCCAAAAGCCAATCAAGGTTCACATACTTCCCGTGATCACTCAGTTACTGACTGATTGAGAAGGAGGTCCCCCAAGCCACCTAGGCTGGCCTTAGCACCAACGCATCCACTTGCCTCAACAGTGGCTGACGCTGCTAGTGGGTACTGTTGTTGTTAAATCTCTTTTAATCTAAAACTGTTCCTTGACTGTTTTAGTTTCCACTACATTAACGTTTGGAAGTTCAGTTATCTAGCAGAGTGTCTCCTAGTCTAGATCCGTTTCCTTAGAATTAAATGCAGTTTAAACATTTTAGGGCAAGAATACTTCAAAGATTCAAGTCTACCATATCAGGTGACACACAATATCACTGATAGTGACGCTATGTCAGATGGTGACCACTAGATTGCTACATTGTAATGTATTTTTGCCTTTATGAGGTAACACCTTGAGATCATGTAAATAACTGGTTCTACCACAGCCTTCCATTTAATCAACTGAATCAATAACTGCCTGATTTTCTAATTCTATTATGCGTTCTTCATTTATTATGCAACCATGGAACACACTAATATTTTAAAAATAAATGCAATTAAGCTATCATCTGTGTTGACTGTGTGCTCCAAATATGTGTGTATCGCATGTATAAAAAAGTACCCACATAGAAAAGAAACATTTATGTATGATTGACTCACAAACACATAGTTGGGTGAGTATACAATTTGTCAAGAAGGATACAAAAAGCCCTTAACAGCGGTCTGCCTTGGGGGAAGTGAACAAGGAGACCAGGGTGACAGACTGATATCTCATTATGCACCTTTCTATAGTTACCTGTTGATCACTATTCAACTTAATAGCTAAGCAACATGTTAACGTAGTGAATGCAAACAAAATTATCTCAGCAAACATTTGTATATTAACAACAGACTGTTAAGCTTCAAAGATAATGATTCCAATAAAACTCCAGTAGAAATCTAGATAATCCTATTGAGTTTGAAGTTTCAGACTATAATTTATGTCAGCAGAGAAGTTGGCCTGAGAAGGAATAAACTGCTCTCTCATCAAGAACAAACTGGGTAACTCAGCACTCTGGAAGACTGAGGCAAGCAGGTCACATGTTCCAGTATAGTCTGGACAACTTAGTTAGTGAGACCCTGTCTCCAAAAATTGAAAATGGATTGGGGGTGTACCTCAGAATAAAGACCCTGGGCTCAATCCCTAGTACCATATTGGGGGGGGGGGGGGTGGAAAAGAATGTTAAGTCAGTCAATGCCTGCCTGGTCAAGATCAATATTTGCTTTTTTTTTTTTTTTAAATCCAGTGTCTTGCACTATAGTCCAGACAGGTCCTGAACTCACTAATGTAGCCCTGGCTGGCCTCAAATTCATGGTGAGTCTCCTGCCTCAGCCTCCTGAGTGGGCCACCACACCTGACTTCAGTGGTGCTGAGGAATCAAACTCAGGGTCTTTCATTTGCTAGGCAAGCTCTCTAATCACTGAGCTAAGCTCCTAGTCCATTTTCAGTATTATTCTTGCAAAACTGAGAAGAAAAAAGATGCCCAGAATGGCTATTTCTGTAACTACCACCACTACCTATTCTAGTTCCTGATTGTGGCTAATGTCAGGCTCAGTTCTGCTTACAAAGCTATGAAGAGAAAACTGCACAAGTGGGCACATCTGCTGAGGACAGGCACTATCCTCTCACTTCCACTGAGCTCGTAGGCCCTTTGGTAGGACTACAATAGTGAAGAGACTCTTAAAGTAAGAACCCCTTCTCAAAATATGGGTGTTGAGCTAAGATACATTCTTACCTTCCGAATGCTTTCATCCACTAGCCCACCAAGGACATAAACTTTATTTATATCAACATCTTCAAGAGCTAGTGAAAAAAAATGAAGACCACTGAGATAAAAACTGTCTTATAAAATCTAAATCCAAATAAAATAAAAGAAATATTAACGATAAAAGTTGAAACTTAAGAGAAAACAAGATAGCAGGCTTGCTCAATGAAACCCATTTTACTTTCTGAAAAGACCAATGAAATAGATAAAATGTTGGCATATCTAGTAAAAAAAAGTCATGGGCTCAAAACACCATTAGATTCAGAAAGGAAACAAAACTTCAAAGGAACGTGGAATAATTAGAAGATAAAACTATAATCAACTCAATACTCATAAATTTTACAATTATGTGAAATGGATGATTTTCTAGGGCAAAAATAATTTATCTATCATTGACCCAATCAGGGCTAACAGGGGAAGCCAACCAGGAAAACTGTGTTACAGGGCAGCACACAATGCCCATCTGAAAATGGAAACTCTAAATCTGTTCAGTAGTGTGTACAGAGCAGAACACAGGAAAGCATCTAATGAGGAGTCTGCCCAAGACTCCTGCCCTTCACATTCACTCCATCTTCCCTCTTTCTGGATACTCCTTTAGTGGCTTAAACAGATTCTGCCATAAGAATCTGAACAAGGACTTGGAACGAAGTATTACAAGAATCCACACAGTAATCACATACCATGTTCTGAGTCAGGAGTCAGGTACACAAGGGATTCCAGAGGAAATGAGCTAAAGCAGTCTTCTTCTGTAACGTCAAGCTGGGAAATTCAAAGAATCCAACATACCAGGAATGAAGTTAAAACACAGCCCACAATTCAAGAGCTAGTTACCAGGCACCCAGTTTCTATCAGGCCTGGCACTAGCTGTGTCAAGGAGCCGCATGTCTGATGGCTTCTCACAAAGTGCTTGGTCAGGATAGAAAGGTAAGGATAAGATGAGGTGGACAGCGACAAGGGACTCTCACAAGGACACAGGGTGCATGCGCCGGGGCTACAGGCGAGGGAGTATCAACCAGGACATCCTTCGGGTGAAAGGAACGTCGAAAGTGGGCTTCTGGCAAGAGGTGGGATTGACACATAAGAAAGAATTCAAAGCAAAGGGAACTGTTTAGTACAAGGCAGGAATACAGGCAAGCAAGGGAACCTCACAGCCCTGGAAGCGGGTCTGTTCAGCTCATGTACAGGTATCACAAGGATTATGGAGAAGTAAAGTTTGAAATGGCTGCCATGACAGAAGCTTGTTATGACAGTGACCGTAACACAGCTGCTGCACGGCACCGAGCAGCTCATCCTTTACACTCACAGCCTCTACAGGCCTCCCAGGGAAACGCCACACCTGCTCAGTCCCAGCCACGCGACGCAAACACACAGGAGCATTTTTAGTGACATTTCTTAGAGACTGATTTGAATTTTCACTTGCCTGTCTATCACTACATTTATGAGATCGCAGACGGTGACTGAAAAGTACTTCAGTAATCCCTAACGCTTACTTTAAATCTGTTCTACTTCTAGGAGCATTTTTCTCTTCCTCCAAAAAATCATGTTTCTTAATTCTGCACCAAGAATCAGGAAGGAGTCATGCATGGCATTTTTCCAAAACCATTACTGGATTATTCTATTTAGCACAAACTATATAGGTTACAAAATACATATTTTTACATGCTGGTAAAATTAGTTTGCCAATGCAGTGGAAAATGAGAGAAAATTAATGTAAGAATTAATGAGAAGTTCTGGCTTCTTTATATTGCAACAGTGAAAAGATACAATTCCCACATACACATTACAGTCACTCCCCAGTATCCACAGGGGACTGGCTGCCAGCTCTCCTGTGATCCTTACATAAAAAGGCATCATAATTGCATTTATGCTTGCACACACTCCCATATACTTTATCATCCTGAGATAACTTACGATACCTACTGCAGTGTAAATGCGATGTAAGTATATTGTATTGTTTAGGGAATGATCACTAGAAAACTGTCTATGTGTTCAGTGCAGATGAAACTTTTTTCTAAGTATTTTTGAAAAATGTGGTTGAATCTATGGTGCAAAACGCACAGATACAGATGGCCAGTTATACATCAAGTTAGAAATAAGTAAAATCAAATTATGACCCCACAATCACTTTTCAGATAATTCAAACATGCAAAAAGAGTCTTACCAAGTAGCTAGAAAACCCGTCATTCATCCTCAAACATTCTTCATAGAGAGGACTGTCAGTCGTGAATCCAGTGAGGCAGATCCAAAAGGGCTTGTCGGCTTTTCTGTTTGAACCATACAACCTTCGAATCTGTCCAGCCAACCTACTCGTTTCCTTCAGAAAAATAAGGACAACTCAGAGTAGAGACATGCCAGCTTCCTCTAAGTTCATTATCAACAAATGGTTACCTAGTAGGTTCACCAAATGAGATTCCCGGAAATACCATGAGCCAGTGTGGCCCCTTCCACGCAAGGAAGGAGCACACACATGGGTGACGCCTGGTGGCATCACAGGGGACAGACCAAGCTCAGGTGAAGATGCTAGTGCAGAGGCAGTAAGTTACTGCGAAAGCTGAGAATTTGCACTGTGTGCTCTGATGCTGCATTTTTATCTTCTATCAAATGGTTATTTTAGCTTTTTGCTAAAATTTTACCATGTCATATTTACTAAAGTTACTAAAGAGGACAGGCTACAATAAAATTTCATACTCCATTAGATATGTCTGCCACCTTCACCCTAATTTTAAGGGATGACAAAGAGCTGAAAGTTTTAACTTTCCGTCCTGATTCTAAAAAGGCTGTTTTACAATACACCCTAATATGCTGAAAGGAGAAAAAAGGCTTTGGATTTAATTTAATCTGATTTCTCAATTAATGTAAATGGCAGAGAACTACCATTTTATATCCTCAGAGAGCTACAAGTAGAGAATCCATGTAAGAATTCCCGATTTACAATTTTCCTAAGTTCTTCTAAAAAAACATCTGAACACTAGCACATAAAACTGGGAAGTCTAAATATAAAAGTACATGTACTGTGCTATAAGGCCTAAACTTGAAGAACAGTATTACATGCTGCTTTGGCTTCTGGTGCAACTGGGAGGACCTCAGACAGCCTAATTCAAGTTTCCCTCCCAACTTTAGCCCTGTGGATAAAATGAGATCCCTCAGCATATATATATATATATATTATATAATTATATTATTATCAAGGATATGAGACATAGTTCCTGCTTCTCTGAGTAGAGGATTTAGTCCCCTACCAGCCCACAGAATTATACAACTAAGTCAGTAACATCCTCCTGTGGGAATCTGGGGGACCTCATCCTATTGGCAATCCAACCCCCCTGGCTGTCCACTGTGATCTCAAGTACAACCTCCACATGGCTTTGTGTGGCATGCAGCATCTTCTTGTGAGTACAGGAGATGAACTGCTGTCAATCTCATTTGCTGGTTTTTGTGGTCACCTGAATCCTAGATGATCCTCCCTCAGGGGAGCAGGAATTCCAGGCTTAGTGGATGTTCTACCTTCTTTGACATGTGGTGGGTCATACTCAAATCAATACACAGTCTTGGTCCTGAGTGTTTGGCCTCCAGAAGTTTCTCTTTGGTTAAGGCTTTCAGAAAACGTTTGCTGTGCTGGGTGCAGATGCCTACCGCAGAAATATCAGGGGAAAAAAAAAAGAGTGGCAAAACAAATATTTTTGGGTATAACTCATTTTATGATCACTAGATTTATGTACCGCAAAGTGGTGAGTGTAGGCTGCAGAGCACAAGACTGGGGCTATTTACTTGTGGTGCTGGGGACCGAACTCAGGGCCTCACACACACTAGGATTTCTTATGCTGGGCTACAAATCCAATCTTTTTTTACTTTGTATTGTGAAACAGTCTTCCCACGTTTCCTTAGCTGGCCTTAAACTTGTGATCTTCCTGCCTCAGCCTCCCAAGTAATTGCAATTATAGCAATTTACCACTCTTCCCAGCTACCGTAGGGCTTACATCCAAGTTCAGTATGTTCATTTATTAACTGAATGACCTTACTCAGATTCCTCAGTCTCTGTTCCCTCCACAAAATGGAAATAACTAGCACTGAATAAATGTCAGCTGTTGCCGGTGTCACTCCTCCTACCGCTGAATTTCCTAAATACTTACATCCACTACACAGTCCATATTCAAAAGCAGTTTTAAATTTCTGCCCTCTGATATTTAGATTCCCTCAAAAAACAATGATGGGTTCTACCTCCCAGATGTATGCTTTTATTTAAAACAATGTTCTATCTCCTATGAATATGAAAACCTCAGTCTGCTAAAAGGAAAATAAATACAATTATAGCAGCAGTTCCATTTAGTGCTACCTGGATTTTCTGCACGCTGGGCTTTTCTTCTTTCTCTTTCTTGTTTTCTTCTGCTCTTCTTCGCTGCAACTATCGTTTCCCAGTGTCTCTGTTTTCTTTGGACGTTTTTCTTACGTTATCCAGAAAACAAAATTATTTGAGAACTTCATAAGCACCAAAAAGGAAAAGGAATATTGGGAATAGTTACTTTTGTTCATTTACACATAAAATTGGGGGAGAAAATGGTATTTATCTTAAAAACAAGCCCAGCCTGGAGTAAACAGAGCCCTAGAAAAGACATGTGACCTGCTCAAGGTCATAGTAAATTCACTGGGGACAGACCCTAAAGGAGTTCGGATGCTCTGGTTCTTCTAAGGTATATCAAAGTTGCTTTTGAACTTTACTTTGCCTATATTCAAATGAAACCAAAGCCTTTAACTAGTTATTAGAAAATTAATTCGCCATTTAGAATCCACAAAACATCCCCAGGGTCTTTTTATTACTAATATCTACCCTTACAAGAGGGGTCTTGAGGGGGACATGGCTCAGTGGTAGAATGTTTGCCTGGTATGCTGCGGGCCCTGGGTTCAAATTTTCGCACCACCAAAAATAAACAGAAAATGAGTAAGTCATAATAAGTAAATAAATACCAGGGGTCTCTGTCATTGATGGTCCACTACTCACCGAGCACCATGCCGCACTGCCTGTAGGGGCTGTCTCACCCTCTCTCCTTCGGTATTCACGTTCCACATCCACATCGATCTGCAGAAGCTGGAAGCTTTCAGAAAGGCCATCTTCACCTGTGTCTTCTAGAAAGCCCTCCACTCCCTGCAGCACTTGTGACTCTGTTCTCTGAGTGCTCCCTTCCAATTTCCACTCCATGGAATCGATTAGTGCTCTGTCTTTCAACCAGACTGGAAAAAAGTACAATTATTTCAGATATTTCACTTAACATGGTTAAATCTCTGTAACTATAAAACAACTAGTGCTACTATATTACTCACAGGGACGGGAACAAAATACCTACCCAGATTTAGAAAGGCATGTGTCTTCCAGAGAACTGATCCAGCACAGAAAGTTTAGTAAAAAGGAAGTCAAGCACATTTTTTTAAAAGACAAAGTCTCTCTCTCTAGTCCAGGCTCTCCCGAACTATGTAGCCCAGACTGGCCTTGAACTCACGGCAATCCTCCTGCCCCAGCCTTCCGAGTGCTGGGATTACAGGCGTGCACCACCACACCTGGCTCAAACACACTTTTTAGAGGGCAAGTACAATTTCTGACATCTCCAAGCAATCAATGATTATGCACTGTTGCAGTGACACAGGCAGCCAAGTTATTTATAGTGTCTTTGGAAATACACTATGTTTTAAGCAGCTTATTTTCAAATTTAGCAAACGTTTATTTTCAAATATAGCAAAGATCTACTGAATGTCTATTATGCATAAGAACCTTTACTAAGAGCATCCTTAACAAATGATCTATAACAGTATATTGAACAAATAATATCATAATTTCAGTGATGTTCAAACTCCCTGAGAAAGAAAAAATAAGCCAGAAATGCTATAGTCTGTGGTCAAGTGTCACAGATCAAGAGTGGCTGGGTCAGTGTATATGGATGGTCCTCTGAAATCAGTCACACTACCACTACTGTAGAAAAAAGGGAACAGCACCTTTAGAAATGTAAATGTATGTAATGTAATTCATATATATGGTAAAAAGAATAATGCTCACTTGCTCCTACCCCTTCCACCTCCCGTGGCAACCCACTGGCAGCTGTGTTTAGTCCTGATAACTAACTCCTGAGCCTGAAATCACAGGCTCCCACCTTACTTCTTGCTGTATCAACTTTAAATTTACTGAATCCCAACAAAACATAAGAATTCAAATCAGTTAGGTCAATCTAACACTACTTTTAATCTTTTATTAGCTATCTTCTTTCTGTATATGGGCCTGGGGATTGAACCCAGGACCATCCACATGCCAGGCAAGTGTTTTACCCTGAGCTACATCCCTAATTCTTTATTTAGTTATCAACTGAGGCATGATTTACATACAATAAAACAGATGGTTTTTTTGAGACAAAGCCTCGCTCTACAGACCAGGCTGGTCCTGAGTTCACTATGTAGCCCAGACTGGCCTTAGACTCACGGCAATCCTCCAGTCTCAGTCTCAGAGTGCTGGGACTACAGGTGTGCGTCACTATACCCTACTCTTATGTGGTGCTGGGAGATCGAACCTGGGGCCTTGCATTTCCTAGGCAAGCATTCTAATCACTGGGCTATGACCCCAGTCCAATAAATACAAGGATTCTGAGGGTACAACTCAAAAAGTTTGTGGAGGGAGGGTACAGAATACACCAGCTCAATGGGTTGTGACAGTTACATAAAGTTTATATTACTAATGTCCTATCAAAGCATAGAACATTTCCACCACCCCAGAAGCCTCCACTTCCTTCTGCACTTCCCAGCTGAAGCTCCATTCCATTCCTATTGCATACCAAAGGACGCCAGTCTTCTTTCCTATAAACATTGATTACTGTGCCTATTATAAAAGTTATCAATGGAGTCAGATTGTATATACTGAGCACTTTACTTCCCTCCAATATATTTTTGAGATTCATACATTTTATTACATGTACCAGTAGCCTGGTCCTTTTTATTGCTGAGTAATATTACATTGCATGAATGTACCACAATTTTCCTGTGGATGGGTGTTTGATACTTTTCCAGTATGGAGACATTATGAATAAATCTCCTATGAATATTACATATAAATGTTTTTGTAGACATATATGCCCATCTTTGAGCTAAGTGTCTTAGAGTAGAATTTCAGAGTCATGTGAGAGTTGTTATACTTAATTCATAAGAAACGACTATCAATTTCCCCAAGCACTGCTGTGTATTTCATACTGGTGTCAGCAATGTATGAGAGTTACAAATACTCCACAGCAACACTAACATTTGATGTTGTGTTTTAATTCACGTTTCCCTGATAATCTGTCATTTTTCTGAGATACCTGTTCAAATCTTTTGCTTATTATTACTTTTTTTGTTATTGAATTGTGAAAGTATAGTATATAATCTGGATACAAGATCTTTTCATTCTCTCTGCCTGTATCCATTCTGGTTATATTTTGCCTACTAATGTTCCCATATTCCAAGCTAGAGATGAGTCATGGGGAACCGAGGGGTGTATAACATACCCGTATCAGCGTGTCCTCACATACTATTTAATAGGAGCAAAACTAGCTCATCTTCCTTGCTTTCCAGTCTTCTCATTTCTGCAATGTGTGGTTAAAACCTCTTTCCTGCATCTCCTTTTAGGTAATGGCCTGTGTGTTATTCCATCACTTTTTCTCCTTTCTTCTCTGAGTGCTGGGTATCTTTGGTCTTCCTCTCATACTTCAGCCCTCTACCCACCCCAAATCTGCTTTCTATTCAAGCTTTAAGAATGGCTCTTAGTACCACTACAGCCTCCTAAATCAAAATTTAATCTTGACACCTAGATGAGAACAGGCCCTGGTAACAAGATGCTGACCGTCAGATTTTCTTCTGACAGTGTTTTTCTTCTATCAAATCCAGCCCTTAATATTATATATTACAGACCCATATATGTTCTTGAGTTCACATATAACATTTCTTCTTGGGTCTCCATCTTTAATTTTTTTCTTATTCATTTATCCAGTTAAGGGAAACTTTATTAATCCTTTCAAAGCTTCAACTATTGCCTTATTGATTTTCTCTGTTTGGTTTCATTGATTTTATTTTTACTTCATTAATTTCTGCTCCCTATTATTCACTTTCTTCTATTCTCCCTGAGTCTGCTGTCCCTTCATCCCTGCAGCTTTTCACGGTAGTCAAAAAGATCACTGACTTCACTGTTTTATATATATACCTGAAACTATATAAATTTCCTTCTGAAGACTATTTTAGCTACATATCACAAATTTTGGTATTTCTGTCTATGTCATTACCTATTACTATAAAGCAGATTACCCTAAAGCTTGGCAATTTAAACCAATATGAAACATACACTATCCTACAGTTTCTGAAAGTCAGGACTGCAGGAAGAGCTCAGCTGGGTTTGTTGGGATTAAGAATCTCTCCTTTCAGATGCATCAGCCAGTATCTGATAGATCCTAGGCTGTTCTGCAACACACCGGACGTATGCCCAGCCCAGGGCCTTTGCACTTGCTTTTTTCTCCACCTCCAACGGTCTTTCCCTATACAATTACATTACTATCTTCCTTACTTGGTGTGGAGTTTCACAACCCAACATGTACTATTTTACTTATTTTCTGCCTGAACTCCTTTAACTCTACAATGTAAGCAAGAGTTCTGTTTGCTTACGGACACTCAATAAATATTTGTTTGATTAATGAACTCCCACCTCCGTGGGGTCAAAACCTTCAGTCGTTTCCCAGCCCAAGTCGCACATAATGCGCTTACACGCCAGCCCCAAATGAAGGATCGGCCTCTGCGTGCACTCCGGTATCTCCTGCACTAGGAGGCAGCTAGACCCGAGGCTGGCGTCCATGCGGATCCTGCCTGGCCCGCAGGCTGCGAGTGGGAGATCTGGGAGCAAGAACAACCAAGACGCTAGGACACTGCAGCCACACGACTGTCGCGCTGTGACCCTGGCATCTGCCCCACGTGCGAGTGCACCAGTTATCCAAATCAAAGGCCCCAGCCCGCCACTGAAACTAGGTGAGGCGTACCTGAACCTTGTTACCAGATCCAGCAGCAGCGACAGCGAACCTCCAGCCGCCTCAAACCCATTTCCGGTTCCTGACTCCGCGTCGAGTGGCATCCTGGGAATTGTAGTTTTCAAACTGTCAGTGTGGTGGGCGGGGCCAGAACCCGGGCTACCTTTGTACTTGAACCCCGCGTCTCGTGCTGCTAGGGAGGGGGTAGGTGGAGAGGAGGGTTGGTAGGTGCTGGTGGGAGGTTGGGTGCGGGTGGAGGGGGTTGGAGTTTGGAAGGAGGGAGGGCTGGGGAGGAGGTGTTGCTGCGCTTCTGAGAGTCTTTGTTTTCCCATCCGTTCGTTGACTATTACAATCCTACCTCTTTTCGGATCTCTCGAGTCTCCTGCACGCGATCCCTTTATTGGCTGTCAAGGACAGGACGTCGCAAAACTGGTGTGAGGTCAAGTCTTTAATCACCGACGAACTCTCAGCCTACAGCCCTTGCCGTGCTCTGCTTTCCCACCAACCCACAGGTCTAGGAGCTGACACAGCCCTGGCCGAGCACCTAGTCCTGTCTGCGGTTTGGGTATCCCGGCTCATAAAAGACGTGCACGTCTGGGCTTTGGCAGGCAAGCAGTCCAGCCTCTGGTCACTCTCCCTCCTTCATCTCCTTTCACATATCAAGAGGGAAACTGCGGCTCCGGGACATGAAATAGCTCACCAAACCTTGTCTTGATAAATATGCTCTCTCCCTTTGGGAGAGACCCTACCACGGACGAGCCCGAAATAGCTCCCTCTTCCAAAACCAAGGCTTTGTTCGATCCTTCTCTGATCCACTATTGGTCCTCAGGGCTTTTTTTCTGCACAGCTCCTGCCCATCCACGCTCAAATCTAATCTCCAGACGATACCATGAAGCGTTCCTCTGCCCCCATGATGCTTTTTCTAAAATCCACGCCTGTGAGCTCTTCTCCGCTCAGAGGCTGGCCCTGACTACCACTAGTTACTGAAATGCCGCAGTGCAGCTTGCAAAGTGGCTCAAATGACCTCCGGTGACCTGTTCAGGGTTGAGCACACGCCACACCTGCTAGTCCCTGAACCGTACACTCGGCCACAGCGAATGCCCCTGGCTCCACGCTCCTGTGTCCCTTCCATGAGTGAGCTCTTGGCCACTCTCTCATAGGAAGACCTTTCTCCTCATCTCCAACTCGCGTGTTTACCAGATGACTGCATGTCCCCAGTGCTCCAGATCTGTCAGTGGCTTCCTAGTGAGCTTGGATGTAAAATCTAAACCCCTTCCCAAGGCTGGTACCTTCCGATTCCTGCCCCTCAAATCTTACCTTTGTTCTCCTTCCAGCTTATCCTGTTCCAGTCGCACTGATTTTGATGTGCTTCAAACACACCCAGGGTTTTTCACAGACTCTTTCCTCTCCTCTCGTGTTTTTCATGACTGGCTCTTACTCTTAGAACTCAGCTCAAATATCCTCTACTCCGAAAGGCCTTTCCTGGCCACTCTGGGTAAGACTGCCTCTTCCCATCCCTGTCTTCACATGTTTTTTTTTTTAATAATTACATTGATGCATTTTTGTTTTTCCTACTTATTATAAGCTCTTTTACCAAGCCTGGTGGTGTAAGCCTGTGACCCCAGCTCTCTGGGAGGCTGAGGCAGGAGAATCACAAGTTCGAGCCCAGCCTGGGCAACTTAGTGGTACAGAGAGACCCTATCTCAAAGTCAAATTAACAAAAGGGGGGGCGGTGCTGGGAAATGTAACATGTTACATAGTGTGAAGGCCCTGAGTTCCTTCTCTAGTACCACAGGGGGAAAAAAAAATTCTTGGAAGAGACTGTGTCTTCCATGTCCCGGGCTGTATTTCCAATGCCATTGTATGTAAATAATTGTTGACAGAATAAATAATTTTCTCCTTTTCTAACACACCAAAATCTTAACTTCCAAATCTAAGATCTGACATATAGTAGATATTCAGTAAATACTTTCTGATATACTACTTTATTTACATATTTCTTTTTCATTTGTTTGTTTTTTGTTTTTTGGTGTGTGGTACTAGGGATTAAGGCCAGAGCCTGAGAACTGAGTTACATCCTAGTTCATTTTAACTTTTTATTTTGAGACAGAGTCTCACAAAGTTGCCAAGTTTCCCAGGCTGGGCTTGAACGTGTGATTTTCCTGCCTTAGCCTCTCCAAAAGTGCTGGGATCTGACATACTAGTTCTAACTAATAATGCCTCCTGCAGGATGCCTTCTTTGATTATAGAATAACTTTTTCTGCTTAGAAGTCTACAAGAACCCTATCTTTTCTCAATGGTAGCTCTGAGCACACTGTATCCTACATTGTCAGTCTATCTTTGTATGTCAACAAGCCTCTACCAGAAGTTTCTGAAAATAAATTTCTACCCAATTATCAATATTTATAGTCATAATCCTGCATCAGGTATCATTTAACATGGGTGTGGCTATAAATATTTGTTCAAAGAAGTAAATCAGCCTATGGAATGGTGGCTTGCAAAAGAAAAGAAGAGGTATAAGTGTCTAGTTGTTTCTTAGTTATTAAGTAATTGATTCTTATGTTGTGGGGTAGGCAGCCTCATCAAGCCTATCTTGTGAAAGGAGCTGTGTACCTCCAAAATAAACAAGTAAAAATAAAAATGCCAAAGGGGGTGACTTCCCCGGAACTTAAACTTCTCAACAAGAAATGAGGGATTCCCTTCACTTCTGGGACTTAGTCTTCCTCAGGGGAACTGCAGAGAAAAAGGCCAGTTCCACACAGGAGCAACTCAACAAAGTGATGGACTTGAGAGGAGGGGTGGGAAAGAAAGAAGGAAACAAATGTTTGTTGAGCACCTGATGGGAATTTCAGCCTTGTTTCTACCTTTTGTGACTATTTCTCACAAAAATGCTGAATGTATATTTTATAGCAATCCCTAGGATGATAGTTGTGTTAAATATGTGTTTATCTAAACAAAGCATCTGGCACATTGTAGGACTTAATTAAATGGAGTTTCCTTTTGTCAAGTGGGGAAACTGAGACCCAGAGAAGTGTGTGTAACACAGGCCACAGCAGGATTCCAGCTGTAATTTAAGTAAAGTTCTGAGTTCCTGCTTTAAACATGTGAACATGTAGACTGTGTTTACAAATAAATACATTATCTAGCTCTTCATAGCTTTCTGCTGGTGAATATATGAAGTCTTGTTTAACATCATACTAGTTGAAAATTTTGTGCCCTATCATTCATCTTTTTCATTGCTATAACATCACTTCAAATCTCTGTTCAAAAGCCTTATTTAAATTTTATTCAAAGTGTTTTGTGGAAAGGAAAAAGTTCTCTAAGAAAATAAATGGCACAGATACTAAATAATTACTAGTTAAGAAGTAACTGGTAATAGGGAAATGGAAGAGGGGAATCTTTTTTCCCTGTTGGCCCAAATATTGCTTTTCTTCTCACTAGAGAGAGTCTAGGTGTGTACTTAACACCCTCATTCCCCCCTCTGGCTTTTGCTAGGTGAAGGGGAGGACCTAGGAAGCCTGGAGAGAGAGGGCAGCACTGAGCTTGCAACTGGTCAGGAGCACCGGAGGGACACAGGGATCTTTTTGATGATCTCGAGTAGTCCAAGGTTAGCCTCCGACCACCCTTTGGCTTAGACAGAAGAAGCCATGACGAAAGGTGTCTCCTTGACAGTTTCCCTGGTGAGAAGAAAATGTAGGGAAAGCTTTCAGAGTAGGAGAAACATCCATGAAAAATGGGGGCTACTACTAACATTTATTGAGAGTTTACTAAAATTAGTATTTTCTAAATTTCTGTCCTATGAAGTGGTTATTGTTACAATATCCATTTACAGAGGTGGGGGTGGAAGAAACACTGGGAGGTGAAGCAGCTGGTCCGAAGTCCACCATGCTTACCCAGGAGTAACTAGCTCCACTGAGATTAGTAAAAAGGTGACGTGTGAACTAAAGCTCCTGGCAGGCAGCATCTATATCAAGGACTTTGCAAGGCTCAATGCAAACCGTCTCATTAGACTGTCAGCCACTCGGGGAGATGTTGGTATGCGGCACAGCCAAATGATCTTGGGCTGTTTTGGTCCATTTGATGGCCACATGGTCACCCCTCTCTGCACCTGACCCAACATTCCTGTGATTACTAACCACTTTGAAATGAGCAGGCTCCAGTTTCCATCAAACCCAAGAGCTAAGAATGTCATCAGACAGCATCTGACACGAACAGCAGAGTTCCCCGGCTTTGGTATAACCTGCCTACCTGACGCTTCAACTGATGCTTTTTGAAAAGTGCTTTGATTGGTGACTTTCTTCAGTTTTGTAGCTATAAATGTTGCACAAAGTCGCAAAGGCATCAGAATGTGCTATTTCGGATAACCTGAATTTACGTTCTGGGGCAACGGTCACCCAAATCTGGCTTCCAAATAAAGAAACTCTTGTTCTCCTTAGGAGCTGTTTTTGCACCAACATATGGAATACATTTATTTTGCTCTAATATTCTCAAAAACCGTAGATGTCATTGTTTGACACGCACCCTCCCGCACCCCAGAAATGGGACTGTAGACTCAGAGGCATAATCCATTTCAGATAGTTATGTGGATGTCCACGCGATGAAGGAACATACTGCCACCTAGTGGCATCCTGGTGCTTGCTGCAGCTAGGCAGTCAAGAATCCAGGCCTTCTGGTGCCTGGGCAGAAACCCAAAACTGGGGAAGCAGCATCTACAAATAGCACACGTATTTACTCCTATATGCAAAGGTTATTGCCAAATCAGTGTGATATGAGAAACCAAGACTGTCAGTGACTTCCACCTCCTCCCTCGTTTCTGCCTTCTTGGGACAAAGTCTGTGGCTTCCTTCCTCTGGCATCCACACCCAGTTATGCTCCTTTTGTGTGTACATTTCACTGGTGGCCAGCCATGAATCTGTACCTGGAGGCCAGCGAACATCCTGACCAGGGGCTTGAGTCCTTCATCTGCAACTCCCAAGCTCCTAGTGTAGCCCTAGGGTAAGGAAAGTACCTATCCAGTGAATGTCTGTTAAATGGATGAGTGGACGCCTTTAACCTAAACTTATCATCACTCTGTATGATTCAGGCCAAGACTAAGCAGCAATTTATTTGAATATTCTATATAGTAAACATATGAGGTGGGGGGTAAGGGGATACTGGATGGTGCTTCTTAGGGAAATATCCAGGACGAGGGACCCTAAACAGGTGAGCTCTTCATAGGGCAGTGGATGCCCGGAACTTCTGGGTCAAACAGAACACAGCAGCTGTGAGAGCCGTGCACTGACGGGCCAAGAGTTTTACACTGAGGTCATGGTAGCCTCTCTCACAGGTCAATTTTGCAGCCTCTACAAACTGGTGGTAGGTGTACACCACGTCCCTCAGGTTGCCAGCTGCTTCCCTATGCCGGGCAGAGCAGCGGCTGCAGTCTGTGAACTGGAAGCACAGGCCGGCTAGCTGGACTAGGTGCTGGAAAGTGTCACGCACAGCGCCCTGCATCTCCTCGGGGGACTGGTCCATTCTGATCACATGCTGACAGCTGGACAGGAGCTTCTGAGAGCCCACACAGAGGCGGCTCCGGCTCTCTGAAAAGTGCCATGTGCACTTTTCTGGGGGGTGTTTGCTTCCAACCCCCCAGGAAGCTTCTAGTATGTCTTGGAGCTCCAGCAAACTCTCCATGAGTTGGATGAAGCCCTCAGGGGTGCTACTGGGAGTGGCTTTGAGCTGTCTCAGTGCCCTGGAGCAGTACTCGGGCCAGATGTGGCTTTTCCTTGACAGGGATGCAGTGCAGCAGCTGTGGGAGCGAGCTGACCTCCAGGGCAGAGCCAGCCGGCTCCCTGCAGAGGGCGGTGAGGTGAGGGGTGCAGGCGAGTGCGCTTCTGTGCCCCCGTCTTCCTCCTCTGTCTCGGGCTGTAGGCCGCGGAAGCACGTGGCATAGGAGAACTGGCAGCTGCACTGGTCCATCTCAATTCCAGGGGCCACCATCTCAGTCACACCTGCAAAACCCAAAGACGCAGCCCTCCTGAGATGGGCAGACATGTCAGGGTGGCCTTCGGGGGCAAAGCACAGGAAAGACTTCTCTGTGGGCAGGCAAACGCTAGAACTGCCATCTTTGCTTTCAGTCAGTGAGCAATGACTTGAAGCTTCTAAGCGTGGTTCCCTTTGATATACTGGCAGCTTTGGCAAAGAATGGCTAAAACAGACCTGTTGAGGAGCCCCTTCAGGTGCTGTATCTTCCCCTATGACATGGTTAAGTGGCTCTGCCTTGTCCCCCTCTGAAGGGAAGGCTGATGGAATGGTCTGTTCCCTAAGCAACAAATCAGGTTCTAGATCCAATTCTGTCAAGAATTTTTGTTCTTGGGTCTGGCAGGCTTGGGCTAGAGCCTCTCCCTGAGGGTCTCTGGGGGCATGTGCTTGGGTCTGCTCAGTCCCTGTTCCAGGAGCCTCCAAAGAGAGGGAGGGAATTATTTCATCTGCTGGAGGACTAATATCAAGAGCCTGCAGAATAGCATTTGATACATCACCCTTGGGGTCACCTGAATCCTTTTCAGATTCTTGCAATAAGTTGGGGCCATTTTTGTTTATAACTTCATTGTTGCTTTCCAAAGATGGTTGTCCTTGTTCTTCCTCTTCTGAAGGAATGGAGACCATCTCTCCTGAATTCATTTCATATTCATCACTTCTAGGCTCATCTATAAAGGACAACAAAGGCTCTGTGTGTTGGGGACCCGTGTCTTGCATATGATTTATAGAAGATCCTAATCCCACTTCCAACTGGATGCTTCCCAGTTCTGATGTGCTTCCTTGGGAGACATTATGTGGCTCTGAGTTGTCTGGGTTGTCTGGGTTTGGGTCAGCACTGGAGAGTGGCAAGGTATTGTCCCCAAGCTCCCTGGTGTGTTCTTTGAGGCTAATGACATCTGGCTCTTGAGTTGCAGATAAGATTTGGAAGGGCCTTGTCTGAGCAGTCTCTAAGCCAGAAGAGCCTGGGTTGGAGCAGTGAAAGTTGCTTGCTGACGGACCATCATCAGTAGCAGCTGAAGTAGCAACCTCAGAATTAGCTTTATTGTTGGGGTCAATCCGGAGGCGAATGGCAGAGATAGAAGACACTCGAGAGTCAATGACTGACTTGGTTTCCATGGTCTCAGGCTCCATTTCCATGATCCTAGAGGCTGGGTTTTTGCTGTTTGTCTCCCTCAGGGGAGCAAGCAGCCCCAAGGCCTTTGTTTCTAGGAGGCCTGGCTCACCTTGCACATCCTGCAGGGAGGACACAGTTGGGGAAGGTGCGCCAAGGCTCAGGTAGGCCTCCCTGTCATAGTAACACACGTCATCTATACTTTCCAGGGAGGCTGATGGCACTATAGGAAAGGAGACCTGAGAGGTATAGTCAGTTTGCAGGAAGGACCTTCTTTTCCGCAGCGTCTTGGCATACTTCTTCACCCCTCCCCTTCGGCTTGGCTCTCTTCCACCTGGCCCAGGATGCAGGCTGTCCTCAGGGTTGCAAACACTAGCCTGACTCTGAGAGCTTGTGGCACTGAGCTCTGTGGCAGAAATGGCTCTGGGCCCTGCAGGACAAGAAAGGAAAAAGTATGTAAGGAGTAGAAAAAAGGAAGACTACTGTAGTAGAAAAACAAAGAGGTCTGTAGAGCTTGAGCTCATGGCTTGGGTATGCCTGGGTTTGAATCCTGGCTGGCTACGTAACATTGGGCAAGTTAAATCTTGATCTATTAAATTTGTTCATCTGTGCACCACCACATCCAGCTTATGTGGTACTGGGGAATCAAACTCAGGGTCTTGTGCTTGCTGGGCAAGTGCTCTAACCACTGTACCATTCCTCCAACCCCTGGAATGGATTTTTTTTTAGAGGAGAAGCATGCTGTGAAGAGATCTTGGGAATCAGCCTATCTAGGAATTGGCAAAGAAGAGGGCTGTGTACTTGAGCAGTCACCCCAACCTGGATGCACAGTACTAAAATATTTATCAAACTCTATGCTACTACCCAGACCTTCTTAAGTCAGAATTTCTGAAGCTATCAGTGGAAAAATCGACAGTTTTGAACAAGGTCTCTCAGGTGATTGCAAAACCCAGACACATTAGGGAGGTGCTGCCTGGACTACCTGTAGCCAATGACCAAAGAAGTTTCTAAGGCCCAGAGAGGGAGTCCAATTCCGGACTCTTTGTTCAGCACCAACACTGGCTCCCTTTCTTGAAAAACAGAGCATTCAGGATGGTTCTTAGAATTCCTGACTAGAATTCTGTAGAAGGGCCCTGCCTGGGAGCTCCTCTTGCATCCCCATCCCTCTCCAGCACAATGGATGACCCATGAGGCAAGGTGAAGGGACACAGAGGCTGTTGGTGGGGTTCTTGGGGAAGCAGTGCAGTCTGGCCATGTTTGTTTTCTTCCCATTAAGTTACATTCAACAACTGAACTCGGAATAGATGGCTGTGAGCTCATTCATTTAGCAACAACTGCCAGAAACCATGTACTTGGGACACAGTTAACGAGTGAGAAATACTAAGTGCTGTGCTCAAGGAGCTCCATCTTGTGAGGAAGAGAATCTTAGCACAGAATTATAAAAGTAAATGCATACTTGCAGAATATGTGACTGAGATGGGGAGATTTGCTCTGGTTTGAGAAACTCAGAAATGTTCTCTGAGGGAGACTCAGAAATGTGAACCTCGGGGTGAGATCTGCCCGATGGAAAGGATTGGCACCTGAGGATCAAACAAAGGCCAGCAGTGGGAAAAAGCAAGGAGGTCTGTGTGGCCGGAACGTGGAGGAGGCCCAGGAGAGAATGAGAGACAGGGAGAGAGACTTACTGAGCCCCAGGGCAGTGAAACTCTCCAGACAGTGGGAGAGTGAGAAGCAGAGGGCCATGGGGCAACAGAAAAGAGCAGAGATGGAAAGAGGGAAAACTCTCAAAGCCCTTGGGAGTCACCTCCAATGTCAGTATGCTATTTTCAGTAACTTTCCTTCACAGTGCAGTGGGTGGGGTGTGTGTGTGTGTGTGTGTGTGTGTGTGTGTGTGTGTGTGTGTGTTGGGTCAGCTAGGGAAGTTATTTTGTGTGGAAAGACATTCCATGCTCTTTGTGGGGGAAATGTGTGAAGAACTTGATAGAAATACAGCCAATAGATCCTCTGATCAATGATGTCAAGGTCCCAACAGGCCTCCAGTTCCACCAATGAACTCTTAGTTAGGTCTTTCTTGTTTCATGGCTTCACTTAAGGTATCCTCAGAGTCAACAGTGGTACAGCCACTCTATCTGTCAGGTATTCCTGTTAAACTCTTTTTTCTTTTTTTTTTTTTTTGGTGAATTCTGTTCACCCCAAAAGTCATAGTCCATATGCCAACCCTTCTAGGAAGCCCACTCTGATTTCCATTACGGAGTGAACCCTCCTGCATCTACTTGCCCACAGCTCTGACTTGCCCACAGAATCCAGGTCTGCCTCCTCAAGAGTGGTCAAGAACCCTGTTTTACTCATATGTCTTCTCAAGCTTGACCATGGGCCCTTTGGAGCTCCTGCTCCTGCTGCTGTAGACCTGCCAGGGAGGCCTCACCTGAGAGGATATCTGGTGGTGTAAGCTTGTCAGCTGCATCATAGTATTCCTCATCTGAGCTGCCATCCTCAAAAGCTAGTGGTGGGTGCAAGGCCAGACCCTCCAGCGTTGAGCTGGGCTGGGCCTCAGTCCAGCTCTGCTGGCCCCAGATTGCTGGGTTGCCCCCCTGTCGGGAAACTGTGCTCTCTGAACTGTCACTCAGGTGACTGGCTGGGGAGACACTGGAACACAAGCTGTAATAATCAGTCCGGCTGCCCTCATAGAGCCTAGGGTCCAGTCTCGCTATGCTCAACTCTGGTCCCCAGGTACAGGTATCAGGAGCAGCACTCTGGGAACACCCTGCCTTCTGGCACTGAGAGTTGGCACTCTGGGCCAGATCCAAGAGACAGAAAAAGCCACTGGTCTCAATCCTGCTCTTTTCCTCTTGGCCGTCAGAATCAAGACCCTCGGAGAAGCCTGGTGAGCTGAAGTGGAAGAAGCCAGATCTGCTGGAGGAGCAGGCATCCAAGTCATCCTCTTCCAAGGCGTCCACGGATTCACTGGAGCCGCTGGTCCTGCAGCCTCGGCTCTCAGTGTTGGCTGAGTCGGATGCCTCCGACTCGGCACTGTCTGTGGTGCTGCTGGTCCCACAGGTGCTTGACCCTTTCCTGACCACCTCAGGTGTGAAGCTGTTGCTAGCGGGCTGCTCCTCTTTGATGAATGGTCTGCAGGGGCTCAACTTCAACAGGCGTCTGTCAGAGAGAGACTCCAACACACAGTCCACTTCAGAGGACTCCTCTGAGTCGCTGCAGGCCCTGGACTCGTAGCCTGCAACACAGGGAACATTGCAGGTTACACAATAGTCCTAGTGTCTAGGACTAGCCTATGCCTGTGTGTCTTCCTGTCCCAGCTCATTCTATCAGAAGGGAAAACAGAGGTACAGAAGGGTGACTGGCTTGAATCAAGTGGGACTTTCTGACACAGGATCCCAAGAACTCCCAATTGCAGGTTCTTTGAACATCATCAGGCTACCTGTCCCAGGGCTATTTGAGTCACCTAAGGAAACAGGATGAATCCAGCCCTCCTTCCAAGGAGAATGATCAATTTATGGAGATGTGGGGCTTTGCTAGATTTCCCTTTTGCCGTGAGCACCATCACCCAGCCTTACTGAGTTTCCTCCCACATCACCCCTCTGCCCTGTGTGAGCACCAATATCAGATGGGGAATTGCATTTAAAACACAAAATAGATCTTCGCCCCTGCCTGAATGTGCTAAGTCAAAGTGCCAGAGGTGGGGGCCTAAGGGTCTTTTTTTTTTAGCAACTTTATGGAGATTCTGGGGCTTACGAGGGCATCGTTCTGAATACTGGCCAGCCTTGGGCACCCTTTGATTCTATGGACCTTTTAAGACTACTGCAGACACCCAGGAGGAAATCATAACAGGAGGGTGTGGGTCACTGAGCCGGTCTAAAGCTCTTCAGTAGGTTCTAGAGTGATCTTCCTATAACTCTCTGGTCACATCTGACTCCGCTGAAACCCTCTCATGGCTTCCCTTGCCTACAGGGGAGAGCCGAAGCTCTGTGGTGCACTAAATCTTTTGTGGAGAAATGTGAACAAAAGATAATTCACAGATGACAGACTCATGTAATGATTCTACCCAAGTCCAACTAGGTGAAACACTGAGTTTATGGAGGTTTCTTACAGGAGTACGGCTGAAGGTTATTCGCAGGAGCCCATCCCAGCATAGCTGATGTTATGGTTTGGATCTGGGCTGTCCCCCAAAAGCCTCATGTTTGGAAGGTGATTCAATCATGGGGTTTGGTCTATTGACTTCCTGTGCTGTTAAGAGGTGGGGGTTTGGAAGGGTATACAGTAGCTCCACTCTTGCTTATTTTCTTGGCTTCCTCTTGCCACACTGTGAGCATCTTTTCTCCAGCTAGACCTCTGCCATGTGCTTCTACCATTAGCATGCACCTATGAATGGACTAAGACTCCTGAAACTGTGAACTAAAACAAGCCTTTCCTCCCTTAAGCTGTGACTGTTAGGTATTGTGTTCTGGCAACAAAAAAGTAAGGAAGACACTCACTGACTCATTCTGCTTGTATATCCCTGGGAAGGGCCTTGCTACTCTTGTAAGTTTCAGGAACTTCCCAAGGCCTGAGCACTGGGCTCTCTGTCCAGCCATTGTCTTGGGATCTGCCTTCTTCTTGTGGCCCCTTTCATGGGATTGTCTTGATCCCCTCTTCTCCCCAGCAGTCTCCTCCGTGGATCTCAGAGCTCTCACTGGCACTCACAGAAGGCCATGATCTTCTGCCACGGGATGGCCCTACCTCCTCTTTCCACAGTCTAGTCACCACCTCCATAGGATGGCTCTTACCCTTCTGCCACACGCTTGTTGCCCTTCTCACAATATGGCTCTGATCACTCCCCCTTCTCAGTATCCCTGCCACAACCTCTTAAAAGATGGCCCCTCCTCAGCAGCCTGGTCGCCTGCTGCTGCCTTTCCCACAGTGTTCCAGCCAGAACAAAGAGTCGCATAGACCGTGAACTCGCCTTTTTACCATGCCTTCATGTTCCCTTCCCTTTGTTACTTGTTTAACTCCAGCATGTTTTTCAAGATCTATCTCAGGTCCTACCCTCTCCAGAGAACTTTCTCTGACCCTTCCTCATTCCTCGCAGCAGCAGCATTTCTTTTTGCCACCACCCTCCAAAAGCATCACTGTCACTCTGTGTCTCCCTGACCCACCTCTGAGAGGTGTTTTTCATTTACAAATACATTGTGCAAAAACAAAGAAAACAAGTACCCAAACTCACTACTTCCTAAATACAGTCAGGCCTCACTCTCTGTGGGTTTCACTCTGAATTCAACAATCATGGATTGCAAATATTTGGGGAAAGATATTGCCTTTGTGCTGAGCATGTACAGGCTTTGTTTCTTGTTTATTCCTTAAACAATACACTATAATAAATATGCTTAGTATTTCTATTATATTAGATATTATAAGTAATCTAGATATGATTTAAAGTATAAAGGATGCATATATAGGTTATATACAATTTTGATGCCATTTCATAGAAGGGACATGAACATTTGTGGATTTTGATATCCTCAGGGGATTTGGGAACAATCTCCCACAGATGGCATGGGAAGCACTTTATTTTATTATTATCCATTCACTTGAGATAAGGTATCTATTTTGCCCATATCAAGGAAATACTATACTATAATGGTGCACCACTGAGTACCTCTTCCCACCTCTACATTCAGTGATGTCATTTTGGTAGCTTGAAATTAGCCATGGAGAGAGTATTTATATAACAAAATTAGGCAATCCTTTCAAGTGAGGATCTCTGCCCCCTGTGGAAACAGTTGTTAAACACTTATCAGTTCACCACTGGGAAAATGCTGCATCAGTAGAACAGAGCTGAAACAAAAGCCTGACAGACACTAGAAGTTGGTCTGGGAACCCATCTGTCTCACCTGCGTGCCCCTTATTCATTCCATACATATGACTTCACATCGCCATTATCTCCAGGTCCCCCTCTTTTCTAAATAGGTAAGGTTGAGAATTTCTAGCATAATTCAAGCCATCTACCTTGTGAACACATAGATGACACTACATTTTGCTAAGAAATGATGACAAAACGGAGTGGGTCTTAGAGATAATTTTAGGAAATGCTACTCAGAATCAGAGACCTTTGATGTACTCTTTACTTTAGAAGAATTCAGGGTACAAAGAAAACTTTTCTAGATTTAAGAAAGATAAACTGTTTCCTTGAAAATCAATGGAGAAATATCTCTCAAGCCCTTAAGCTGAAGTCTTAGCTCAACTCAATTTACCATTTCTCTTTAGCCTGCTCTTCTTACCTATGAGGCCAGTGAAATGGGCCTGTCCTTACCGGGGCAAGACTCAGCGCCTCACCTTCTTCAGCAGACACCCGGTGCACTTGTCTGTTTCCAGGCCAGAGGAAAATGGAGATAACTGGGTCGACAAACAGCCGGTAGTACCCAGCGATCAGACAGGCTAAGTCTTTCGCACTGTTGGATTCCAGTAGTAATGTTAGAACCTTTGAAGGCAAGGAGAACTCTGCTGTATATAAAAAGCCAAAGGGACAACAAGGCCTTGTAGGGCCAAAGAAAGATCCCAAGTAAATCCAGCCATAGTGCCACAAGTGGTCTCCATGCACACGTATGGATAAAGCTCTAAACGGCCACACATTCAAGCGTGTAACAATCACACGTGCTTGCATGCACATACACTCATACATGCACAATGGGTTCCTCTCATCAACTCTATACAGTGTCCCCTTTCTGTCTAGTCTATACCCCAGCTCCCAATTCCCACTCAGCCCTCCCCACCCTGCTGATTCATACAATGGGATACTTTCAAGACCTGATCCAGAACAGGAAAAGCAAAAAGAACAAGTACAGAACAATGGAAAGAGTGATATGAAGACTAAAGCACCTTTATGACATGCTGAATTAAATCACAGAGGGAAGGATACATATAGAACTTGCAGTGAGGCTCAGGAGGTGCCTTGGACTATGTATCCACTTAATTCCCACCATTCAAAACTCTTGGAAAGCCATTCTGGTTTCACGCATGAGCTCAAAACTTCTGATGTTCCCATCTTCCTATCTGATGCTAGTAAACTTCGGGTTCAAAACTTTCCATCAGAAAAGCACACAGTCCAGATCAGTTTATACAAAGACAAATGAATAAACTAACAAAGTAAAAAAAAAAATCTTTTAGACTTTCTCAGGAAGATGTACCCCATTCTACTTTCCATTTGGTGGGACAGGATGGATATCATATATTACCTTAATGTCCTGAAGATACACTTTGACCATGCTCACTTTCTCAGACTCTTCTGTCAGTTCTACACGGCTGATGTTGGCAAATTCTGCCAATGCAGACATGATGTTGAGTTTGCTATTGATAATTTGGCTAATCCCATACTTGGCTCCAACTAGCAGGGCAATGTAGGATTCTCTATCCTGTAACTGTAAGATGGGTGGAAGGGGAATTAATTTACATTCACAAACTAGTGAAAATACACTGCACACATAAGAAATGACATCCCTTTCAGTCAACTCTCTGACTCTTACTTTATCCTCACCATTAGTTCCAGAGACAGCTATCACCCCTGATCCTGCCTAAAACTACATAGAGAATAAATTTGTCTCCTTTTTGTGTTACCAGATCAAACTTAAGGCCTTCCATACTGAGCTACATCCTCAGCTCATTTTTTAGTTTTAATTTTGAGATAGGGTCTCATTAATTCACTAAATTACTCAGGATGGGCTCAAACTTGCAATCCTCCTGCCTCAGCCTCCGTGAATGCTGGGATTACAGGCCTCCACCACCAAGCCTTACTTAAATCTAGGTCCTATAAGATTCTTTCTAATATAGACTGCAACCTGTTCCATAAACACAATTCTTTTCTGCCATAATTACCTATTGAAAACTCCTCAAAAGTTTACACCAAAACCTATACCTTACAGAGCACATCTGCCTATAGGCAATCAAAAACCTTCAGCAGCATTCCTTGACTTTAGGAGAATTTCAAGCAGTAAGTTTGGTTCTTCAAGCCAGAATAGACCCTTCCTCCACAGGGTTCTATACCACCTACTCTATACTTCTTTGCTAGCACTGTGACTTATTCTAATTATTTGACGTTTCATATAACATATCAAATTCTCTGACAACAGAGTCTGTATTTACCTCTATTTATAACATCTAGTATTGAGCAAGCCAGTACCTGAGCCATTCCGTGTGACTGGCTGCTTTTCTCTACCTGTCATTTCTTTAGACAGAAAAGGTGATTAGGTGACTAGGAACAGGAACAGTAGCACTTGGAAACACTGAGAAGTTGTTTTTTTCCTATCTACAAAGCCTCTTTCTTTCATGCATCTCTTTCCCACCTCTGGGCCTTTTATTTACATAAAGACTCCACCTACTCTTCCCTCCCTCTTTCTACCTCACGTTCTTCCTTCCTGTCAAAACTCCGATTCTCTTCTTCTATCTACATTGTTGCGTGAGCAATCTGATTAAATGGACCCTATCACTGAAAATACTGAGAAGCACGTAAAACCCTCTGCAAGCATTTAACCCAAAAACCTCTACTCCAAGTTGGCTTTGTACTGTAAAGTTCTGGGACTGATGTGGGGGGAAGACTATTGAAAAAGCCAGTGTTCTAAGTTAAAGCAGAAGGAAGAATGACACAGAGCAGAGGGCTCTTCTTTTCTCTCATCCTTTCTCAGGTCCACCCCTCAGTTCCTCCCTTCTTCTGAACAACCAGAGTGCCAGCCTGGCAGTCAGACTAACATTCCTAGCTATCCTTCCAGTTCCAATTTTTTTTTCACTCCCAGAATATGCTGCTACAACACCGTTACCCAGAATGCCTTCCTTCAATGCTCAGATCTGCTCAATGCCTGCATCCTTCTTCCCTCAAGGACAGCTTCATGCCTTCTCCTTCCTAGGCTCCACCTAAGTCAACCCTGCTCCCTCCGCCTTCAAACCCCACAGTAGTACTGTGCTTATGACTTTGCTTTGTCTTGTTGAATAGTGTGATTCTGAGGGCAGAAACTACATCTGATTTGGCTCTGCTTCCCCATCCCCTAACATCTTCCACAGGGATAATACTAAGCCAGGAAATGATATACTTGCCAATGGTGCAATATATACCTCCTCAAACAAATTCTAGCACATGGCAGAATCCACAGATTTCAGAATAGGATTCCAGAGTTCTTTGATACATACCATTAAAGTAGCATTAAAGATTTTCCCACCATATGTCTTGAGTTCCCCAAGGATCTGTAGATAATTTAAACGTAGCTGAGCAGCAGAAATAAGTTGCTTAAAAAAAAAGATTGTTGAGGTCAGAGTTACTCATTTGCCTAAAACCCAGGCAATACATGAAATTATTTTCCATGATGCTTCAACCCAAATAGCAGAGTGGGCTGGTGGAAACCACAGCCACGTTACCTTCTGTCGGGGTTCCAGCAAGTTCTGGTTCCTCTTCATGTGGAAACTAATGGCTTTCTTGATGTCTTTGCCTTTCATGTTTCGAAGTAAAGTTGGAGATATAAAGTTCTCTATCCCCCAGTCCTTCCTGCCATGATACATAGACAAGTCATTTTAAAGTGCACTTGGCCCTAGTGAAGAGCACAATTACATTTGATTCAGTACTTGTCACCACTCCGGTAATACAGCAGTCATGAGTCACTGTCTCCACTATAAGAAATAGGTATGCACCCACACAAAAGTATGTTTTCTTCCATAGACACACATAACATTCACAGTTCATAAAAATCACTATGGCCATTCAGGAATCGAATCTTGCTGAGCACTCCAATGTGTGATATTTCACTAACGAGGGCAGGAGCCTCAGGCGTTTACAATATGTGTGGCATGATCAGGGATATATCACACAATTATTTTTGGGGGCCATGCTGGGGATCGAATCTAGGGCTTTCACATGCTAGGTAAGTGCTCTCTATCACTGGGCTAAATTCCTGGCCCAAACACATGCTTGTCGAGCAACACAGAGTATCCGTAAAGTCCCACGGCTAAGCTTTAGAACCTTGTCAGTCTAGCATCCTCAAGAGCCCCACATAGTTGTTAAATATACAACATCTCAAAGTCAGGCATGGTGGGGCACACCTGTAGTCCCAGGCACTCAGGAGGCGAGATAAAACAATTACAAGTTCAAGGTCAGCAACTTAGTGAGATCCTGTCTCAAAATTAAACCGGGCTGGGAATTAGCTCAGTGTGAAGGCTCTGAGTTCAATCCTCAGTACAAGACACACTCACACACGTATACTACAAGTAGTACTATTAGCGACTACTACTGAAGATAATAATAATAATAATAATAATAATAATAATAATAATATGGGTATATAATAATTTGGTGTGTAGTTCAGGGATAGACTGCACCCAGGTTTGCTCTCCAGCACCACAAAATCAAACAAGTAAACAGAAACCCACAGCTCAGATCCCACTTCCTAGAGATTTGACTCAGTACGTCAGGGGGTAGAACCAATGATCTGTTTTATTTTTAAAATATGATCCCCCATATGATTTTGATGCCTACGCAGGATAGAGTGGAGATTGAAAAGTACCGGTCAGTAATTCTCAGCTCAGAATCAGGTGTTGGGGTCCTAAAACTTGAAACTGCCCTCTTAGAGGGGTATAACATATTAGGAATTGGCTCACACTCATCAAAAGAATGAATTTTCAAGGCATTCCTGCCCTTAGAAAAGCTTAACGCTGAAGGTGTCAACTGACTGCTCAAGAGGTCCTCCCAGGAGGACCGGGAATTTACAAGGGGATCCTGTGTCATTCCAGCTGGAGTTGGCTTCTGCCCCAGAGGAAGCAGCCAGGTTCTGACCTCTGGGGGAGCCAGACTGGGTGGATAAAGATGGAGAGGGAACTAGATGGAAAGACAAGGACAGAAGTGTAGGTGGGTGAATATCAGCTTTCTGTGGAGTCTGGCCATTCTGGCAAGTGGCCAGCAAAGTCACCAATGCAACGCAGCTGCTGTCCTCTGCCACTCACTCTATATACTTCAAAGAGATCTTTTGTGGCTGGGCACATGCGTAGATCCGCTCCTGGATGTGCAGGGCTGCAAGCCGGAGAGCAGAACTGCATTTCATTTCCACAGCAAAGCGCTCCTGGAGCACGTCACTGCAGCTCTAGAAGAGATCAGATGGAGCAGCTGGGAAACAAGACCAGGCATGCCAGGCACCCCTAGTTTCTCTGGTGAAAAACCTCAGTTTGAAGACCTGGCTCTGACAGTTTTGGGCTGTGTAACTTTGATTAAGTTACTAAGACTCTCTGAACATTGGTGTTTCCATTGCTAAATGCAGACAGTAAAATCTATCTGACATGCTTTTTGTACAGTTTAACTAAGTCCACACGAAATCAGGTACAAGGCACACCGTAGTATATAAACATAAGGCATTGCTAGTGTCATTGTTTTTGCTAATATTGTTTTCTGTAACTCTTTGGGTGAGTCAATTCCCCTATTATTCTGGGTGACTTCTCTGTAGAATGGTGATGTCTTCCAAAGGACTCTTCATAGAAATAAAAATGACATAATAAATTTCACCTAATGAGACAGATGGAGGGGAAGACTTAGTTAGGGGTTCAGGACCAGTTATCAGCTCTTCCACTAACTGGGTGACCCAAGTGAGCCACATGACCTCTCAAAGACTCAGTCTCATAATTTCTAAAATGAGGCTTTGAGCCACTAACCCCTCTTTTAGTGATAGAAACTGAAATAACAATCCTCAAAGGGCATTAGGAAATATACTGTCCACACTGAGGACTAAGCCTAAATTCCATTATCATATTACAAATCTGCCATTATAGCAACTCAGGAATAGGAAAGGGAACTCAGTCCCATTCTTCTTCAGAAAAAGATAATCCCATCAGAGCTGGAGGAACAGGTCTGTAATCCTGGGAGGTTGAGATAAACATCTGAGCCCAGTCTGGCAAATTTAGCAATTTAGGAGGATCCCGGCCCAAAATGAAATATAAAAAAATAGGCTGGGATGTAGCTCAGTATGAAGATCCTGGATTTACTTTCCAGTACTGGGAAAAAAAAGGTAATCCTTGTTAGGGTTTCCTTAATGCACTGAGCTCATGTTCCAAACTGAGCTCATGTTCAGAGTAACTCCATGTGTCAGCTTTGTGAACACAACTATTTCAAGAAGCAAAGATCTAGCCACCTGCAGGTAGAGGTATTCAAAGGCCACAGGGTCTTCTTTCAGGAGGTCCAGGGGGTCCTTGGGGACAAAGCACACCCTGAAGAGGCAGCGGGAGTCATGTGACTCCTCCCTTTCCACCACCTGCCATGGATAAAGAAGATACTGTCAATCTTCCAAATGCCTTTGACCTCAAGGCCTCTGATCCCACAAAACAACTTCAGAAAGGAAAAAGACAAGGGAAGACAGTGTCTAGTTTCTACTTCACAGTCTTCCAAGCCAGCTGTAGACATTTGTTCCTGATCTTTCTTTCCCACGAGGATAAAATATAAACCATTCACGTGTGACATTTCCCACTCACCTGTCTCCCTGTTTCCATTTACCAGAGGAAACCTCTCTCTAGTTTCTCAAGTGCCCTTCCAGAGATAAGCTATGTATATAGTCCTTCAATAGATACATAGTTTTTCCTTTTCTACAAATAATGATACAGTCTACATCCCACTCTACACCTTATTTTCTTTCCACTTACACTACCTTGGGGAGCTAACTTTATTTTCTTAATGTAAATGTAATACAAGTTATTTTAAGAAAGATTTTTTTTTGAGACAGGGTCTCGCTCTATAGGACAGCATACGCCTGAACTCACTATGTAGCCCAGGCTAGCCTTGGACTCATGGTAATCCTCCTTCCTCAGCCACCAAGTGCTGGGATTACAAGTATGTGCCACCACGCCCAGTTTATGTATTGCTGGGGAATCAAACTCAGGGCCTTGAAGCACTTTAATCACTGTGACATTCCTACAGCCCCTTAAAAAAGAATTTGCAAGCAGCAAAACTAATGGGAGTGCCTGGAGTCAGAACAATGAGGAATGTTTAGAATGAGGTCCTACTTTCTTTGCGCTGTTCCCTGATTTAAAAATGCTCCTCCCTTTCCTTTTGTTGAACTACTACCCATCTTTGAAATGAAACACACCCAGGGCCTGCAGGAGGAATGGCACAGAGGTTAAAGGGCTTGCCTTGCAAGCACAGGGCTCTGAGTTAAATTCTCCAGCACCACATAAAAAAGCTGGGTGTGGTGGTACAGGCTACTTGGGAGGCTGAGGCAGGCAGTTTGGTCTGAGTCTAAGGCCAGCCTGGGCTACACCAGTGAGTTCAGAACCAGCCTGGGCTACAGAGCGAGACCCTGACTCAAAAAAGAAAGAAAAAAAGAAATGGAACGCACCCAAAAAGGATTTGTGCAACTGATCTGTGTGTTTGGTTTTAAGAAGTTGGTATGATAAACTATTAAATGGCTGAATGATTCAGTGGTACAGATGGGTAGGCTGTTTGCCCTGCATTGCCCCTGGGGGCCATTTCAGAGGTAAGTCCCACAAAAAGAGATTTGAACACAGCAATTAATGTTTTCTTCACAGCTCAAAGGCAGCAGGTTCGGAAGATCAGGGCTCTCTGTCAGCTGTGTTACCTTGAGAAAAACTATTTCACCTTTCTAAGCTTGTATCTTCACTTCTGGAAAACAGAGATCTTAAATCTGTGCTGTGCCTATCTCATAGGAGCAGATGAAAATCAGGGCCGGTTCTCAACCCATTAACCTTATGCTGTGCAAACTCTGTGCCTCTGGGTTGGTGGGGCAACAGGAAGTGCATTAAGCCAGTAGGCATGCTGTGCCCTGTCTCTGAAGGTTCTGGCTTAGGCTGAGTCAGCTCTGCTCATGCCTTTCAGGAGCAGTTGCTGGCCTTCCTACCTGCTGGATAAGCTCTTCCTCATGCAACAGGTGCAGCCGGGAGATGTTGTACTGCTCTTCCAGGGCCAGTCCAAAGTACTCAATACTTCGGATGGACAGCTTCTCCTTCACTGTGAGTATAATGTCCTACCAGGCAAACAGAGCACAGTTATCCAAGGAGCTGGGAGGCCTTCCCTGGCCTTCTCACGGTTCCTTAGTAGAAAAAAGTCCTTGCTAGTGAGCCCACTGCCAACACAGCCAGTGTTCCAGTCTCTCCAGGTTAGGCCCCCACCCTGTACCCCTGCTTCCTCCACTGTCAGGATGCAGAGCTACCCAACAGCCATCCCCTCTTGCACTACGTGCAAGGTTGAAGATACCAAAGGATGTTTTTGTCTTTCCCCAGTGTCTGGATTCATCCTGTCTCTGGAATTCCCAGTCTGCACTGACCACTGCTTTCCACACAGTCTCACCACCCACTTGGTATGCAGCTCTGGGAAACTGACCTACATCCGACTTCATATTTTTGCTCTGTGAAATGGAGGAGGATAAGAGTGTCTACCTTGTCTGAGTGGTTGCAGGATGGAATGACAATTAGTGCTGTGCTGTGGCATTTTAGCTGCTAGGTCACACTTCCCCTGGCTCATAACAGCAGCCCTCAGTCTTTGTGAATGCCTTGGGACACACACAAGCTGCTTCCTCCAACTCATACACTTTGCCCACTACTCTTCACAAGGCCATTTCTCTAGAGCCCTTCAAATCAACTCGAAAGTTACCTTTTCGGAGAGGTCTTCTCTGACCACTGTATCTAAATGTAACTGTCCCTATTATTTTTTGTCACAGCCATGCTAATTTCCTTCACAATTATTTAATATTTATTTCTTTAAGTAGTTAAATTCTTTAGTAAAAGATAGTACAACAAAGTGAAGTGGGTGGGTTCCAGAACTAGATTACTTACGGCTCATCAGTGTTGTGTCCTTGGACAAGTTGCTTATTGTCATCAAGCCTCAGGGCTTGGTGTTTTCATTTGAAAAATGATAATAACATCAACACCTACCTCACTGGATTGTTATGTAAGCTAAATTAAAGTCCCAAGGTAAGGGATTTAGGATAGTAACTGGTAAATGTAAGTATTCATTACATGGCAGTTGTTAATATTTGTTTTCTTCCTTATTATCTTTCACCCCTACCAATAGATGGCAACCCCTGATAATGTGAACATATATATAAATGAAGCTTGACCCTTGGTAAATGCTCAGTAAACTCTCATTTGATAAATAATCATCATCAACTCACTGCAGAAGTCCCGCCAGAACCTCATGTTTAGTAATATCCAAGTGATTAGAGGCTATGTGCTCCTCAGGGCTTCTAATTTAAAATCCTTTTTCGGCTTGGTTCCACTACTCTCCATGACTAACCCTTGGTTAGGTCCCAAAGAGCTGACCTTCCTCTGAATCTTAACAGCACCAATTCAGCACTTACCACAGGCCAGTCTGTGAGGGCAAGCCTGTCTCTTGACTGTTCCTTTACCATTCTCCCATGTTTATCTTGGCTTGAGTTCATGCATTCCTGACTTTGTAGAGTGGTGTCCCACGAATCTCCTGTTGCCTATCTGTCTCCCACTTTGCAATGAGAGCAGGGGTTGGCACTCCATGGCTCAGGGGCCAGCCCACTGCCTATTTTTGTAATTAAAATTTCAAGGGAACAAAGCCATGCCCATTTACTACATGGCAGAGTTGAATAACTTCAGCAGAAAACTGATGGCCAGAAAAACTTAAAATACTTACTAACTGGTCTTCTATAGAAGAAGTTTGCTGAATCTAGAAGATCTGAGTCTTGATCTCAAAAAACTTGTCCACACTTTGTGTCAGTCACATATGCTCAAGAACATTCTGTGGCTTCCCGTGGCTCTCTAGCCAAATTCTAACCCGTCAGCCTAATGGTCACTCTCAAGTGTCAAGGGCCAGCTCACTGTTCCCACTCAATCCTTTTGCTCCTCTCCCAATGTTCCCTGCTTGTAAGCCTTACGATTTGCAGAACCTACCCATCTCTGGGTCTTTGTTGGTGTGGTTCCCCATGGCTGGGGGCTACCTTGGCAGTACTCCTGGCCCATTCCTATCAGAAGCCAATTCTTCCTTCAATGTTTGCCATGTAGGCCACGGTTCTCTAGGGGCCTTTCTTTGCCACTCAGCGGGAAGCTTCTCTCTCTCTCCTAAGTCCATACCATACCAGTTGTGTCCCACTTTTCTACTCATAAATGCACTATACCTTGTTTCTCAGTGAGCTGTCCTGGCCCCTTCCCTACTCCAAGACTCTAGTCTTCCTAAGAATGTGACCCCGGGCAATTTATTTCTGTATCACCAACAAGAAATTAATTTAAAAAAATGTTTAGTACATTAAAAACAAATGTTCAGTAAATGTTCACTGGGTCAAAGAACATATTTTCTTGATTCAGAAAAGGGATTTTTCTGACACAAGAACTTCTCTTATTTTAACAAAAGATATAAAAGAGAAGTCACTGATGAACTGATAATGACTTTTCCTTTTTTAACCTATAAAATTCATCTCTGCTATTGTGTCCTAAGGACACAATAAAATTTATAAAATTTGGCCATTTCTAATCCCCAAAGGGGACTGAGGCAGGAGAATTATAAAATCTGAGGCCAGCCTGGAAAACTTAGTGAGTCTCTGCCTCAAAATTAAAAATAAAATAATTAAAAGGTCCTGATAATGCAGCTCAGGTTGAAAATTTTGAGTTCAATATAAAAAAATAATTGGCTACCACAGATAAGATTAGCCTGCATGGTACTGGCCAAGTCCTCATTCATTTCTATCTTCTTGGTTTTAATTCCCCAGTGAATGAGACTTTTATTTATTGTAAGTTACCTCCAAGTATTTTTGGCCACCCAAAGTGAACTCCCTCTAAATAAACCAGCCTTCCATTCCAATCCACTTTAATCAAAGATGATTGAGGTAGAGCTCTTGTCTAAGTCACATGCAAAACTTCATTTTTAAGTGCAGAATGGCAGAGCATGAAGCTCCAGCAGAGTTTAAAGACAGAAAATCTGAAGTCAGTTATGAGCTCGCAGATTTTGGAAAGTTCTAAGCTGTTTGGGCTCATTATCCCATCTGCAAAGTGGACACAATACTATGTACTTCACAAAGTTATTGGGACACTAAATAAGATGGTATACAAGAAAGTGCCCAGGAAAGTGGCTGGCATGTAGTCAACACTCCAATACACTTTCCCCTTTCCTTCCCCTCTGGGCTTGGAGCCTCTTTGATTTACAAGGGCTTTCTCTAGTTGCACTTAGTAATAGTGGGATAGGGCACTGGGAGTAGCTCAAGGAAACGCCAAAGGAAAGTACCAAAGAGACATACTAGGTGTATGATCTGAGTATGTGTGAGCATGTGCGTGTGTGTGTGTGTGTGTGTGTGCATGTATTAGCTACAGTCCACTACCTTTAGTTACATAGGTCTGCCAGCATATCCTCTTGCTCCAGCCCCAGAAGAAGTGGGCCACATCTTTACTCTTCCACAATTTTTAAGGTTTGGACAACTTCGTTGTTTGCTTCTCTACGGCAACCTCACTCGAATGCCATTTTTCCCCGTTCAAGAACTACTGGTGTCATTGCTCACTGTCTATAGATGAAGTCCAAACTACTAGTTGGCATTGAGGCTGTCCGTGGCTCCTCCCCACACTCCCACTGGAGGTCTGCCATTTCCTGGGCAATGCCCATTTTTCTGGCTTTCTACGTTATTTCATGCAAATCCTTTAGACTGATGTGTGCCCCAACCCACAGCTGCCCTGTCCCTGCTTGCCTTTATGGAAGTCTCAGTGGCCAGTCATCGCTCTGCTTGGGCACAGCGTCTTTCCCACACTTCGGCTGACATCCTGACACCATGGAAGATGCAGTGTTCTGCTTTGCACACACTGCGCTTTCTTACTCCTGTCTTTACAGCCCTTATTTCATCCTGTCCTGGAATACCAGGAGCTCCTGGGACATCTACCCTCTCTCAACCAGACTGCAATTTCCACTCTTTTTCAGATTCCTCGACTCCTCTAAGAGTATCTCAAGTAAGAGCGCTTACAGGAACAAGTTAAACCGATATCAAAGCAGAAGAGAATATGCAGGGATTTGGGCCTGACCCCACATCTCCTCTGGGCTTTTATTTGCTGTAACGTTTATGAAGCAGGTGGAGCCACAGACAATGAGCAGGGAAGCCCGGGGGTTAAGAGTGAAAGCATAGGAGTTGGCATATGACCTGGGAAAGTCACTTTTCTTCTCTAAGACCTGACTTTCTCCCTTGAAATATGTGATAAAACACCATCTTGCTGGCTGTTGTACAACTAAATGAGCTAACCCAGTCCATGGCCTATTTCAGATGCTAAGACCACTGAGGTTGTGAGACTACCCAGGCAGATGTAAGGCAAGAGGCTGAGAGTCCTTGGAGCCAGCCAATTCTCCCGGGAAAGAGCCCAAGTTTACTTTTAGTACCTTCACAGTTGTGTTTGCCTCAAACTTGAAAGCTTTCGTCTGTCCGTTCTCCAAGTATAGCTTGAGCACGTTGGGCATGCACAGCAGAGAGTTACCCTGAAAAACACAAGAGTACTGTTGTGCTGGACACACCCTTCCTGCTCCATGAAATTATTGCCCACCAGCCCTGCCTGGCTTGGACAGCAGGATCCTCCCTGACCTTACTGCATCAGGGCTGCTTCTTAGGATTTTGGACTCCTCCAAAGGACAGGTATGCTTTGTTAAGAGACCTCTATGAACAGAACTGTTAGAAGAATGAGCCCTGCTGTGAGCACGCCGATAAGCACCAAACACGCCTGTGCAGCATCTTGGGAACGTCAGCTGACATTTCTGTGTTGGCTGCCATCTTTATAGCAAAACAGATGACGATCATGCACGCTCTTCAAGTTGGGCCTTTCTCAGATCTTGGACCTACCTGGTGGGGTTGGCATGGGATGGGTGGTGGAATGCTCCCTAGAGTCTTCTACCCACTTTATTGCTGCCTTCTCTGCAGTGAAACTTCACCAAAGGGCAAAGGGGTACCTTCCGCTTCCTTTCATCCTAATCATTACCCTAGATTTAAGAGATCTCTAAGGTACTCTACAGCTCTTGTTTTTAAAAAATATGTATTTGAATTTATTTTTTTTAATTTTAAAATTTACATATCACATTGCTTTCCCTCTCTCATCATCTCACTCACTCCTTACTTTCTCACAAAGTTCACATTCTTCCTTTCTTCCATTTTTTTTTTTTTACTTTTTTATGGTTTGGTTTTCTTACATTAGAGGAACCATACAATATTTAACTTTCTGGGTCTAACTCATTTTGCTAAGCATAATATGTCAAGGTGCATCCATTTTCCTACTAATGACTAAAATTTGTTCTTCTTTATAGCGGAGTAGCACTGCGTTGTGTATCTATACCACATCTTCTTTATCCATTCATCTGTGATTAGGCATATCGGCTTCTTCGAAGATTTGCTCTGCCACTCTTATTAAGCAAGGGGCTTAGGGCTGGCCTCTGTCTGGTGACTCCATACCAGACAAATGGGGCAGGACAAGGTTTAGAGGAATCTCCCCAGGGTCAACTCTCATAAAAACTAACCTGCAAATATTTAACTGCAAATAAAAAGACTCTTGGGACTGTGTATTCCAGAATAAGTGAGAAATTCTAGAACTCACAAGGGTTGAACTAGAACTGCTCCAACACTCTCCTCAGCAAAGAGTTTGGGTATAAAGCTGAACTGGGTAAAGGATTTTATCAACTTTTTTCCAAATACCTGACAGCTTTTTCCAATGAGGATCTTAAGTCTTCTAAGTGTTAGAGTCTTGCATCTTATAAGCAAGACTCATAATCATCACTGCTCTCTATAACTTTTTTCTTCTAAACCATAGTACTTTGTGGAGGAAAAAAGGATATGGTTATATTTCAGTGCTACTTCACATGGACCAGAAAAGGAGATTTTAAGTTGTCCTCTCTGCTGTCATCTTATTTATCTGGCTTTGAGTATTCAGAAATCTTAATTTTTGGATTTCCCACATACGAATTTTTCTCTTGGAACTTTATTAGTTATAATTTAAAAGGTTTACAGTGACTACAAACTGTAACAATATCATATAACTACCATCGCTTACTTTTTTGCTAAGGCTTTCTCTAGTTTTTATCTATATTCGTACATATGTTTGTTTGTTTGTTTGTTTGTAGCATTGGGGATCGAGCCCAGGGCATTCACAACGAGCTACACCTTCAGCAATTTTTTGTTTTGATTTTGAGACAGGGTCTTGCTAAGTTGCTGAGTTGCCCAGCCAGACTGAACTTGCTGTTGTCCTGCTTCTTTCTCCCAGAGTGTTGGGATTGCAGGTCTGTGCCACTAGGCTCAGCCTGTACACATCTTTTAGTGACTATCAATAAAAGAATATGCACAATTCTGAGTTCAATTTTTTACTCAACATATATTTCATATACTATTTTTATGTGGGCTTAATGTTTATGGCTTTATAATATTTTTGAGTCGAATTATCAGAGTTGATATGACCATTCTTTTGCCCTAGAGATATTTGACATTTTTCTCTTGTATGACAATTTAAAATACTGATGCAATAGATAACTTTAAACATATAAATTCTTATTTTTCCTAATATATATATATATATATATATATATATATATATATATATATATATGAGATACATAATGTTCACAATGCACTTGAGTATTTTGTGCACTTAGATATCACATCGATATTACAATCCCTTCCCCTCCCTATTTTTGGCCTTCCCACACCCTCCCCATCCCCCTGTAACTCCCACTATCACACCCATTTGGTTCTATAGAATGCCTGTGTTCTGGGGTTCCCAAATCAGAGAAACCATGCGATATTTAACCTATTTAATTTTCTGCATTTGACTCACTTCTCCACTCAGATCACCACTCTTTAATGAATTTTTGTATTTAAATAAAATGTGATCTTTATGACAGTCATGAAATTGCATTTTTTCCACTCTAAAACATTCAAACAAATCTACAAAGCCACCAGTTATTTTCTCAGCTTCAGAGTTTCCTATTTGTGCTCATTTACCAAGCACAAAGTGTCACTCTGCAGTATTTTCCTTATCATTGTTCTCACTGGGAGCAAAGTTAAACACATTTTAAATACCAGTTTCTTACTTCAGAAGAAGCTCTCTAGAGTGACAGCACATCCCTAAGGTACTCTTTATCTGCCTGTGGAGTTGATGTAGGTATTCCTGAAGCTCTGAGACAGTTCTGTAGCCAATTCAAGTATCTAAATTTATCCTTATCTTTTCAGCACAGACATCAGTGAGTCAGGGCTATGGCCGTTTTATCAAGCTATTGCTCAGGTGACTTGGTCAATACCTATCTGGTCAACACCTGGTCTCCACCTGTCCTGCTAGTAGGACCTCACTGTGTAGTACCCTTAAAATCATTACTGTGCTGATCACTGTGCAGTATCCCTAAAATCACATGTCAAGCCTGTATTTAATCTGCTAAATAGATTCAACTTATTTTCACAAACATGGACACACAGAGACTCAAGATATTACTGACTGACATTTTCTCAGGTCTTTCCCGAGTAATGAACTAGGTCTCTCACTGGCCCTTCTTCAAGAAAGACACCACTGTCTCTCAGGTCTAAAGTAAGTTGTGTACTGGTAAGTAGCTGGGGAGAGATAGAGAAAATAAGGGCCCTGAAAATGTAGAGCAGATTACTTTTATCCTTTGTTAAAATGGCCACAGGCCAGGATACAAATCAACATACAAAAGTCAATAGTGTTCTTGTATACCAATAGTGAACCAAATGAGAAAGACATCAGAAAAACAATTCCCTTTTTAATGGCTTCAAGAAAATTAAATACCTAGGAACCAGCCTAATCAACAAGGTAAAAGATCTCTGTAAGGAAATTACAAAATTTTGAAGAAAAATAAAGGAGCCAATCGAAACACAGGCAATTGAAATGAATAAACACTTCTCAAAAGAAGTCCAAATAACACAGGCAGTCTGTAGAAGCACATGAAGTGATAGCCAGAGCTTCGGGAAAGGATAGGAAGAGGGTGGGAGGGTCAAAAATGGGAAGGGATTGTAAAGTTGCTATGATACATGTGTGCACGAAATACCCAAATTCATTGTAAACACTATGTATTGCATATGTATATTAATAAAAATAGTGGGAAAAAAGAAGTCCAAATAGCCGGTAAGCATATGAAAAAATGTTCAGCATCTCCAGGCACTAGAGAATGGAAACTGAAACAACACTAAGATATTATCTTACTCCAAGAGGAATGGCTGTTATCAAAATCTCAAAAGCACCAAATGCTAATAAAATTGAGGAGGAAAAGGAACCCTTCTACATTTTACTGGTGGGAACATAAACTAGCACAACAGCTAGAGAACAGCCATAGTTTGGACCTGGAATGTCCCCCCAAAACCACATGTATGTGGATGTAGTGGGGCATCTATGAAACCAAGTGCTGTTGGGAGATTGGGTCTGGCTGGAAGGGGTAGATGCTTGGGGTTTGACCTGGAGAGACTATGCCAATTTTTCAAGACTTGGGGGATCCACAGTAGAACTTTTGGGTGTATACTGTTGACTTATGGGTCAGAAAGTGACAGAGGGGCACTTGCTCTGGGTATTAAGGCCCAACTGCAGCTTGAACTAAGTAAAGGGAGAAAGAAGAAACATTGTTACAGCTTCTTCCTAGGAAAGCTCTCGACTTGCCTGGGTCTCCTGACATCAAGTCATCCACCTGCCCTTGCTTCACCTGGCTTTCTCTCTGCAATGCTGTGAATAGCTCTCCAGCCTCTGCATGTGCTTCCACAGCTGCTGGCTGCTTATGAATGGACCGTGTGAGACCTTCAGAAATAAACCTTTCCTGAGCTGAAATAAACCTTAAGTTGTGGATGTCAAGTGTTCTGTCACAGAAACGAGAAAGAAAGTAACTAAGACAGGAATCAGTATGGAGAATGCTTAAAAAATGGACATAGTAAGTCTACTTGACTTAACTGTGCCTCTTTTGAGTACCTTCCCTAAAAGAATTAAAGATGTCATACTACAATGATACATGCATACTCATGTTTATAGCAGCATAATTCATAGTAGTTAAAATATAGAAGCAGCCTATATACCTATCAACAGGTGAATGGAAAAAGAGAATGTAATATTTATATATCAGCCAAAAAGAAGAATTTGAGTCATTTACAGGAAAATGGATGTATTATGAGACCTAAGGCTAAGTGAAGTAAATCAAACCCAGAAGGTTAAGTATCTCATGGTTTCTCTTATATGAGAAACCCAAAATATAAATAAGTTAAAGAGAAAAATAAAAGAGAACTGATAGAAAACACGGAGGTAGACCTTGTGAAGATGGAAAGGGAACCCAGGGAAGGAGGGAGAGGTGGGGCAGGGAGGGAAAGAAGCAGAAATGATTACGGTGTTATACATGTATTTACCCACTCCCCAAATTGAGGGTAACTATTATGTCTCACAGTCATATACAATAAAAACGTTAATTTCACAGACTAATAAAAAAGTCAGATTGAATAAATGAAGAAAATACTCTTAAGAAAGAACTTGAAGGAGACATTAGAAAATGGAATACCACGCCTCGTTTCTGGATTGACACAATTAATATTGTTAAAATGGCTATATTATCTGAAGTAACCTATAGATTCAATAAATCTCTATTAAAATGCCAACAACTTTCGCCACAGGTCTAGGAAAAAAAATCCTGAAAGTCATACAGAATCAGAACAGAGCCAAAATAGCCAAAGTAAAATCCTGAGCAAAAAGTAAGCAGCTGGAAGCGTAAACAACACCAGATTCTAAACCATATCACAAAGCTATAGTAACAAAAACAACATGACACTAACAGAAGAACAGACAAGCAGACCAATGACATAAAAAAGAATACACAGAAACAACCCTGAGCATGTACAGTCAACTGATTTTTGACAAAAGGGTCAAAAACATATGTTGGAGAAAAAAATAGCTTTCCTAACAAACAGTGCTGGGAAACTTCGATATCCACTTGTAGAAAACTGAAACTAGATCCATACCTCTTACCCTACACTAAGTCAAATCAAAGTGAATCATAGACCTGGGACACAAAAACAGAAACTTTGAAATTGCTGGAAGGTAGCATAGGGGAAACACTTGAAGGCAAAGGTGTAGGCAGAGACTTCCTGAGTAGAATTCCAATAACACAATAAATAATGCTAAATATTAATGAATGGGATTATATCAAATTAAGAAGCTTCTGTACCGCAAAGGAAACAGCTAACAGAGCAAAAAGTACAAGCTTCTTGCCAGCTGCTCTTCTAATATATGTTCAATATAAAAAATATATAAGGAGCTCAATAAATGCCTTCTCCAAACAAATAGCCTAACAAAAAAATGAACAAACGCACCGAATAGATGATTCTCAAAAGAAATATAAATGGGCAATAAATACATAAAATATGCAATATTTTTAGTTAATGGAAAAATGTGCGTAACTGTGAGGTTTCGTCTTACTCCAGTCACAATACCATCATCTAGAACAACAAATAATGAACATTCGTGAGGATGCAGGGAAAAATGAACCCTTCTATGCTGTTGGTAAGAATGCAAACTAGTAAATCCATTGTGGAAATCAGCATAGAGAGTATTTCAAAAAAAATGAAACTAGAAATTTCATCTGACCCATTTATATTTCTCCTGGTTATATTCCCAAAAGAATAAGACATTATACTATACTGATACAAGCATACATATATTTGTAACACAACAGTTCACAATAGCTAGGCTTTGGAAACTGCCTAGATGCCTATCAGTAGATGAAGGGCTGAAAAATGTGGTACGTATACAAAATGGACTATTATTCAGCCATAAAGAAGAATAAAATATCATTTGTAGGAAAATAGATGGAACTGGAGTCCATTGTGCGAAGTAAATAAGCCAGTCTCAGAAAGCTAAATATCATACATTTTCTCTTATGTGAGAAATATGTAATATAAACAAATAAACTGATAAAATAAGGAAGAGATAATATGAACCTGGAAGGTATACTCTTGAATATGGGAGAAGGGGCTCAGGAGGATAGGGAAGGAAAAAGAAAGGAGGTAACAGGATTAAAAATAATCAAGATAAATGTATGTATCAATTCCTCAAAAAATCACTTTTCTGAATAACAAACATGAACTAGTAAAAAATTTAATGGCCACAAGCATTCCCAGCCCCATTCCTTGTCATTTGCTGGTCTATAGAAGACATACCAGCAAAGGGCAAATTTTGACTTGAAAGTTTCAAAATATGATATTGTTAAATTCAGAATGGTAGTAGCTACAGACTACTGTATAAATCATGAATTAACAAGCCTTTTATCCAATAATCCACATTTAAAACATCAAACCCTAGCCAGTATTTTCCTCTCACAAGCATGTCTTCTAAACCTTTCATCACGAAGGACTAGGCAGCATGTTGGAGTGGAAAACAGAAGAACTGAAGTCACACAGACCTAGGCTTTTGTCTCTTTAAACTCAATGATCTTAGTAATTAATTCTCTAATCTCTGATCTTTCTCAGTCTCTGCTCCCTTTTTCGTCCCTCTCTTGCATGGTATTGTGATGACTTGAAGGATTAGGTACACAAAGAAGTCACCTAGCAGAGGTGCAATAGGGTATGAACGGTGTGTGTATGTGTGTGTGTGTGTGTGTGTGTGTTGCGCACGTGTGTGTGCGTGCATGCGTGTGTCTATGGTAGTGGGGACTGAACCCAGGGCCAGTGCCCTGGGCTACATCTGAGCTTTATTTACTTACTTATTTACTTTTGAGACAGTCTTTTGCTGAGTCATGAAGTTGCCCAGGTTGGCCTTGAACTTGTAGTTCTTGTGCCTCAGCCTCCCAGATTATAGTAATGTGTTACTGTGTCTAGCCTGATGATGAGCTCTTTAAAGAAAAAAAAAAATAAGGCATCCCATCCCCATCCTCCTCCATCAACATGTCACCTGCAAAGGATTCATAATTAAGTATCTGAATTTGTGGAAACTTTATGGGCAGGAGATTGGAGTCACAGACTAATACAGCCACGACCAGGGCTTCTCCGCTGGTTCCAGCCATGGCTTACAACCCCCTCCAGCTCCCCTTCCCCAGGCTCTACAGCTGTGTCTCTAAGAGTTGCACAAAGCCTTCCAGGGGTTTAGGGAATCATGTCCAAAAAGCAGCTCACAACTTCATCAATAGTAATTTCAGTCCCCTGAGTAGTGACCCACCTGGCTTTGCCCACTGACGAGCACTTCCTCAGCAAAGTGTACCTTCACAGGGTTGGTCTTCAGCCTGGCTCTCTTTTCCTCAGTCAGGAAGGATGACTTGGGAACTCCCTGAAAAAGTTAACACAACACATTTTAGAATAGCACTTTCGTGAAAGCCATGAATATCTTCTCATTTTTACAAACCAAATACTAACAGTTGTTGTAGATTCAATTAAAACCCATAGGAAAGGATGACGCCCCATTTATTAATAACAACTTCTTTTCCTAAAATCTAGGAATTGCAGCCTGGAAAACATTCTCAATGTAGCTGAAAATTCAATATGGTAGCAAAATAACATGATGAGGACAAAGAGAACTGGCCTGTGGAGGAGGACAACTGATTCCAATCCTGCTATTAAACCTGATTCTAATCCCGCTACTCAATGAGTTAACTACCTCAAACATAAATTACTAGGAACGAAGATTAAAGATGTTGGTGTGTAAAATAAAACAACTGTCTGACTTTGGCCAATCCTTGCGCCTCTTTGGCTTTCGGTCTTCTCATCTGTAGAGTGTGGGAGTTAGACAGTTCCCGAAGGCTCTAACCTCCGTGATTTGTCCTTGACCTTCTTTGGTCTTATCTTTTGGATGGTACCCTATTTCTCTAGAGGTGGAAAGACTCATCATCAACTGGTATAAGTTGATATGGTGAAACCCTTTGACTGGACTGTATCAAGCAAAATTGTGATCGTAGAGATGTGGTATTGTATATGCCTTAGACCAATAGGATTTGGTGTTCTCAAATGAAATCCTAATACATTAATTCCTAGCCTAGTATCTTGTGTTCCTCTGGTAAGGATGGCACTTTAAAATATTTATATATGTGTAAAAGTTCTGAGCTGGAGCTCTGGGCCACGTTCTTCATAGCTGAGAGAAAAGACACATAATAGCATCAGGGAAATTGCTCGAAACAATGATCATGGACTCACAACAAACTCATCCCATGGTATATGTAAAATTAACAAGTTGTCACTGAAATTTCAATGCAAAAATGATAAATGTGGTACTACTGGCAACTAGAACCTTGGTGAAGCAGGATACATAACTATGATTTAGCACCTTAAAAATATAGGGTGTTTTAAGGCAATAGCAATGGGAGGAGGGGCAACAATGTTCCAAGAGAAGATACACTGGTAGAAATTTCCAACCTTCCAATCAGAAAGGACAGAAGAAATAAGTGAAAGAGACATATAAGCCAAAATTAGTGACAAGACTACCAGAGTGCCTTGAATGTGCTGAAGACTTCTATCCTAGGTGAATGAGAGGGCTATGGGCCTATTTTATATAATGATTGGCATCACCCGGGATAAGAAAATGAAAGAAACAACAGGAAGCTAATGATGGTCAAATATCAAGTTTTTTAGAAAACGAATATAGAGGATTCAGGAAAACACACACTGGTAAGTTTTTCACTGATTCTTGGTGAAATCTAATATAAGAGATGGCCAGAGAGCTTTCAGATAGTGACCACTAACAACTAATTTGAAGTTACCCAAAATAATTCAGAGCCAACAAAGTTCATTTTTCTTTTGAAGATAGGATTCCAGATTGCTAACCCAGGGTCTTGTGGATATAGCAGTATTCCTTCATTCTTGAAAATCATATGACACTCCTATAATCCCCTTGGGGAGAAGGCCAGAGGTTCAAAATTTGTTGACTTATATTCAAGCTGGCTTGTCTTCCTTCCTTCTTTACTTCCTTTCTTCCTTTTCCTTTCTTTTCTTTCTTTCTTTCTTTCTTTCTTTCTTTCTTTCTTTCCTTCCTTCCTTCCTTCCTTCCTTCCTTCCTTCCTTTCCTCCTTCTTTCTATTGGATACTGAACCCAGCACTTTATGCCTCCTAGGGAAGTGTTCTACCACCATGTGAGTGGGTGACACTCAGTCCAATCGTCCTGATTTCTCTCTCTTTTTTCTTTTCTTTTCTTTTTAGAGGCCTGGGGATAGAATCCCTGACTCTCAACCACAGAGCTACATTCCTCGCCCTTCTAAATATTTAAGTTTAAGACAGGGTCTAAGTTGTTAAGATTGGCTTCAAACTTGTGATCCTCCTGTCTTTGCCTTCGAAGTAGCTGGGATTATAAGTGTGTGCTATAGCACTCAACTAAGGACTTCTAGTTCTAGTTCTAATTAACCAATTCAGGCTCCTTTTGGTTCAATCCTTAGCAATGATGGTTACAATCAATGCTTTGAGTGAAGTTAGAGAAAGTAAATTTACCAAACTTATAATTGACAGAATTCCAAGGTATCATCAGATGTCAAGCAGCAGCAGTTGGAAGGAAAGCTCAAGATACTAGATATCAAAAAGAACAGTGCATGGGAAACTTGAGGACCAGGAGAAATTATAGGTGCAAGATAAAGAAATCACTAAGAAACAACGTAAGAGCATGTAGGGAGACAGTAATGTCAAAAGTTCAAGGTAACAGGGTAAAGTGAGTGGTCAAAAAAAAAACAAGTACAGCCATCTCCACCTTAAAAACTCGAGTGAGAGGCCAGAACAGAGGAGGGATGCAGAGAGAAAAGAACTCTGCAAGAGGCAGCTGCTGTCACTGTCATCTCTCCCCCTAGGGAAGAGGGCAATCCTGCACAAGTTAGCCCAGAGCTGAACTGTGCTAAAGAAAATTAACAGGCTAGAAATTGGAAGGAACAAAGGAGACTTGGGAAGAGGAGGTACCCTGACAGGAAGGAAGGACAACCACAGCTGGCGATCATACAAATAAGCCTTTCAGCTCCACCATTCCCTGACTATAAAATCTCACCATGCCAGAATACGGGGCCAAAGCAACAGGACTTGACAGGGATTAATGTGAAGTGTGGAATGGCAGATCAAAAAAAAAAAAAAAAAATCAATTGCACAAGCATGGGGCCGGGGGCCTGGCCTAAAAGCTATTCATTTGATACCAGCTCAGTATTTAATGGACCACAAGTTTCAGACAAACCAACACTGTGGCCAGGCTTGCCAAAATGTTAACCCAGTCTTGGGTTTCAGTAGCATTCCTAGTGCATGTCAGAAGTGCAGCCTTCATTACCCATGATACTCCTTAGCCACTGGTGGAACTGTGCTCCTTTTTGGGTGCCACCATCAGGAAGAGTTACTATGAAATTAGAATCAGCCCAGGAAGTTACTAGGGAAGTGAGAATTCAGAAGAACACATTTGCAAGGAATAGAATAGTTATTTAGCCTGAAGAAAAGACCACACTTGCAATTTTTTGGCAAGATATTTTATCCAAGGTAGACTTGTTTTCATAGACATGGTCAGCCCACAGGATTCAGCTCTGGCTCCCACACTTCTGCATCTGAATGTCAGCACTGCCCTCCATGGACCTTGATGTACAGAACATACTGTAGAACCTTCTCTACCTTAGTAAATTTGAGTTCTCTCTCTGTCTCTCTCTTTCTCTCTGTCTTTGTCTCTGTCTCTGTCTCTCTGTCTCTGCCTCTCTCTCTCTCTCTCTCTCTCTCTCTCTCTCTCTCTCTCTCTCTCTCTCTCTCTCTCTCTTTCTCTCTGAGTTAGGGTTTTGTTCTATAAGCCAGACTGGTCCAGAACTCACTACGTAGCTCAGGCCAGCCCTGGATTCACAGTAGTCTTCCTACTTCAGCCTCCCTAGTCTAGTGTTGGGATTCCAAACATGCGTCATCATGCCTGGCTTTATGTGGTGCTGGGGAATTAAACTCAAGGCTTTGTGCTAGCTAGGTAAGTGCTTTAACCTCGGTGCAAGTCCTTTAGCCCTGTTTCAAATTTTAAAGAGACAATTTAAAGGATATGATCTACCTATTATTCTAGGATTTCTAAGGTCTCCATAGGTCCTCAATTAATTTGTCAGAAAGTAGCAAGCCTGAGCTGGCAAAATCTCTCTATTTTTGCTGAACTAAGAGTTAATGTTTAAAAGGGCATTAAACAGGACAAGTTGGAATACATTTTACATCTTTTTGCAATAACCCTTACCCTGGGTTACTCAAAGTCATTTTATGAAAACAGCTAGGGGTCAAGGAGGTAAAACAGCGTAATGTTAATGAGGGTAGGTTCCCTGGAAAACAACCCGCCCCACTGATCTCTGGAGGTGAGACAAGGGGCGTGTGAGGCCAGAGTGTCCTCACTTGTAAAGGGGACAGCATATCTGCCTTGTAGGATTTCCTTTTGGTGAAAATTAAATAACACATTAATGGTTACCATACATAGTATTATAAGTAACGTTACAACTAGTGTAAAAACACATTTCTAGATAGTTAAGCCAAAATATACTTTTTTCATAAAATTCTGTGTATTGCCCTAATCCATTTCAAGTCATTTGAGGACTTTAGGAATCTATCTGTGACCATAGTGAGCCTCCTGATGAAGCAAGACATGTATGATCATCTTGCAATGTTTATAAAATTCTTCAGGACATTTCTAGTGAAAGGTCCAGGAAAGGGCCAGCCAACACACACGGCAGTGGTGGCCACGACAATACAGGCTCTTCCTTCAGGACCTCCACATGCACCCTTCCCTGGAACTCCTGCAGGGGTTCCAGGAGTGGCACTGGAGCACAGCGACCAAAGGTTACAGCTACCTGCTGTTTCCCATTCTCCTTACTTAACAAGTGTTTTATTTTGCTCATTTCTTGGAAAAAGAGTGGGAAAAATTCCACCTTAATAGTTAAGATGTTCCCCAATGATACAATTAGTAAAATTAAATGAATGTCTTAACACCTGCCCTGGGATTATACAAATTAGCTTTCCTGCTTTTATACTGCTATTACATTATCCCACAGACAAACTCAGTTTAGACTAGAAAACTTTCATTTATTGTGCATAAAACACTTGCTCTCTCATATTCATGGCAAATATCTTAATCCTAGATAGGTAGATCTTTTCCTATTCTGTTTCCACAAAAATAAAATGCAATATTTGTCAAGTAAGAAAAGGAGATAACTTCTTTTTTCTGAAGTATTTGAACTACCAATTTTGTATTTTCATAGTCAAATAGTCATTTGGTCCACTGGGTTTCTTTTCCCGTATATACTTAGAAATCCTCCTACACCCTATCTGTATTGACATGACCTGACAAATGTTCATCTCTATCATTTAGACTTTAATAACTTTAAAAAATTTTTAAATAATTCTGAAACACTTTATGGTATGAAATGAAATTGCTTTTTCCCCAAATATCTAAGATTTAGGAGAGGTCATATTTAATATGCCCCATTTGTCACATACTAAGTTCCACTCAAGTATGTATTATTAAACTTTATTAGCATTATTAATATTAAAACAAATGCATCAAGGCCATCTTCATTCTTTTTTTAAATAAATTTTTCTTCAGAAATATAATTTTGGCATATTTTTTAAAAACACAAATGAAAGTCCCATAAGTTTATCTATATGTGCACTAAGCCATATATATACATTTGTAGGATAATTAGTGATGGATAAATAATGATCAGTATTCTCATTGAGAAATAGTACTCATCTCCTCTTATATTCAATAATTTTTTATATCCTTCAGTAAGTTCTCTCTTTTCTGTGGTGTTGGGGTCAAACCAAAGGCCTCGTCCACACAGTGCTTGTGCTCTGCCACCGAGCTGCATCTACAGCTGCCCTTCAGGAATATTTTAGTTCCTTCCCATAGAGCCTATTTGCTTCTTATCCTTAAAATCTTCTTATTTTATGCTTTTTCTCCTTTAAAGAATGAGTTATTGGAGTTATCCATTTTACAGTTTCTCTGTTATCCTAAAGCATCATTTATATTGTGACTTTTATTATTTTTTCTAGTCCTTTTTGAGTTTAATTATATATAATATAATAATATATTTTGCGCACATATATTGTTTTATTAGTCTTCCAACTTCTTGCATTGAATATTTAATTGATCAACTTTCTTATTAAATAATAAAAAAACCTCAAACTCTTAAGGGTGTGAATTTTACCCTGAGTATAGCTTCAGTTGCAAATGAGTTTTAAGAAGTAGAGTCTTAATTTTTAATTATTTCCTAAATAGCTTTTAGTGGTGGTTTTGCTTTTCTATTTACTTCCATCTTTACTTAGGAAATTATATTTTCATTTCTAAATGGTGGCTTTAGTTCAATTTTTGATAGTTATTAGATCTTATTTTAAATTATATTCAGAAAAAAAGATATATACTGTTTTTTTAATAATTTGGAGAATTCATGGCATTTTCTTGGTAGCCCCATGTGGGGCCAGTTAGGTTAAATTGTTAATTACTATTAATTACTTTGACATTTTTCTACGTCCACACCACTTTTTTTTTTTTTTGGTCTATTGTGGGCAAGCTTGGAAAGAACACATTAAAGCCTTCTCATGAGAATTTTCTGTAATCTTTCCTCCTTGGTTGATTTTGCTCTTACAACTTAATGTTTCCCCCCATATCCTACATAAAGACCCCTTGGCTTGTGGTGGTGCCGATTGCCATTTCTCCCAGTGTCTCATCTCAGCCACATCTTGCCTGTGGTAAACCTCGGAGCTGACCAAATACTGTCCCATCCAATAGCTCAGGTGACCTTCAGGACAACCCACTAGACAGCTAAGGGAGCAATTGTTATTTTCACTAATTTTACAAAAGTGAAAACTAAAACTAATGACTTGCCCAAACTCATACCAGGCAAAACTGTGTGCCAATTTGCATAAGCCAGTGTCTGGCTTCTCCGCTGCACTCTAAGTTCTTAAGGCTCAAACTCTTTCCTCCGCAGTACCTGCGTGCAGTGGGTCTTCAGGCCACGCTGACCAACTGACCACCCCTGCCCAGAGCTGTCTTCCTCTGCCCTCTGCCTTTGCTGCTAGTTATGAGGGGAATATCTTCTGGGGGGTTAGGGATTTTGGGACCAAGAAGGGTGAAACTAATGCACAGGACAGAGAAAGATTTACCGATGTAGAGCGAACAACTGTGATTGAAAGAGAATCTTCAGCTTCCCTGGAAAAAAAAAAGAATAAAGACAAAAACATTTAGTCATTCTGTGTGTTATGTGTGAGGTGTGTATGTGTATGTGTCTGTGTGTCTGTATGTAAGTGTCTGTATTGGTATGCCGGGGTCAAAAAGACCTGCAGCATTATCATAAAGCAGGCTGGGGCTGGAGGAATAGCTCAGCAGATAAAGCATTTGCCTAGCAAGCCATGAGTGCCTGAGCCATGAGTGCTCCAACACTACATAAACTAGGTGTAGTGGTGCATGCCTGTAATTCCAGAACTCTAGAGGCTGAGGCAGGAGGATTGCCTGGGGTTTGAGGCCAGCCTAGGCTACATAGTGAGCTCAGAACCAGCCTGGACTACAGAGTAAGACCCTATCTTAAAAAGTAAGTAAGTAAGAAAGAAAGAAAGAAAGAAAGAAAGAAAGAAAGAAAGAAAGAAAGAAAGAAAAAAATATATATATGTAAAGCAGTCTGTTTCCTCCTTTGGCTCAGTAAAACTGAAAAGGAGACTAAAGAAAATCTGCAAAGAAACTTGAGCTGCCTCCAAGCATTCCTTCTGTCTTGAGGAAATCTTCATATATCATGCTCTCTCACCTAGCCTACATCTACAGCCACTAACTCAAGGCCTTTCATTTAGTTCCATTTGATGGAACTCATCCAATTGATACAAGTTAGATTTATGTCCAATAAAAAAGAAACCTTTTAGAGAAAACATAAAACAAATAAATTGTTATTTCAGAAAACTCAGGCCAAAACTTTCTACACCAACTAAATAGGTTGAATATTTGCAGATAACATTGATCAGATAAAAGCCAGCAAGTTGGAGGTATTTAGGCACACAAAGTCACCAAGCCCAAATATATAATTAAGATAGCAGACATTTTTGTCTCTATCTTGTAGATTTCAAAATGATCCAATCAACCAGATAATGTCAAACATCTATTTTGTCACCATGAACAGGACCATGATATTGATTCTCTTTCCCATGGCTACCTAGAAAAAGTTTGCAAAATAATTTCATTTGACTTTTCTCAAACAAATGCTTGGACCAATGGTTACTGGTGTGTTAGCTCCTCCTATGGTTAAATCAATCTGAGGTTTCTGTGTCTGGGGATTGCTTCTTCTCCATTTTATGTGAGAACAGCCCTTTTTCTGAGATGAATCATAGTAAGCCAATGTTCTTGTGCTCTCGAAAGGACACTTTGGTCTCAAAAGGACAGCTACTTGGAGGAATTAGGCTTGTTGCATTATTGCTGTGTCATTTTACTTTGCTTTGTCCCCCTTCCTTTACAAGTGACAACAAATAATACAGCTGCTTTTAGACACTGGGAACTAAGCTAAAAATACGCAATCCTGGGATCCTCACCGCAAAATACAGTGCACGGCACAGATTCACTCTATACCTCAAGTCATACTTCTGCTCAGAAACCTGCAGTGGCTTGCCTTCCCAGGACAGTAACGTCAGAATCTGCTGCTCTGGTAACAAGAATCTAGGCTTCGCTTTCTAAAAATTTTCTTGAGTCAAAGTGAACTATTTAGCACCCTGGGTTCCCCAAGTTGTTCCTGCTTATCACTTTGCCTGGATTACCCGTTTCCTTCATCTTTGTGGGCTAACTTCCCCTCAGAGTTAAAGGTATAGCTTAAATAAGTCCTCTTGGATTGTGTCAAGTGGAGGCTGGGGAAGCCTTCAGCATTTCCTGATATCCCCACTGCTCTTCCTGCTGCAGTGATCGCCCTCAGTCTCAGCAGAATGGGCACATGTGGACCTGCACTGCCAGCCTCTAAGCGGGGGGAGAGCCCCACTGCTCCACACAGTTCCTCTCACCATGTAGGTAGCTCAGAGGACACGGCTAGATGTTACCTAAACACTAGATTATCTACTGCTTAAAGCTATAAAAACATTTATTGATTTGTTAGAATTTGATTTTGCCTAGCAGAAATACTAGCAGCACAAGAAAACATTTGCTAGAAGTAATCACTTTTAGGAAAACAGCCTAATAACTGAGAAATCAAAGTTCATAATTACTATAAGTGTATATTTTTATTTTTAAATGAAATCATCAACTCATTTCTTGGCTTCCCTACTCACTCAGCTTAGTTTCAGACATTCCTGAAGCAATATTTGGCTTGTTTGAAGAGACTGTTTTCCACATTTGATAGATTCTCAAGAAATAGTTAATTAAACTCCATGTATATGTGCATGTGTCTGTGAATGAGAGAGAGAGAGAGAGAGAGAGAGAGAGAGAGAGAGAGAGTCTGTGTGTGTGTGTGTGTGTGTGTGTGGCCACAGTGAGACTGTGTTTCTAAGGGTGGAGATTGTATCCTGCAACTTTCTTTTCTTTTTCTTAGCTATAAAATTGTCACCTGTTTTTCTTGTGTGCTGAACACAGCAGACCAGCCCAGAAATGCATACCAGCCCAAAGCCAGATCAGCCAACTCACAGAAGGCTCAAACTGGGTTACCAATATATCTTCAAGTTAGATTTCCCCTGACTGCACTTCTCATTCTTATTAAAGTCATTAACATAACGCTGAATGAAAAATTCCAAGCAAAAGGTCAAAAGAACCCTTTTCCTTCCCATCACTGACCTTTTCTACCTTAAAATGAACGCTCAGTGCAAATCACAGTCTCTCATTCAGCTGAGGACCCACTGTGGGCCTGCCCTGGTCGTAGGAGACAGGCCTTCACACAAACCGCAAATCAGTGTCAGTGATATGACGGGGAAGGTCATAGGTGTTATGTGAATGAATCTACACATATGCCAAACAGGCTGTACCTGAAAGAATAGTTACGAAGAAATATTAAAAAGATTAGAGAAGAATAATCAGATGTGGTATCAGTTTAGTTCCATCTTTGGTGTACTTCACAACCTATGAAACCCATCAACCTCAGAGAGTAGGGTCTATGTGAGATTCATTAGTACATTTCCCATGGTGCCTAGCACTGTGCCTTGGCCACAGTAAGGCTTTAATAAATTTAGTTATCTGGGCCTACTACAATCTTTTGTGGATAGGTGAATGAGTAGATAGTTACAGCCACCACTAAGAAGGCATCTTACGAGACAGAACTAGAGCTCTACGATAAAACTGTCCTTACTCTTTAAAGGTAACTAGACATACCTAAAACGATGGGATCAGTTGTGCCATTTCTGCTGCCTATCCTCCCTCTATGATTATTTTTCTGGCTCTGGGAAATTGAAAACAATTTGGTACCTCAAAATATTGGCTGCTCGTTCACAGGAAAGGTCTTCAGCAGGTTCATCGTTCATTTGGATGATCTGATCACCAGGGAGAAGCTTGCCGTAAGCAGAGCCTCCTGTTGGACAAAAAAATAAATAAATGGCTAGAGGGCTCAGACCCCACATGTCATCGCGGCATAGCTGAATGGCGGCCTCTGTCCCCTGGCTCATATGGATCTTAGTTTTTCTCTTTATAAACCACAGACAGTGTATCAACCATCCATTAGCTTCAAGTGATGTTAGGAGAATGTGCTGAGAAAATAGCAAAAGTCTTACAAATAACAGAGCTGGCCAGTGAATCTATTTTGTCAATCTCTAAATAACTTTGAAGTGCATATATACACATGTACACACCTACATGTTTTTAACTGAAATTAATATACTTTAACTAGCCTCAGGCTTAACATCAATGCATAGTTCAAATATGAAAACAAACACTGGGCTTCCCCAGCTTGCTCTTCCCCACCCTGGTACAGCCTATATTTCACAAAGACCAAGCGAAAACAAATCAATAGTTTCAATTACTGTCTGCCCAGAAATTCTCACCAGCTAGATGCACATAGGGCTCAGAGAGGAGAGCTAGCTTGTCCAAATACTTTCTCTGCTTGTGTGAGACTCACAGTGGGTTATGGGAAGGCAAAGCCCTGGCTAAGGCCCGTCTGGAGCTCAGGGCAGCAAGTGCTCTTAGGAATCCTTTCCTTCCAGCCTCAAAGGAAGGGGCAGAGCCCAAGACAGAATGAGGTCAGAATTTTCTAATTTCCTGGGGTAGCATTTTCTGCCTTTTGTGCTAAGACAAAGAAATGGGAGGAGAGCCAAGGCTACTTTCCCTCAAGAAACTGAGCTCCCTTCACATCTTCCAGCCAATCCCTACCTGCTGTGACGGCCACCACTGTGAGAGGAAGGCTCTCAGAAACGTGAAATCCATAGTCCTGGAGAAGGGCATCTTTGTCTATCTTCACCGTGTGCCTCACCGGGGTGAGCGTCTGGGGTGGGATCCCAGGAGGCCCATTAACTGCAGCAACTTTAGCCCTGGAAGAGAAGGAGGGTGTAAAAAAGAACGAGAGGGTTCCAGATGGAAGTCACAAACTGGGTCAGCCCTGAGCACAACGGAGAAAGATGCAGAGAGGAGCAGACTCTTAGCTCTTCTCTTCAGAGGGATGACACACAAATAGTGCTATTTAAATACTAAGGGACACCTAGCACGCTGCTCTACAGGAGAGGTCTTGAGGTGCTGCAGGTACTCCGAGGAAGCAGAAGGGCAGTCCTCTCTTTGTGGGTCAGGGGACAGGGAATCTGGGAGAATGCGCTACCTGGAAGAGCTTTGTGCTACACCTGGAGAAGTGTCTGGGGTCCACCTACACAGCTCAGATCCCCCCACACAGGAGACATCCAATATGCTGCAGAGCAAAGTGATGGATAGATGAACAGAAAGACAAACATTCCAGGCAAGAGGCAGAGGTGCTGGAACAGAGGTGCAGGTGGGGAGAAACCTGGATGGCGACCAGGAATGAGGAGTTAATTGGTTTGGATGTTGGCTGATGGTTAATTTTGTAGATTGTTTCCATATATTTTTCTTTCTTGCTTTATGATGAATTTCACTTCCCTTTAAATGTTGTAACTTGTGAGGAAGATTCCCATATGAAATTCCAGACAGCAAGGAGGCTTTCTATATTAAACTCTAAAAACATACCTGTTCTTTCTATATCTCTAAAGCAAGTTAAGTTGAAAGTTGTATTTTTCTATTTCTTAAAACCATAAGCAAGTCACAAGTGATTTTTTATTTATCTGTGGAAATGATTTTTCCCTTTAACAGTCAGTTTCTTTCCGAGGAAGGTCAAAGAGTGACAGGATGAGGTGTTTATTGTCATTATAAATAACAGAAGTGTGGAGAAGAAACAGCTCCCTCAGGGGTCTGCAGTTAAAGCCTACCATTCATTCTCATCCATTTACTAAACACTGTCAGGAACTCTGCCTTTTGCAACAGGATCTCACTTATGTGAAAATCAGCCCGCTGTCATTTATAATGACCTCAAATTTCAACTGGAATCAGGAAATATGAAGAACTGTCTCATGGAGCCCAAAGGCCTGTGACTTGCACACACACAATGCCTGCATGTCATGCACGGCCACTGAGAGGCCCCTCCACGAACAGCCTGTGCCACACACTTAGCTGCACAGCCAGAGGATTTTTTCCAGGCAAGCAACAGGTAATGCTGAGAGGAGTCAGTGGAGTGACCAACAAGAGGGACAGAACACTGAAATCTTATACTCAGTAAAACCTACAGGAATTCCAGATTTAAAAACCCAAACTTTAAAGCTAGGATAGAGCCAACAGGAGTGGTGGCCTATGCATGTAGACCCAGCTATTCAGGAGGCGGAGGTAGGAGAATTTGAGCCCAGGAGTTCAAAGCCAGACTAGGCAATGTAGTGAGACTGGGCCAAAAAAGAAAGAAAGAAAAAAAGAAAAATAAAAAGGAAGGAAAGAAAGAAAGAAAGAAAAAAGGAAAAGGTAAAAAAGGCTGGAGGAATAGCTCAGAGGTTAGAGCACTTGCCTAGCAAGACCAAGGCCCTGGGTTCGATTCCCTAGCACCAAATAGGCTGGGGGTGGCACATTCCTATAATCCTCCCACTTGGAAGGCTGGGGCAGAAGGATTACTGTAAGAATGAGGCCAGCCTGGGCTACACAGTGAGTTCATCACCAGCCTAGACAACAGAGTGAGACCTTGTCTCAAAAAAAGCTCCAAAAGGGCTTTTCTAAATATAACAAGTAATATACTCTACATCGAGACTAAAAAAAAAATTAACTTTATATTTTTTAAAACAAAGCAACAAGATAAGGACAATCTAGACATTACTATAATCATAGGAAATGGAAAAGTGCTTTTCTTTGAAAGCAGATAGTGACACACCTACACCTAGCAGATGACGAATAAAGAGGGTCTGCAGTGCTACAGAAAAAGTTAGTGGAGTCGCAGCATGAACAGCCATGATGCCGTCAACAGCTCATGAAGAACAGACTCGCTGAATACGTATCAGGTGCAAGGTGTTCTTCATGAGCTGTCTTGTTCCTTTGTGTTCTTGGTACAGAATACTCAACAACATAAGGGAGGAAGGATTCCCTTCAGCTAACTGTTTCAGAAAGTCTCAGTCCATACGTGGTGGCTGGTGATGGTGAGCACACACGGCAGGGGCCTAGGCAGAGAGCTCTTCATGGAATGGCAGACCGGAAGCCAAGTGAGTGAGAAAGGGCAGAGTTACCCTACCCGTCTGGGTCAAGTCCTGGGGTTCCATCCCTTCCAGCCAGGCTACCCCTCTGAATAGCATCCAAATATATGAGGATTTTTAGGGACCTTACACATCCAAACCACAACTTGAGCTAGTGCTCAACAGCTAGAAAATGGCATGAAAGGATTCAGATAACAAAATTAGTGGTGTGTATCAATTTAACTCAAGTTTAAGAGAGATACATTAAGAGTAATACAATTCTACTTGTAGTAACAATGATACATGTAATTCAGGAAAAGGATACGGGGTGAGAGACTGTCTCAAAAAAAAAAAACCTCGAGAAATTGATGGAAATAGTAGCACTAACAACATTAGCAATAATAACATGAACACTGTGTATAGGAATGGATCTTACTTTACATATCTCTCATTTAACCTGCAAGTCAAATACACGACAAGGGTATGATTATTTTACCCTATTTTATAGATAAAGAGACAGCATCTTGCTTTAAGAGATTTTAACTTGCTTAGTCACACAGCTTTGAGTCAGGTTTCAAACTGGATTGTTTTCTCAAAAAGCATAACTTCCAGGGCACTTCTGTACAAATAAAATATAAATCAAGATTCATATGCAAATTTTTAGTTTTCTAATAGTCACATTTTTAAAAAGGCAAGCAAGTAAAGTTAGCTTTAATAGGATATTTCTATTTAATCTAATATATTGAAAACAATATCATTTTACATACAATTAATATAAAATTATTGACATTTTATACTCTTAAGAAGTCTTTAGAATCTAATGTAATTTAAATTTACAATGCACACCAATTGGAATCTATTTTTTAATCAGAAATTTACAATTGAAAAGTAAAATTTAACGTTCAAGATTTTTTTTTTTTTTTTTTTGAGACAGGGTCTGGCTCTGTAGCCCTGGCTGGTCCTGAACTCACTGGCTGAACTCAGGCTGGCCTTCGGCTTCCAGCAATACTCCTGCCTCATGCCTCAGCCTCCCCAGTGCTGGGATTACAGGCAAGTGCCACCATGCCCAGCTTTATGTGGTGCTGGGGAATCAAACTCAGGGTCTTGTGCTTGATAGGCAAGTGCTTTCATTGTTGTGCCATACCTCCAGCCCCTCAAGTTGTTTTAAATATACTTGTCTTCTCATAACTATCAATATTTAAATTTGAATTCACTAAAATTACAATCCAGCCCCTCAGCAACACCCAGCCATGCTTCAAACATTGAATAGACAATATCCCTATGGCAGTAATAACCACACAGGACAGCATACATCTACGGTCTATGAAAATGTATGAGACTCCTATCTATAAAAAGAAAAGGTCTAACTTCTAAACTACAATAGGCATTAGGCATTAATAGGCATTAGGGTAAATATCTGAAATGTAACGTCATGTCAATTTGTCTAATTTTAGTCACATACCCATTGTGAGATATGGATATATTTTACATATTATACCTGTTATAATATAGAAGCCTCCAACATGTGAGAAAACTAAAAGCCCCTAGAAGATGAACAGAGTTGTGTTTGCACCTGGATGATCTGGCTTGAGTTTGAGCTCTTAAACACTACACACTGCTGCAAGAATGAAAGTAAATGCAATGAGCAAGCTCCTGCACAAGTGTACACACACATACAATCCTCTCTCCCAAGCGGTTGTATCTTCAATGTGCTCCTATTTGGGAGAGGTAATGATCACACCCGTGGGCTGTGGCTTCACTAATGAAACTAAATAGAAATTCTAGAAAATTACTTAAATTGTTGGCTATTCTGCAAGAGACTAAACAGGGAGTACCATATGGAACAGCAATTCGACTTCTCGGTAAACAAAAGAAATAAAAACATATGTTCACACAAAAACATGCTCATGAATGTTAACAGTGGCATGACCCATAGTAGTCCCAAGGTAAAAACAATTGAAATGTCTGTGAACTGATGATCAGGTTAAATAAAAAATTTCAGAATATTATTCAGCAACAAAAAGAAAGAAAATATTAATTCTGTAATGAAAATGAATACTGAACACATTATGCAAGAGAGAGAAGAGAATTACAAAGCACCGCCTATTGTATGATTCCATTTATTTGATATATCTTGAAAAGGCTAATCTACAGAAACAGAAAGCAGATCATTGACTAGGGATATGGCGAGGAAGGGTTGGGAAGGAAGCTGGAGCAACAACTAATACGTATGCAGCTTCTTTTGGGGTAATAGAGACCTTCCAAAATTGATTGTGCTGCCTGGACGGGTGGCACAGGCCTGTAATCCCAACACTGGGAGATTGAGGCAGGAGAGTCACAAGTTCAAGCTCAGCCTGGGAAATTTGGCGACTTAATGAGTCCCAGTCTCAAAATCAAAAATCAGAAATGGGCTGGGGATGTAGCTCAGTAGTGTGAAGGCCTTTATCTCAATCTTCAGTACCAAAAAAAAAAAAAAAAAAAGATTGCACTGAATATTGAATTATACACATTCAATGGATAGACTAAGTGGTATATAAATTATATATCAACACAATAATAGATAACATCCAAAGGAATAAAATCTTGTAATATAAATATGTGAGCAACAGGCATCAAAACACATATGGTAAATACCCAGATTTCACATGCTCAAAGCAATTGAATTGATAACTCTTACATGTAGAAATAAAACTGATACATAATATAGGGAAATTTGTAACATTTTAATTAAAGAAGCACAACAGAAAGGACTAGAGAGATCCATTATACGCTTACTGAAGAACCAAACAGTGGATGAAAATAAGGCCAACATACATTGATCCTAAGATAACAGGGCTGATAATATGAATTAGCTACTTAACCTCTGTAGGAAATAATTGAGAAACTATAATATGAATTTCTCTGTGATCACTTGTTATTTTGACTGTCCTTTAAGTAATGACTTTGAAGGAAAAATATAGTATTATTTGCACTAAATTACGAGTTCCCAGAAGGCACGGATGGCATCTATGCATCTCTTGTCCCATATGTGTAGTCCTACAAGAAGGTATGAGCTACAAACAAACAAAAAAAAAAAGAAACAAAACAAAACAAATGCCTGGTTCTTGAATATTCAGAGCTATTCATCATAGCTGTATTTAGAATAGTGGAAAAACTCAAAATAACCCAATAAGGAATAAACCAAGCATGACAAAGGATTATCCCATAGACTCTACTGACTGAGGATTAAAGATGTACAATATTTAGACATCACAAGGAACCACAGGTTAGAAAAGGCTTTTCCAGAGCAGTATCTAAACTGGGGTTGGAATCTCCTCTTAAGGCAAAGCCGGATTATTATGACTTCATAATTTTTTCTGTTACTTACAGAACAAAAATCAGACTTCTCAGCCACGTCTTCACAATTCCATGTCTTCAGGCCTCAGGCAAAGCCTGGTATCCACCAGCTCATACCCCTTCCCAGGCTTTCACTGTGGACTAATCTCACCTTACATACCAGTTTTATCTCTTGGCCTAAGCTCCACCTGCTGTGTCTGCCATAAGTGTGAGGCCACGTCAAGGCTCAGCTCGAATGACCTCTTCCTTCTCAGATTTCCTAGCTAGACAGAACTTCATTCATCTCAGAGCTCTCACTCTCTTAAGGCCCAGGGCACCCCAACCTTTACTGGGAGCTATCTGATTCCAAATATCCTTATCTTTAATAGGTTCTACATTTCCTGGAAGCAAGAAATACACCCACCTCTGTCTTTATCACAGTGTCAAGTGAAGGTCAAGTGAAGATCTTTGCTCATATGAAGCATCAATTCACACTGGGCCAATGAATAAGCACAGTCCTATACATATACAGCACAGTATCCCTCATATAATTGTGCCTCTAGTAAAAGCAGCAGAAGGGAAAGTATACAGGCTTCTTCAACCTGCAGACTGCCATGTTTTTTTTTTTTTTTTTTTTTTTTTTTGCCCTTGATTTTTTTCAAGATTATTTTGAAAAGGAAGTTTTAGAACTTATGTATGTACATTATATTTTTTATATGTGGCCCAAGACAGTTCCTCTTCACTCAAACAAAGAAGGGCAAAAAAAAAAAAAAAGCAGTCCCCAATTGGACATGCCTAAAATTACTAATATGTAGCAGTTTGAATACAAATTGCAGAGTCCAAAGCTTGTTCATTTCCTTTTACATTTACCTAACGGGATGTAGCACCTGGCCCTATGCCTATTGTCTTAACCAAGACTCATCTCCCCCATGTCCCAGAGCCCACTACATGGTGTCATGAGGATAATCTCAGTTGCTGAGGCTGGGCTCCTGGAAGGTATGTCTGATCTTCCCTGCTCTCATTCCTAATATCATATCAGTCCTAACACCAAAAGATCTCTAGAGGTATCCATTTCTTTCCATCTCCCCAGCTTCCATTCTGTTGAGGCCTACCAGTCCTGCTGACAGACTTCTGCAATAGGTTTCTGCAATTGCTTTTCTCACTTTTCATTTCTCTCTCTCCTGAATGTTTCTCCATCTAGCAGCCAAGCTGATTTTACAGATACAACCTGTTCATTTGTTTTCCTGATTGAATGGCCTAATTCAACTCACGAACATGGCTTCATACAGCTTCTGCCCATCACCCCAGCTTCCAAGACCAAGCCTTGCATTCTCTTTGATATTTTTATTCCCCCCAAACTTGTCACTTGTCTCCTTTGAGCTCCTTAAACGCAATGACTTTTGGACAAAGTCTTCCCGATGCTTAGAATCTCCTCTAATATATATATATATATATATATATATATATATATATATATATATATATATATATATTCATATTCTTCCCTCCCCCATCCTCTCTCCTCAACATCGCCAATCATGTACTCAATCTACCCAACTCCTATTCAGTCTTCTGTCTTTTGGTTTTAGTAAAAGTGTCTCTGTCTCTGGGTGTGCCCCCTTAAACATACAACCCTTCTTGAAACATACATCAGATCCATAAGAACCAGTGCAAATTTCCTTATTCTCTTTCGACTGTAGTTCACATAGTAAAAACTGAGCAGTTCTGGTTTCATGGGCTAAACTCAATGCCAGCCATGGAGTAAGGCTTACTAATCATCTGGAGAACAAAGGGACAAATCCTGCTACAGGGCTTCAGTACGATCCACTTCCATGCTTTCCAAAGGGGTGGGCTTCAGTTGCCTGACGCTTTGCATTTGGAAGGGGGTATTCTTCAACAATTCTGGGCAAGTGAGGCCCCACTGTGTTTACTAATCTTTGGACAGTGTCAGCGGCTTTGGCCCAAAGTCTGGATTTGACATTTTCCCTGAAGGCCACGTTCCAGCTTTTGTTTAGAAAGGGATTATCTAAGTGCATGACAAAACTTTGGCCTCCCTCACAAAGAATATTTAGTATTTGACAGTAAGCTGAAGGAAATGATTTCCACAACAGAATTTCCTCCTATGAAGCGCCTTATAAATATCCTCCTAAGCACTGATCCAAAAACATATGTCTGTTGCCTTGGTAATGGCTTCAAACCATAAATCTGAGATCATTCCTATGATCTCACATAGATCCATAGTTAAGACAACTTAAGATCGATTATAAGGTTAATGAAATTCCTGTCAAATAATTGGATTTACCCTAAAGTAGAGCCAGAAAAAAAAATCACTAAATTTATCATGAAAACAGTGTTGTGTTGGCTACTTCTAAATTTTATGGGCCATAAGTTCATACTGAGCTGACCAATAACAATGAGGAGAAAAATTACCAGACGGAAACAGATTATGCTTCAAATGTTCTCTGGCTTTTTATTGGTTCTCTAATATGTTGGGAAATATATTTTACCTCTATCCTGTAATAACTAATAATTTGCCTTCATGTTCCAGCAGGATGTGGAGAAACTATTTTGAATCTATGCTTAAACATGTAATTATATTCAGCCTAAGTGATTTTAAAAGCTAAATTTGGTATAAACTAGATTTCGTAATTTAAAGTCTACTCAGAGAAAGCAGAAATAGAGGCAGAAAGAAATTTAGCATATAGTCACAATCATAGGAATATGCTTATGGTTGTGACTTTTCTAGGAAGCCATTCAATACAGATTTTGCAAGTAAAGTATATCTAAAGCTGAGCAGATGAATTCTTCTACAATTACTTTAAAAAGAGGATTTGAGAAATAATAGAAAGCTTTAGACTCACTTCAAAAACTTTCTGACTGTTCCTCAAATCTTTCCACTTTTATCCATTGGTCAAGAAACAAAAAAGAATTACTACCTAATGTTCTAGGTTGTGTGAGGCAGGCCCTGGGTTCAATTCCTAGCACCGCAAAAAAAAAAAAAAAAAAAAGTAACTAAAGGAGAAATTTGCACCATTAGACACCATTAGAAATGTTAAAAGACCAAATAAAGCTATCCCTAAAATCAGTAAATAGACTATATAAAATTAAATAAACAAGTAAATTTTGAAAGTGTATGAAACCAGCAGCAAGGACGTCTGACACTCTATTGCTATAATAAGTACATGAGTGTACAGATATGCATGTGTGTGCCTGTGTACACCAGTGTGGGCTTGCACACATGTATGTGCCTATGTCCACATATGCACAGATATGTGCAAGTGTTAGTACTGAAGCTAGGTTGAAAGAAATCTTTCAATCCCTGAAGACAAAACCAAGCAACAGTGAAGAAGGCATATAGTTACATCAAACTTTTCATGCTTCTTAGATCTTGGTTTATAAAAATGAAGGTTTCTAGAGTAAGCATGAGAGAATTCAGTGAATCTCATGCTTTTTTTGGTAAACAGAATTAAATTATTCTGAAGTTCATATGGCAAAATGGGAGCATAAAAGTAAAAACATTGAAAACAAATAACAAAAGTCTAGTTAAATAGATTATAAGATACACAATACTGTAGTAATATAAATTATCTTAATACAGCTGGAAAGTAGCAGCTGGATCAATGAATACAATAGCCAGCCCAGAAACTGGTCCAATATACCACTCAAACACACAGGAATTTTATATACTATAAGAGAAAAAGTCATGGAAGACTAAACCAGCCAAGAAGGGGAAAATTACAGTTAAAGGTTATATAAACAACTACTTACTCCTTTGAGGGAAAACAAAAATCAAAACAAAACCAAACCAAAAAAAAAAAAAAAAAAAAAAAAACCAGGAGGCCGGAGGCATAGCTCAGTGGTTAAAGTCTTGACTGGTAAGCACAAGGCCCTGAGTTTGATTCCCCGGCACCACATAATCTGGACGTAGTGGTGCATGGCTATAATCCCAGCACTTGGGAAGTTAAGGCAGGAGGAATGCTATGGGTTCAGGACCAGCCTGGACTATATAACAAGACCCTGTCTCAAAAAAGTTAGATACTTATTTTCTAGCCATATACTAAAATAAACTACAAACCGAAGAATTAAATATCATTTTATTATTACTGAATTGAAAATTAAACATTGTTGGCTGAACAGTTGTGTAAACTTTGAACCTATCGACAAAATCATGAAGGAAAATAATCCTACTTACCTACATAAAAATGTAAACTTTACAGGAAAATATTGACCTGTTGACCTAGTTGAGTGAAAAGGTATACTTATAAGTCTAATTTTATTATTCCACAGTTATGTAAAACTATAAAGAAAATAATTTAATTGAAAGCAAAATTATGAAAAATAATTTATGATATATTGCTATATTACAGCTTTTATTAAACTGCTTATATTACATTATTATTACTGGATTTTTTTTGTAGTGCTGGGGTTCAAACCCAGGGTCTTGTACATGCAAAGCATATATGTTCTTATTCTATGACTGAGCTGCAGCCCAAGCTCTGTACAGATTATTTATATAAAAATTCAAAACACATTTCTAAGCTAATCCCAGCTGAGAGGCTAGCTATTTGCAAAAGAACACTGATAGCATATGTTCTGTTCATATTGAAATGCGAAATCAAGTGGTCACAGAGGAGTCAGCTTTGCCATGTTGGAATAACTTCCCATTCTTATAATTAGAGGTATCTCCAGGTTTGCACCTACCCAAGCACAAATACTTGTTCAAAGCAAGTAATACCATTTGAATTTGACTAAAGACTATAACAGTAACAACTTCTGGAAATTCATTTAAAATTTAAGAAACCAAAGAAGCGTTGGGAGTTGACACTCCTCTCCTGCACTGTCCTTCTCCACCCCTGCTTCCTCATAAAACACCTCTTTAAGATGCACTATAGATCTCTAACATTACTGTGCGTGCATAAAAGTCATCAATTTGGTTAATAATGTTTGGAAATGGAAACAGTTCTTTTTGGCTAATTTACTCCGAGCCAGAGATACAATTTAAATTTTATGGGGAAAAAATCCCAATTACAAGTAAAATGAGTATGTTTGGAAATGTCTGGAAGCTTTTAAGTCTGAAAAAATAACAATATGCATGTAAAATGATATGGCTGCAGATGAATGTGAATGTCTTTCTCCTTTTTCTGGACTACAGAACACAGTTCAATATAATTCCTTCATTGCTGGCACCAGCTACTAGAAAACTTAGAGCTAATATTAGTGACTATCTTAGTTACTGATTTGTTGTGATTTGTTGTTGAGACAGAATACCCAACATCCACAACTTCAGGGAGGAAAGATTTATTTAGCTCCCAGTTTCAGAAGGTCTCATACAGTCCATTTATGGATGGCCTGCAATGATGGAAGCACTTACAGAGATCTAGTTGAAGAAAAGCTTCTCACAGACAGAAAGCCAAGTGAAGGAGGAAAGAGTCCATGTCTGAAGACTCAGGCAAGGCCACAGCCTTCCCAGGAGGAAGCTGTAACAATGTTTCTTCCTTCCTTTACTTAGCTCAAGCTGCCAGTTGAACTGCCTGCACCCAGGGTAGGTGCCCCTTCCTCATTTCCTGGCCCACGAGTTAACACACACATCTGAAAGCTCTGCCCTGGGCATCCCCCAATCTAAACAAGTTGACACAATGCCTCTAGGTCGAGCCCTAAGTGTCCACCTCTTTCAGCCAGGTCCCACCTCTCAACAGCACACAGTTTCATAGTTATCCCATTACATCCAAATATGTGAGGGTTTGGGGACACACACCAGATACAAACCATAACAGTAACCAAATGCTAAATTCCAAGTTTAATTTGTTTTTAATCTAATTATAATATTTTATTCCCTATTTAAATGTTCTTGTGTTTTAAAACCATAAGCCATCAAAAATTCTTAGAAGGAGGGATGAAAAATATAATCATATTTTTAAATACCATAGTTCCTTATTGTGAAAGCCCTTCACCAGTAAAAATAATTATTGAACATATATTACATAGTATGCACTCTGCTGGGGCTGTAGATTTTTTGTAAGAAGACAGTGATGGTCTCTGGTCTCATATATGACAAGAGGTTTACAGGAGAAAAGCCATACAGCACAGCTGGGGGAGGTAATAACAAACAAAGTCTACATTACTTATATTAATAATATGATAAAGTGCGAAGCACGGATAAGTACTCAGGAATTAACAGTCAGGGAGATGGCCTCACCGTGTCTTAGGTAGTCAGGAAAGACCTCTTAAAGAAGGTAATATTGACACTTAACCTGAAGAATACGGAGCTTCCATATAAAGAGGAGGAAGCAGAACTTTCAAGGCCAACTGAACACCCATGAAGTCTCTGAGACAGGAAAGAGCTCGATTATGGAGAGTGATGAGCTCAGAAGCACAAAGCACAGAATGGGCTGGAGGTCAGACCGTGACCACATCAGGAAGGAACTCTGGGGCTGTGGTACGTGTGAATTGCCGCATGGTTTGGGGTGGGGTGAGGTGAGGTAAAGCTAGGGGCTAAATCAAGGGGGAAAGTATTCTCAAAATATTCTTCCTATTTTTTAAAAGTCTAAATAGCTGCTGGGGGAAAATAAGCTGTGACAGGAAGAGTAAATGGTCACAGCAGTGTTTCCAGGGCCAGAGGCAGATGCTGGCAAGAGCGGCTGATGGGCTTGATGAAGGCATTCGGAATAAATCTAGGGTCTCTTGAGTAAGCAAATGGGTGGCAGGTAGTATCATTTACTCTACTACTGGGAAATGTAATTACCTCAAACATAACGTTCTCAATTTTTTGATAATTTTAAAGTAAAAACCAAGAACTCAGCCTATATCAAGATTTCAGGATTAGAGATGAGAAGCAACTTAAACAAGGATACATGTGACTCATCCTAGAAACAGACACAGAAATGTTATCTTCCATGGATGCCAGTAAAAAACTTCCTCTTGTTTCTCTTTCTCAAGCACTCAGAAAACAAAATTTTCTAGATACAGAGAAATGTAGTTCAAAACCTTGAGTTACCCCCTGTATACCTTCTAGTATTGCTAGGATAAAAAAGACAGATAATAGCAAGTGTTGGCAAAGACGTGGGACACTAGTATACTCATACACTGCTGCTGGTGGAGATGTAAAATAATATATTCACTTTAGAAAACAGTCTGACAGTTCCTCCCAAGACTAAACACAGAGTCTGCAGCCTAGTTATTATACTTCTAGGTATACACTCACAAGAATTAAATACAAAAATTTTCATAGCAGTATTATTCATAATAGTAAAAAGTTAAAACAATTCATATATATATGGACGCCTGAGTTTATACATGTCTTATAGGTCTTAAAGGTCTCTTTTACTGCAGGAAATTTTAAAACCTTTAATTCATATTGTATGCATGAATATACAATGAATAAACAAGGTGAATGAGTAGAACGGGATGTAAGCTGCATCATTTCTAAACAAATCTGGCCACAGAACCACTTTTTAATGTGGCAACATCACAGAAGACTAGATTTTGCAGAACCTATTTTGGGAAACAAATACTTTGTATTGTTCCCATTTGTTTACCAAGCACCACATGACCCTCTGCAATATACCTGGAACTCAGTCACTTCTGGGCTACAAAAACAAGGCTAATACTTTTCACAGAAAGCTGGTCCAGTTGGAAAAGAAAGAATGCACTGAAATACGGAGAGCACAACGCTCATGATGTAATTCAAACACTATGGGAGAAATTCACTTTGTGTCCTGAGTAACTCTTCATGGAAGACCTAGAACTTTAGCCAGGCACTAAACAGTGCATGGGTTCGGATACATGGAAGGGAAGTAAGGATCTGGCGCAGGAGCCCAGGCCCAACGGGTAAGAGGACTGAGGGGGGCTGTAGTAATGGAACAATCTCTTTTTAGCGGTGTATGACTGAAGCATAGTAGGAACGAGAATAGCATGAATGAAGGGGATGGTAAGACAAACTACTCAGAGGGGCGTGGGGAGATAGCGCAGAGCTTCCATGGGTCAAACCAAAAACAAGTTTAGCCTTACATATAAGAAGTGAGAACACACCGAGGTTTCTAAGCAAGGGTAGGCACAACCCCAAGCAAGTCTTCCTCTGAGCCTCAGGTGCTTTACCCACAAAAAGGGGCTAATTCTGCAGCTTACCTCACCTTAGTGTGTGAGAATCAGACAAAACCTGGCCAGCAGACAGCGCAGCCCTGGGCAAAGTTTATTGTTTTGCAGCAGAACAGCTGTTTCCAGTTCCTTCAGAGAATGTGTCTCAGAAACACCTGACACATGATATTTCATCTCTGTGGCAGGGCCAGATGGGAAATCTGAGATGGAAAATTGAAGGCTTTGAAACAGAGCATGTTTTAAAGTCCTATTGTAGCAGTCAAATCAGATCTGTATTTGATTTCATTTTATTTTGTTTAGAAAGAAATAGAGACTACAAGGAAGGAGGAACAGCTGCTGGAAATAAAGACAAGAAAGAATATGAAAAGCAGATTTCTATACTCTCCTATCAAGTACCAAGACAAGGCGTGTGTGTGTGTGTGTGTGTGTGTGTGTGTGTGTTCTAAAAGTACATATGCACATGTGTGTAAGTGTAATGAGTTTGACTGTGTGTGATTGTTCCTGAAAATGTGCGTTAAGGGTGAGTGTGATTGTGTGTGAGTGCATGCTGGGGTGGATTCAGGGAAAGGGACCCCAGACAAATCGCTCATCAATTCACCCTTCTCCCACCATCCGGTGTAAGAACAGAGCCAGCCAGATGCAGGGATCCCGCGGTGCCTCCCGACTGACACAACCCCTTCCCATAGGGACATCAAGCCTCTCCAGATAGAAATCTCTGCCTGCCCAGACATCTTACCGGGCTGAGCTGTCCCGGGAGCGCCGAAGCCATCTCGCTACCATTTGTTCTATTCTGTGTGCTTTCCGAGTCTGGAATAAACTGGTCTCCAGCTCTTCCATTTACCTAAAAGAAAGAAGAGTGCTCTTTAAGAAGCTAACCCAAATATTGTAGAGAGGGTTCCGTCGGATTGTGTGAGGCTTCCTATTTTCCCATGGGAACACAAGCTGAGCAAATAACCAGCATCCTTCCATCTGAGATCTACATATAGCTGAACGTGTGCAGAGTGCCCCCTGAAGGGTCCAGTCCTGTGGCAAACAGAGTGGCTTTATCTTAAACATGAGAAAATAAAATAGACTTTGGGACTGTGGCCCACACAGGGACTTCACCTTCGTGCGCAACACTGACCTCTCTCCTCCAACTCTGTGCGTCCCTGGACGGCAGAGCTCAATGTGCCTGCAACAGGAGCTTCAGCTACACGGCAGTATTCCTCTTCACAGGACTAGGCATGTTGCTCTGAGTGCTGTTTCTTTTCCTCAATGTTTTATACTTAATTTTGAATAGGTAACTCACTTGTATAATTCAACAGGAGCTCACAAAAAGTTACTGCGTTGTCACTGCACTTAAAAACTTATGGTAGCACTCACCTGTAAGTCCAGCACTCAAGGAGGCCAAAGCAGGAGAACTGAAAGCTCAAGCTCAGCCTTGGCAACATAGCAGCTCAGTGAGGCCTTATCTCAAGATAAAAATAAAAAGGACTGGGGATTTACCTTAGTGTAAAGGCCCTGGGTTCAACCCTCAGCACTAAACAAATAAATAAATAAGTTTGTGAAGAGGACAGATCTCATGTTTAAGTTTTCTTATCACAAGTCAAAATGCACACAGTGAAAGGTTTCTTTTCTGTCTTCATTTGCCCTCATCTTCCCAGTTCCCAAGCTCAGCCTGTTCTTTCATTCTGATTGTCCCTTCCAGAGTTTCTTTATGCCTAGACAAGTAAATACAAATATAGATTTTAAATTTCCTCTTTTAACACAAAGGGAAGTACATCATATACATAGTTCTTCAGTACATATTTTTTTCTTTAGAATATATATATATATATATATATATCTTTGATATCTTTCCACACCAGTACACCGAATTGTTCTTCAGTCTTCCTGACAACTACTGAGTGTTCCACTGTATGTGTGGACTATAATTTAAAAAATAGTCCTCTGTTGACAGACACTTGGGTTGCTGCCTACTTTTTGTTATTGTAAGCAATACTGTGATGAATTATGTTGTACATGTATCATTTCTGCATATATGCAATTATATACCTGGATAGGTTCCCAAACAGTAAGTTATATGCATTTGTGCTTTGGTAGATCTTGTCAGGTTACCCAGAAAAAAAAGTGTGTGTGTGTGTGTGTGTCTGTTTGTGTGCGTGCTTGAGATTAATGTTTCATAAATCAATATATATTGATATTTTTCTAGCCTATTCACTCCTTAAAATACCGGTCTTAACTTACCAAATCAATTTCATAACCCAATAAGTAATCACACAAAATAAGATTGATGCTGGAAAACAAACTTGGATACAGAGCAAATTAAAAAATTGTAAGAGATTATGTTAATGGAGTACTATTATGCATTAAAGATACATTTGAGTCATTTGTAGAAAACAGATGCACCTTGATACTCGTATGCCTAGTGAAATGAATTGAACACAGAAGTTTAATATTGCATGGTGTCTCTAACATAGGAAATCCAGGGGTACAGCAAAGAAGAGACGAATACCAGGGATGGTAGGAAGCAAGCAGGTAGATTTTGTGGAGGAGGAGACAGGATGGGGAAGTGGAAGAAGGAGGGAAGGGGGAAGGGAATAAAAATGGTGAAGATGTGATGCAGACGGACCAATTCCTCAGACTGAATGTAACTATTAGGCATTGCAAATGCATATTAATAAATACATATAATACATATTATTAACAGTACATATTAATAAAAATAATTTAGGGGGAGAAAGAGAGATTGTGTTACTTAATACTTCATAAATGCCCTAAAAACTTTGATAACATGGAGAGTTTTTGAGGAGGATATAAATGATTTAAAACAACCCTAAAAGAGACAGAAAATAGAAAAAGACAATTATCACAGAAGAAAAACTTGTTAAGAAGCTTCGCCTCTTTCTCCTCCTCCTGCCAAAGCCAAGCATAGATAATTTCAAAGATGAATTTTTACAAATCTGTATGAAAAAGCTCAACTTAGCAATTTATTTTTGTTTTTTTTTAAATAAAATTTTATTTGGGAATAATTTTAGGCATGTAAGAAATTTGCAAAGATAAACTAGAAAGTTACCATAGGCCCTTCACCCAGTTTTCCATAATATTAACATTTTACATAATCATGGTACTCTTTTCAAAATGAATATTGGCACTATACTATTAAATAGACTTATGCAAATTTCACCAATTCTCCCGTTGATGTTCCTTTTCTGTTCCAGGATCCCATCCAGGATGCCACATTACTGTCAGCCAGCTTAATTTTCCCCTAAAGTTATTTCAGCTGTTCTAGAGCATAAAGAAAGTTTCCAAACTCTTTTTAAGGGGCCAATATAACATTGATGCCAGTTTTGACAAAAACAACGCAGTAAGGTAAAACTGCAATCAGCCTTACAAGTATAGTGCAAGTACACAAAAACAGCACACAGAGACAAGAGCATCAGCCAAGCTTCAGCAGGCCTGCCTACGGTGCTAGAGGAGAACGCTGAGGCACGCATAAGCCAGCACGGCACACCTGAACCGATGGCTCTGACAACACAGAGGCTTACACTTTCCAGTCAAATGGAGGCCAAATACACGCTTCTGGACAAACAGGTGAACACAGACATAAGCTGTAATGAAAAATATATTTTACTTAGTTGAAGGGATGTTGTCAGTCTAGTTTAATTCTACAACAGGAACATCAGACCTGACTATTGTCTTTTGTTCTCACTTTTAATAAGTATGAAGGTAGGGCCACCCACATTTCTGGGTCCCCCTTCTGTCTAGCAGAAGCTCTCCAGGGGCAACCCACCTTTCCAGGTCCCCCTTCTAACTAGCAGAAGATTTACTCTATATTTCTTTCCCCTTTTGTAAGTTTCCCAGTAAAGCCCTTTTCTTCACATACACACACAATGTGAAAGCAATAATGAGGTTTATTTCTGACTGGTCATGGTAAGTTGAAGTAAGTTGTAATCTCTGCTTCCTAAGCCCTATAAATTATAGTAAAAGAATAAAAGGTATAGAGCTATAGGATAACAAATACAGAAATACATAATACAGAAGACAATAAATAACACGTGTCTAGTGGTTTGGAAGGTAGAAACTATTTGTAAAGAATGGTTTGCAAAACAAAGGAAACAGAAACCTATGTGACTTCAGAGTGGGATTCTTCTGAAAGATGCGCAGATTTGCACAGTTGGCCTAGCACTTAGAGGCAGAGGCAGTAGGTGGAGGAAAAGCAGGAAGAAGTCATGGGTGGAAAGTACAGACACAAGACTCCGCACAGCAGTCGCAGTCACGATCCTCACTGCACGCCTTTTGTTCACTTAGATGACTATTATACTAGGACAAGAGACTGCTGGAAAGCCTGAACAAGACAGGCTTGGAGACACCAGGCCCAGTAACAGGTCCAGGGGAGGAAACGAAAGAATTAAGTACAACTCTTCTCACTGAAGGCAAAATCTCCAGTCCTTTCTTTTGCATAGTTCCCAGAATCCTAACAACAAGGACCCTGTATTCCAAAAAAGAGATTAGAGACTCTTTTTCTGAAGAACTACACAGTGCCAGATACAAGACCTTCAGGTCTTGACACCTTCAGTATTCCTTGGGTAAAAGGCAACTTCCTGTGAGATCACCCTGCTCTGAAATGGGCGCATCAATAAGTTCAGTCCATCATACGAAGCTTGATTTTACTGCTTACTGCTTTACTTTTAGCTATTAGTTAAGGAAAACCTGTTGTATGAAAACAAACAAAATTCAGAAGTAACAGAGACAATGAAGGAAACAAAAATTAATCCATAATAGAAACCCGAAATAACATCCATAACACAGCTTTTATTTTTAAAGTAAATGATCAACAAGCATAAACACTTGGAAATTAAAAATAAAATAGCTAGGAAAACTCGGGTGCCCACTTGTATTCCCAGATACTCAGAAGCTAAGGCAAGAGCACTGAAAGTTTTGCCAGCCTTGATAACTTTAGTGAGACCCTATCTCAAAAGAAATAAAAAAATATAGCTGGGAAATAAAGCTCAGTGCCTAACATGTACAGGGCCCTGGGCTTAATCTCCAGTACTGCTCTCCCACCAATATAATATAAATTCAATTAAAATATTGAAAATTGAATTGTAGAAAGAATAATCAAATGTTGAAGAGAAAATATAAAATACAATAAATGTATATCATCAATCTAGGAGGCACAATGTTCATCTAATAAAAGTTTCAAAAGTAGAAAATAAATAAAGTAGAGATAAGGAAATTGCCGAGTAATTAAATGGAATTTCCCTGAAAGAACCTAGGTTTCCAAATTAAGAATATTTAATTGCCTTGCATCATGAATGGAAAAAGACTCATATCAAGGACCAGCACTGCGTAACTTCAAACACTAGAAATAGAAAATATCTTTTAAAAATCACTGTGAAAGAGAAAGAGAATGAGAGAAAGATTGGACTTTTCCCACTTACAGCTATATAAACATCTTTCCATATTAATATTTAATCATTTATATATTTTAAATTGATTATATAGTTATATTTCCTCTGATTGTAGCTTATTCTGTAAAGCCATTATCAGAAATTTATGTTGTTTCTAACTTTTTTTACCATTATAAAAGCTTAGCTGAGCATGTTGGTGCAAGCCTATACTCCCAGCACTCTGGGAAGCTGAGACAGGAGAACTGCCTAGCCTGGGCAATTTAGTAACTTAATGAGACCTTGTCTTAAGATAAAATATTATAAAGGGCTAGGAATGTATTCAGTGAGAAGGCTTTGTGTTCAGTTCCCACTATCCCTCCATTCCCCACGCACACAAAGTTCTATAATGAACATTCTCTTTCATAACAAATAGACACTTACTAGGTATTTTCTTAGGATAAATTCTTAGAAGTGAAATTACTAGACCTAAGCATATGCTCAATTTTAAGAATTGGATGTATATTGCCAAACTGCTTCCAAGAAACTACAAATGTATAATCCTGCCAGAACAGGCCTTTATAAAAATAGAATATTACCACTTAAAAATACTTGCCAGTAGAATGAAAAATAAGAACTAATTATTGACTTAAATATTTGTGTTTTGTGAAAAATAGAAGGCAAAAGTCAATACCTGCATTCTCATAAAAATTGGGTATTATCACTTACAAATATTTGTCAATGGGAGAAAAGATGGTCTAAACATGTATATTTAAAAATATACAGAATAGAAATGTATCACATTAAAAGTTACATAGAACAACCATGCTACCTCAAGCATCCTATTCACTCCCTGACCAAAAGGCTAACACAGTTAACCACTAGCATGTATTTATACTAACTTTGCCCTAAATATATAAAAACACATACTATGTAAATGAAAATAGCTTTTCCACAAAAAGAGAATCACGATACACTCCATGGTCTGCACTTTGCTTTTTTGGGGAGGTGGCAGTACTAGAGGCGGAACCCAGGATCTCTGCATTAAGCTACATTCCCAGCCCTTTTTATTTTCTTATTTTGAGACAAGGTCTTTCTACGTTGCTAATTTGTCCAGGCTGGGATGAAACTTGCAATCCTCCTGCTCGGCTTCCCAGAGTTCTGGGATTACAGGTATGTGCTACCAAGATGCTACGCACTTTGCATTTTTAACCTATGAATATATCATGGCTTCTTTCTAGATCAAAGCTATTTGCTTATGAGCACATCTTCACATTTTTCATAGACACTGGTCATTTATGTTTATTTTTTTGTTCTGGTATTTCCTTATTTCTCTACTGAAATATCTGCCTTTTGTTACTTATTTGTAAAAGTGTAAAAGTCTTTTACAATAATGATTATTTAATGGTCCTTTCCCAAGACACAAACTCATTATATTTCTGTGAAGCTTATGATGGAGGACCAAAAATGTAGGCTCTAGTTCCCTAACGGTATGGAGGCTAATCACCAATTACAGAAGACTAAATATCTAGTAAAGTCCACAGGCTATAGCTTCAGTATCAATTGCTTTAGTTAGACCTTGTATAGAATCTGATGGTTCTAGGATACGGATTGTGCCCTGGCCGAACACCACATTTTCTTTTTTTCAAGGGGTAGAATGCGTCTTTATTTAGAAACAAAGGACAGAGGGGAAGAAGCTTTCATTATGCTGGAGCAGGTCCTGAGTGGGGTTGCCCTGAGCATCGCACTTTCAGAGGTCTAGGATGGTGAAGAGAAATAAAAGCAAGTCATATGAAGACTCACTGAGAAATCAGAGAGAGAGAGAGAGAGAGAGAGAGAGAGAGAGAGAGAGAGGAAAAATGAGGAGAGAGAAGAGGAGGGAAAAGGAAAAGGGAGGAAGAAATAAGGGAAGGAAGGAATGACGAAAAAGAATGAAGAAAACAGAAAGAAAGAGAAAATGCTCGTTAGACAAAGGCTTGAAGGCAACCTATATGAAAATGGCTTGCAAACAGTCCAGCAGCCATCATGCAGGAGACATATTCCACAGGATTCTGGAACACACAGCCCGTGCTAGTGGCGGAATACACCTGAGGGAGAGGTTAGCTCAGGTTAAATGGGGACCTCTGTAGGGTTCCTTGTAATCTAGGGAGGGAAGGAATATATCTTCTCAAGGGTTACTAAGATTCCAGTGACTGAAAGTATTTTGAGAATACCTAACTGTCTAAAAGGTACTAAGCAGGCCGGGAATGTAGCTCAATGGGACAGCACTTACCTAGTATGCACAAGGCCTTGGGTTCAAACCACACTACAAGAAGGTAAGGCAGAAGAAGAGGAGGGAGAAGGAGAGGAGGAGAAGGAGGAAGAGGAGAAGGGACAACACAACAGAAGTCAGGGTCACTTCTATAGAACATCCAGACCAGATGATTTCGGCAGTTCCTTCCGTCCATGCAATTTGAGGTCTCTTAGATGTAGGAGCCAGGCAAGATGACATCGGTTGCTCTCTGTCTTGACATTTAAAACCACACATCACCTAGAGTATGTGGAAGTCCTAAAATAACCACAGCACCGGAAGATAAGGAATTTTTGTCCTCAACGTTGTTTCAGTCTCTGAATAAGTGTCGTCAGGGATCTTAAGGACTGAAAGCCAGGAAGCCTTTCCATTCCTATTGAAAGTCATCCAACTGCAGTGATTACTTACAGGTCATTATGAAGAAACTGTTGCCAAATACAATTTAGCTAACTGATTTCCATAAACATACATGGCTCTAATTAAAAGAATTAATTTCTACTATACATCTGGACTATGGGTAAGCATGTGCCTTCATCCAGGGATCTCTAAAGACCAAATAACCAGCCACATCAACCAAGCCATTAAAGTGCTCCTGGCTCAGTAAGGTCTGAAAAGGAGAGTTTAAACTCAAGAGAATGGCCTGCTAATAGCTTTAATATCAGCCTTTACATTACTGGGCTAATGGAACCAAGAGCCCAGAAGCTCCAAAAGATTTGAATTCTCTACAGTGCCACTGCCAAGAAGTCATCTGGCCTGTAATGATTCCATAGCTCACAGTTGGATCTGTCTTCTTTTTAGAAAGTGTCTTTACCTAAAGCTGAGTTCCACCTCTCAGCAGCTTCTCTCCTTGGCACAAAGAACAAATCACATCCCTCTTTTACACACAATACTTTCTGAATTAGAATGTGGAACTCTTCTCTTTAAATATCTTCTGCCCTAGGCTAAATAGCTCAGTTCCTCTAACAGTTCTTCATAGCACAGGGCCACCCAAGACTCCCTACCATAGAAAAAACTGTCCATACCAACGTGGCAGATTCCCTTAAAAGACACAAATTTCCAACTGACCCTCTCTGGTTGTCTGAAACAAAGTGAATATAAAAAGGCAAACCCTTTTAAAATATTTTGCACTTGGATAAGATTACTCAATATATCAGGCTGACAGTTATCTTAAAAGTACATAGACAATTAAGGAATAAACCTTCAAAAGTGATAAAAGAGGTAGTTGTAAGAAGACATCAGGAAACTAGGACATAATATCAAGAAATGGAAAACAACAATGGAGATATCAAAGGATAGAAGAAAATTGAAAAGTCAAAAATCACTTATATTAAATTGGTATTTTAAAATAAATCTGGATAGCAATTGAAGGTAAACTGTCAGATCTAAAATCAGATTGATGCTATTCAGCTTACAAATAACAAGGACTAGCAGGAAAAAAATGGAAAAGGAATGCACGAAATTATAATCAAAGGAAAAAGGAAAATTCTTGAGCTAAAAAATACCTGTTTCAAATATAAAGAACATGAAGAGCGATTCTCAGATATACTCCAAGGAAGGCACACAACAACTCAAATTCTTAAATTGAAAAGATTACTTAGCCTTTGCCTAGCATATTCAAGGTTGCAGGCTTGATCCCCAACACTGGAAAAGTCCTCAAAATCTATTTTTAAAATAGAAATGATAATTTGAAAGAAAAAATATTAGGCTCATATGTTTTTCTGTATATTATGAAGGTATAGACTCAAGTTTACTATTTTTCTCTTTGGACAATGTAAAAGTTTTATAAATGATGTTTGAGACTCTATTGTTGAAAAATATTCCTAGGAATCATTTTGTGATTTTTCACCTTCTTGTGAAGGTCTTCTCTCAGCTTACAGTTTTTTTTAATATGTCTTCTCTCCTTTCCTTAAATGATTAGCAATTTGTATACTTAGACCACATCTTACTCTTACTTATTTTTCTCAAAATATGTCATGTAATGTCTTAATAAATACATATTCAGTGAGTGAATAAAGTTACAATAAAAGCAAAATCAAAGCAGAAAGCTAGAGTAAAATTTACTTACTAGACCCAAAATAAACATGTATTAATAAATTAGCAAGGTCAATAAGTCAATAACTTAATAACAAAATTGAGAAATGAGAAAAACATCAGAGTGTGTCACAGCTGCTATATACAAATACTTTAGATATGCTGAGTAGGATGGGTGACTTTGGAGGGTGTCTTAGGCATGCATCTTTCCAGTCTGCCTGGCAATTCTTCAATTGCAGAGAAGCTAAGTCGTGGCTAATGAGGTCAGCCTCATGGCATGGTGCCTCCAATATTTCCATTCTCAACCCTTTGGTATCAGAGCACATTCTCACCTATGAAGGGATTTCCCTAGACCTTGGATAGGGTGTCAGACACACTTTCCATGTGGGGTCTTAAAGAAGAACCTAAGACTCATAGAAAGAAATTTTAAAAAGAATTCTCACCAAAGAAACATCCTGGTAACCTCTAAGAAACCAAGTCACTGAGCGTGACGCTGGTATTTCCTGAGTTTGCTGAAAATACTGTGTGTAGTATAAAGACCTAACTCACTAAGAACATATTCACTGAAAAAAAAAACCCTACTCAGTGAAGATGACTAAAGATGAGGCATATATAAGATGAAAACTCATACATCCTGGCAGGGTCCACCCTCATGGGGCACTCTGCCCAGTGGCAAGAGGTGCCTAGAAAATATTATATTTAGAATATTTAAATTATTTATTCAATTATTTTAAAATATTACTTCCGACTTCAACTACTGAATTTGACTTCAGCTGATCAATTTCAACCTGTCAAACAGAACTGAGACAGTCAATTCCTTTGTTCCCATAAGCAAAGAATCAGAAAATAAAAAACCAACCACGACTGACTACCACAACAATAAAATAAAAAATTTCACTACATCTACCTGCAGAGGAAATTTGAAAAAGTGAGCTTTTAAAACATCGATGAAAACAGAAACCTCCACATAGAACTTGACATGATAGTGTGTTTATAAAGGATTATTTGAAACTCTTTCCTAAGTATTATAGATAATATTCACCCACAGAAAATGATAGTATGCTTCTGAGTTCTTTCAGTGATACAAAAGATAATCTTGAATTTAATATCTGACACAAATTATATGAAGATTGAGTGAAAATGTCCTACTCACAAACTACTCACAAAATTCTGAAATAAGAACCTCGCCTGAAAATGTTAATACTTCTTAAATCCAGGAGATAGGTACATAAAGTTCATTTTACTATTATTTCTACCTTTCTTCCTTGTGTACTCTTTAAATTCTTAATACATTTTAAATAAAAAAATTATGAGTAAAATCTAGCAGCAACACAGTACAAGGATTGTATACCTTAATCAACTTGGGTTTATCCCAAGAAAGTAAGAAAAGTTCAATTTAAGGGAAATCATTAATATTTTTATCTTATAAATAGAAAAATGATAGAACATGTAAATAATCATAAGAAGCTGAAAAGAATTTTTATATATAACTTAATTCTCTTGTTTGACTAAAAATTTAAGTACCAGGTGATTCAATATTATTCTAGAACAAGAAGTGTTCTATTAGAAAACAAAATCATAATATTCCTCATAAGATTAGGCTCGCTGGCCAGTGCAATGCAATATTATTGAGAAATGAAAGATAAATACAACATGAGAAGAACTTAATCCTTAAGTGCCTGTAGGCAATATGATTATGTATTTCAAAAGGTTGGAGATCATGAGTAATCTGAGCGAAATTATCCCATTGTGAAGACTTAGGGAACATTTGAAGCAATCTCTATTACCAGAATGAACTTTCTGTTAACAGAATCCTGAATCAGTTCTATGTGGCCCCAAAGTAATAATTTATCTATCTACAAGAAAATACATAACTTTGCTGTTTAATTTTTCTTGCAAAAATTGTTAAGCATACACAAAAGTAGATACAGCATCATAAATGTCCACATACCTATTACTCAGTTTGAACACTTTGTCACTTAGCCCATCTTATGAAGATTTTTTCTTTAATAATCAGAGCTGTAAAAACTGTAGGGCAGGAGTGGTAGCACATTCCTATAAGCCCACCTACATAGGATGCTAAGGCAAGAAGATGCTAAGGCATGTTTGAGCCAAGCTGAGCAACACAGTGTCTGTTGTGGTTTGGATCTGGAGTATCCCCCAAAAGCCTCATGTGTTTGGATGTGATGGGATACCAGTGGAATTGTATACTGTTAGAAAATGAATAACCAGTCTAAAGGGGTGGAATATGGGCATATGCTGGATTATTAGTGTGTAGTGAAAGACAGATATGTGGTATATTACAGGTTACAGGCAATTGGTGGATTAAGTGCTTAAACCTGGAAGGGGCAGAACATTGAGGCTGGACCCAGAAGAGGCAGATCACTGGGACAGGACCTGGAAGGGTTATGCTACTTTCTCCTTTTGTTCTGGGGACTTGGCTTCCTATCTGCAATGCTGTGAGAAGCTACCTCCACCTCCACCTCTGCCATGTGCTTTCACTGTTGTTGGCCATCCACAAATGGATTACGACTTTCTGCATCTGTGAGCTAAAATAAACTTTTCCTCAGCTAATTTTTATACTCTATACCAGCAATGAAAAAATAACTAAGAAACTGTCTCAAAAAGTGTTAAGTAAAGGGCTGGGGATATAGTTCAGCCCTAGAGTACCTACCTAGCATGTTCAAGACCCGAGTTCAATCTGTAGCACTAGAAAAAAAAAAAAAAACTCTTATTAGGCTGTTCCTGCTGGTGTATGAGACTAAGGAGGACTTGAGCAGTCAGGGACCCTGCAGAGGCAATCAGATATGGATGGGGAAGAGACCCCTTCATGACATCCAAGCCTGAAACTCTAAGATTTAGCAGGGAAGATTTGTGAGTGTTCTGGGGAAGATCATAAACAACAGAGAAGGCAGGGTATTTTGTGCCAGTCATCCTTGTATCTTTAGCTCTTAACATAAAATATAAATTCAATAAGTTGTTACAGTGAATAAATGGTAAATGAATAAATAGAACACAAAATGGAATGATGGGCTGTCTATATGAGAGCAATAAAAACAGTATAAATCTTCCTAAAACATGCAATCTCCAATATACATAAACATATACATTGAAAAAAAACACACAAGCAACCAGAATACAAATATCCCAGCTTTAGAATACTGAAAGGAATAACTGACCAAAAATTCCTAACATAAATAAATGTTTCAAGCTTTCTAACTTTCCTCCCTGGATTTGGTGACATTTGTTCAGCATTTTGTGTTATAATGTACTCAGAATTCTTGGCAGATACTGCCTCTTCCTATTCTTAATTCTGGACTTTGGTTCTCAACTTCCCTTCTCACCTGAAAAAGTGGTAGATATTATTTCCAAACCTCTAGTTCCCAAACTTTGCTTCATATTAGGATAACCTGGGAATTTTTTAAAGTTCCCACCTTGCTCTTTGGCCTTGTGGCAGATGCCAGAGGACTAAGGGAGAAGGTGTTTTTAATAAGATGTACAGTTGTGCCACTATTGTGGCTCTCAGGCTTACCTACCACCTTCGGAAATCAGCCTATGGCAAATGTGGCTACCCTGCCTGGCACAAGAAAAAAGAGTAACTACAGATCCAAAACTAGAAGACAAAATACCACCAGGACTGGTCAAATGATGCACCCAAAAAGCATGTACTATAGACCCAGGCAGTGAATTCCATGTATTACACCTAAAACCAAGAGGACTGTAGTTTCATAGAACTCATTTTAAGAATTTCCATGATTAGTGACAAAATAAATGTTCTGGTTGGCTTTAAAAAATAAATGAAAGTCCCACCCCATATCCTAGACCAATTAAACCAGAAGTTTTGAAAATGTGAGCCAGGACCTGGTAGTTTTAAAGACCCACTAAGTGATTCCAACATGCAGCAAATTTTGGAACTCACTGTTTTAAACAGTTTCCTCAGACTATCTCACTCCCAAATTTCCAGCTGTTTTGAGCACTAATTTCTTCTTTACTGTCTCTGCCGAAAAGTTCCCTAGGTACTTGAACCATTATTTCTAAAACAGAATTCCCTAACTTTCTCTGCTCTATTCCTCAAATGCCCTCCTCTAAGGTGAAATGTGTTGTTGGAAAAGACCACCATTTAACTCTCTACCTGCCTGAGTCAAAAATTTGGGAATGATCCTTCACTCTATCCTTGCCTTGATCCAATCACCAGCATTCATGACTTTGTTCAAGATTATCTTAATATCTTACCTCCTCTTCCTTTTCAGTATTGCTGCTACAGAGCCAATTTTCATTCTTTCTGAAATTCTATGACAACCTCATAGCCAGTCCCTCGGACTTTACTCTCCATCAATCATCCATATGACCAGTTCTAATCATGACATTTTTATTTACAAAATCCTCTATTGGCTCCCCTTCATCTTTAGGATAAAACCTAAGCTTAACAACTACAGTAATATTAGTATACAAATATATAAACAACACTCCAATTTACCATGTGCTAGGAATGTAATAAACAATTTACATGAGTTACTTGATAGTTATAATAATCCCCATAGGCACAAAATGAAACAGAGGCATGCAGAAGTTTAATAATTTGATTAAGAGTATGCAGCAAGAAAATGGAAGAACTGGAATTCAAAATCAGATTAGCATGCTTGTCTCTAAAGCTGGACTTAAATATTCCATCACACTGCCTCTTTCCTGCCCTGTCAAAGCCCTCTGTGATCTGTCCTCTGCTACCTGTCCATCTCTTCTTCCTCACTGTGTACACTCCAACAGAATCAATAACTTGTTCTGCACACAAGCTGATTTCTCACGCCCCCATACCGCTGCAGCTTTCCTCTGCTGAGGCCACACCCCTGGCCTGCCTACCCATCAAATTCCTACTTGCACTTTGATGAACAGCACAGCAGTGCACTGCTAGTGAGGGACAATCTCCTCTCTGGCTTGTTTTCTCATCCATAAAACGATCATGACCCTGCCATCTATGCACCAATACTAGGATAAGGCTTACATTTCATTATATTGTGTTGTAGCTTGAGTTTGAAATGTTTCCCCAAAGCCTCATGCATTGGGATTGGTATAGATGTTATGGAACCATGTGCTGTTAGGAGATGGGGGGGCCTGGTCTGGAGGGGTGGATTATAGGTGTGTGGTAGGAGAAAGGCATGTGGTAGATTATAGATTCCAGGCATGTGAATTGGATTATAAATTATAGCTATGTGGTAGATTGTGGATTACAGGTATGTAGTGGGGGCATAAACATAGAATGGGGCAGAATACTGAGGCTGGACCCAGAAGGGGCAGATCAGTGGGACAGAACCTTCCTTTTGGGACTTGCCTTGGCTTCCAGTTTGCAATGCCATAAGGAGCTGCCTCCTCCATGTGCTTCCACTGTTGCCAGCTGCCCATCAATGAACTGTGACTCTGAAACTGAACTAGAATAAGTCTTTCCTCCCCTAAAGTTGCAGATGTCAAGTATTCTGCTACAGCAATGAAAAAGTGATGAAGACACGTTGTGACAACACTTTCAAAAGTGTAAAGTTTTATACTTACATGCCTGAGTGTAACCACTTTTCCTGAGGTAGTGTGAGCTCAGTAGCACGACCCAACTGGTCTGAGGCGAAAGAGTGAAGAATAAAAAATCTCTCTCTGCCATAAAAAGGAATTTAGTCCTGACACATGGTCCAAAGTGGAGAAGCCTCAAAAATGCTATGGTAAATGAAAGAAGCCAGACACATACTGCACAGTCCACTTATATGACTTGTCCAGAACAAGAAAAGTCACAGACATAGAAAAATTGATTAGCAATTGCCAAGGGTTAGAGGGAAAAGGAAATGGGAACTGACTGCTAATGGATAAGGGGTATTTTTTGCACAGGTGATGAAAATGTCTTTGAACTGAGCTGATAATTGCCCAAATTTGTGAGTGTTCCAAAAACCACTAATTGTAATTTAAAAGGGTGGATATTATGGTATGTGAATCATATCAAGTTTTTTAAAAGGAAAAAAAATCATCTCTGGTGTCCAGTTTCACTTATCTGTCCCCTTTTCCTTGATGGTAAGTATTAATAATATCCCAACTCCTGCAAGGAACTTCTCATGTCTTTCCCTCATTCCTTTCTTAGTAAAGCGCCTAGAAGCACTTAGAAGAC
>PVKB01000913.1:237397-509039 GCA_004027205.1 Ctenodactylus gundi
CCCCCCCCCCCCCCTTTCACTTTGTTTTTCATTTTAAATTCCATAGGAGTTGTGCTCTGGGACTCTCATATCAGAGAGACCATTCGATGTTTCACCTTATGCATCTGACTCACTTCACTAAGCATGATGTTCTCAAGTTTCTTCCATTTGCCTGTAAAAGCCTCCACATTGTTGGACTTTATTGATGCATAGTATTCCATTGTATATAAATACCAGAATTTGTGTAGCCACTGGTCTGTTGACGGGTATTTTGGTGACTTCCACATCTTAGCTATTGTTAGTTGTGCTGCTATGAACATGGGTACACAAATATCTCTATTGTGCATAGGGGTAGGCAAAGACTTTCTTGACAAGATACCAAGAGCAAAAGAAATTATTCCCATCATCAACAAATGGGATCTTGTCAAATTAAAAAGTTTCTGCACAGCAAAGGAAACTATTAACATTGTAAAAAGAGAGCCAACAGAGTGGGAAAAAATATTTACCGCCAACATCTCAGATAAGAAGCTTATAACTACAATATACAAGGAGCTGAAGAAAAGTAAGCCTGCCAAAATAAAGGATCCTATTGAAAAGTGGGAAAATGAAATGAAGAGACAGTTCACTCATGAAGAAATGCAAAAGGGCAACAGATACATGAAAAGATGTTCAACATCTCTAGCCATAAGAGAAATGCAAATCAAAACAACGCTAAGATACCATCTCACCCCAGTGAGAAAGGCCTATATCAACAAGTCAAATAATAATCAGTGCTGGCGTGGCTGCGGGGAGAAAAGAACCCTCCTGCACTGCTGGCGGGAATGTAAATTTGTATAACCTCTTTGGAAATCAGTATGGAGAGCTCTCAAAAGACTAGAAATAAATGTCCCCTTTGATCCAGCCACACCCCTCCTGGGAATATATCCAAAAGTGGATCTCCATTTCTAACATCCTTCAGGCTCTCGCGACCCACAGGCTGCCTGCCCTCTCCCCAGGAGCGCACGCGCATGCTGTCTCTTTCTGTCTCTGTGGGTCTCTCTCTGTCTCAGTGCTGGAGATTGAATCAAGGACCTGTGCACTGGGATACATTCCTCAGGCATTCTTTAGTGTTTATTTATTTACATTTATTTTACAAATATTTATTATTTTGCAGTACTATGGATTGCATTTGGAGCTACACTAGCTCCATCCCCAGCTCATTCTTCATTTTTATTTTGAGATAGGGTCTCACTAAGCTGTAATTTAAATTGTCCAGGCTGTGCTGGAACTTGTAAGCTTGCTGCCTCAGCATTCCAGAGTGTTGGGATTACAGGCCTGTGCTATCAGGCCCACCGAGACAGGATCTCACTAAATCATTAAGTTGTTCAGGATGGACCTGAATTTATGATCCTCCTGTGTCGGCCTCCCATAATGCTAGGATTGCAGGTGGGAGTCACCATGTTCAGTTTTGTCTCTTGGGAAAAAAAGTTATAATAATAAATGTTTAAAAAGTAAAGTTTTTTAAAATGACATATATTAACTATATTATTTTACATACAACTCAAGACAATTCCAATCAATCTGTCTGCAATTTCAATCAATGTGGTCCAGCCAAGACAAAAGGTTAGCCATGCCTGTGAAAATGTAGGGAATGCTTAAAAGTGCGCTGTTGAATTTTAGATCTAAAATGTCTCCCAAAAGTTTTACTTTTAGAGGTAGAGCCTGGTCAGAGGGGCACTGGCATTTGACTTAGAAGAGTGTATGCTCATCTTGGCTTTCCCTCCTTCCTCTGCTTCCTGGCCATCTTGCCATGACCAGCTCTCTTCTTCTGAGGCCTCTCCACTGTGCCCTTTCTGGCTTGGAGCCAGCAAAGCATGGACTAAATGCTCTAAAAACTGTAGGCCAAAACAAATGTGTCCTATGTTTAAGTTGTAGGCATCAGGTATTTTGTTCCAGCAATAGAATAGTGACTAACACAAGTACTGACTTAATTAGGAGACCTAGAATTCTCTCTGGCTAAGTATCTGCCAATACTTAAAACTCTGTTTTAGTTACTCGTTTGTGACTGGGACAAAATACCCAACATTCACAACTTAAAGGAAGAAAGATTTGTTTTAGTTCATGGTCTCAGAAGGTCTCACACAGTCCATTCACGGGCAGGCAGCCAGCATGGTAGAAGCACATGGCAGAGACTGGAGAGGTGCTCACCTCATTGCAACAGAAAGTCAAGTGAGACAGGAGAAAGTCACTGTCTAGAGACTCTGGCAAAGCCAGAGCTTTCCCAGGAAGAAGCTGAAATACTGTTCCTTCCTTCGTTTCTTCCTTCCTTTATTCAATTCAAGCTGCCAGCTGGGCCACCCCCCCCACCTGCCACACCCAGGCTAAGTGCCCCTTCCTCACTTCCTGGCCCACAAGACAACAACATACACCTAAAAGCTCTGCCCTGGGCACACTTCAATCTCAAAAAATTGGCACAATCCCTCCAGATCAAGCCTCAAACATTCACCACTTCCAGCCAGGCCTCACCTCCCAATAGCACATGGTTTCTATATCCAAATACATGATGCTTTTGAGGGACACTACAGACACGAACCATAGCATGCTATTACCTTATTATTTCCCTCCTTTAATCCTGCAGGGATTCTCATGCCTAAAATCAATCACTGTCTATGTTCCAATGATGTCCAGGCATCTAGCTTCCACTAATGCACCCAAATTGGTCTCCTGACCAATTTGTAATCAGCCAGTGTTTTCACCTATAACATTTTATTTTCTCCTCACAATAACCCTGTATGGTGGGAACCTATAACTCCACTAAAACAAAGAAAGAAATCGAAGCTTGAGAGGTTACAGAATTTCAAAGTAACCAAGGAAAAATAAAGTCCCCACCCTTCTCCACTCACGTAATTCTCTGTTCCATTCCTTCCTTGTCACTGAGAGAAGCCTTAGAAAGCCCCTCCTTGTGTCTTTGTTCATAATCTCACTGTAACTCACCCAAATCCTATTTAACTTTTAACCCCAGCTGCAGCTCTACTACATCCAGGACCAGTTCCTATCCACCAGCCTATTGCATCCCATCTAGATCTATGATCACAGCGCTGCTATGTGGTGCCTTGCTTTTCTATCCAGCCTGTATACACCTTATTTATGATTTTGTCTTGTGTTTTCTAATTTCATATGGATTCAGATCTCATTTTCTGCCCCCAAGATCATAAACAACTTGAAAATAGAAGAGTACAATTCCAGCAGAGCTTAGCAGAATGCCTTGAGCTCAATCAAAGTTTTTTAAATTAATAATGGTAGGCTGCGGATATCTGAATTGCAGTGGTAAGACATGAACAACACCAGATTTGATTATTAAATATTCTAAACCCCAAAGAAAAAGTTATTGGCAAATATTTTAGGGAAGTCTCCTATTTGCATTTTTAAAAATATCATTTTATATTGCTTTGCTTTATTATAATGATCATATATCAGTGGGAGATAATAGGCTGGTGTCTTAAAAAAGAATTCAGGTTGAGATAATACTTTGTCGGAAAAAAATGACAGTTCTGACTAGGAAAGGGGAACTTATTTGTCAGACCATGTGATCACTCCTCAAAGTGCAATTGCAACCAAGTCCTGAAGAGATCTCAGTCACATCTTTCACTGCAACTCAGGGCCTGATATGTAATAGCTCTACAAAGTTAGTTCACCTGGGGCTATAGAAGAGTCAAGAAAAAAGCTAAATAAAATAGCTTCATTCCTTATTTTGGAATAGCACTACTTGCTGTCTCTGCACCTCCATCTTCCCTCCTCCTTCAGCCTCTCTTTCCCACAAGATCCATACTCCCACACATAAACATCTTCTGTTTTATAGAAAAGGGCTCTGAATGCTTGAACAAAAGTTAATCATGAGCTAGAGAAAAAACAATGGCTTACATCTGGTTCTGTTGTGTTTCTAAACCCCTTGGGTCAAATGAAGAAGCTCTGGACGCCACCATCCTTGCCATCTCACCCCACAAGAGGTAAAAAGAAGACACAGGAGGTGAGTCATAGATGGTACCATCATCATCTGTGGCAACATTCCTCAAAAAATAGAGGACCTCAAGTGCCACCATGACTTCTGCCACGGCAGGCCACCATACCCACAGTGTAAGGTCTGCGTAAATGATGGGTTAGATGCCTTCCACTTCAGCTTCATTCTAAACAGGACTGTTCATTAAGGCACAGGTTTGATTATGCTGGAATGTTTTATCTTTTCCGGATATATATTAATAAAATACACATTAACTTAAAAAATACTCACTCATGTGATACCTAAAATCACCTTGAGTGTCACATTGTACAAAGACAAGCTTTTGGAAAACTAGTCTGGAGTGTCGTCGTACCCCTCAGATTTTACATCTGCCCAACAGGATTAGACATCTCTGAGAAAGGGCTTAGTTTCTTACTTAACTCAATACAGATGGTCCCTGCATGGCCCTCTGGGAGCTACTGGGCGGCAACAGGAAGAGTCAGCATTAATGAGGACCCAGGCTATTACCTTGATTTGCTAGTGATTTGAAGGTGTGGGGCCCAGTCCACCCCTGAGTGGAAGATGGGAAGTTAGTCACACAATTCACCCACTCTATCAGATGGAAAATGAGCCTTAGAAAGAATGTGGGGATTTTTATCATAATTCTACCTATAAGGCTACATCTCACCATAACTCTTAATGAGGTTCCTCAAGCAGTCAGCAGAAGTGGAAGGCAAATGACACTGCTGAGAACGCTGTGGCTGCTGAATCCACTGTCTCCACCTGGGTGAGGGACGAGGCACTCTCCAGGGAGACAGAAGACCTGCAATCAGGTTCCGCAGAACTCATCACACGAGTCACATCTCTTTCCTCTCTGGATCTCAGTTTTCCTACTATAAAACTAAGGGGTTAAGCATAGCAAGAGTGAATCTTGTCAATCTGAGTGGATTGAGAGACACTTAGGACGCTTCTCAGTGTGCTTGGGTGCGTCATGAGGTGTTTCCAGAGAACACCAGCATGTAGGCCACTGAACTGTCCAGTAGGGTAGGGGCCAGCACAGAAGAAAAGCAGGAGAAGGAAATCTGCTAGCAGAAGCTCAGGCTTTCTCACTCTCTCTGCTTCCGGTCACCATGCAGTGAGCAGCACTGCCCCACTGTGTCCTTCTGCTGAGATGTTCTGCCTCCCCCAGGCCTCCAGCAATGAAGCCAGCTAACCATGTAGTGAGACCTCTGAAACAGGAGCCAAAATAAACCTTTCCTTCCTTAAGTTGATTTCCTCGGGTATTTTGACGTAGCAAGGGAGATCTGACTAACATAGCGTGGATGAATTTTTAAAAACATCATTATGTTTATGATTCATGTATGCAAATCCAGAATAGGGAAATCTTCTATGTGTCAGGCACTGTTGGGATACATTGGGAACAAAAACAGACAAAACTCAGTGTCCTCACAGAGTTCACACTCCAGTGGAGATTCCCACCTGACAAGACATAATCAGCATAATAAAGGAAGCTAATTAAGAACGGTATAATGTGATTAGTTCTAGGAAGAAGAAAAGAGAATTGGCATCAGTACCCCAGGGTAGAAGTCAGGGTCAGGCTGAGTTTCAATTATTGTGAGATTTTGTCATGGGTTCCCATCCATGTATCTTTTGGGAGTCAGGAGAAAGCCCTTCCTTCTAATTCTCTCCATCAAATCTCTGGCCAGGAGCTTATCCAAGGCACACCTGGGGAAATGTTACACTGGGTCTTATCTCTCTTTCTTCCTTTCTGAAATAGCTTTACCATCCATACATTCAAGAAATGATTACAGCTCAGCACTGGTGTGCCAGGTACAGGGTCATGGGAGACACTGAGATAAGCAAGCACAAGATTCACCCTCAAGGATTCCACAGGAGAGTCAAACATATAAATACAATCATAATTCAAAGCAGAATAGAAGCAGCAACCTGCCAGAGGCCTGAGCAAAGGCTGCAAGCATTTTTTTTTTATCAGACTCTACAGTGTTCAAAGCACCCTCATGAGCACAGATGATCCCTTTTAGTGGTTTTATGATTCTCATTCTATGCTTTGATAGTGCACTGCTGGCTCAGAGGTATTCCCATGTCAACAGCATAGGCATTCACATGTCCTGGTTCTAATCCTGGTTCTTACTAACCACATGATAACAACCTAAGCATCCATGGATAAATTATCTTAAGCCTCCCCATGCTTATATTATGATCTGTGAAGTGGGGCTGATATTACCTACTTCATAGTAAACTGGGTCATGTATATACTGGGTGGACTGGGTCATGTATATACTGGGTGGGAACAGGACAGGCTTTGTTAAAAGAGACTTGGTGACGCAACATGCAGCTAAAATTGGAGTAGAATAAATAGGACTGAGGAAGAAACGTGGCACCATTTTTTCAGGGGCTGGAGCACCAAAAAGCCATGAAGGAGACTGAGAATAAATGTTCAAAAGGATTATGGGAACAGTTTGGTCATTTCTCAGTAAGTTAAATTTAGAATAACTTTAACTCAGTAATCTTACTCGTCGGTATATACTACAAGAATTGGAAAAAATGTTCAAACAAAAACTTATACACTAATGCTTACAGAGCAATATTCACAGTAGTCAAAAGGTGAAAACAATTTGAAGGTCCACAACTAGATGAGTGGATAAACAAACTGTGGGATATCTATACAATGGGATATTATTTGGTCATTAAAAATAATTATGTACTGATACATGCTATAATATGGGTAAATCTCAAAAACATTATGCTGACTGAAAGAAGCCAGACACAAAAGGCTACATATGGTATGATTTAACTTAAATGAAATGTCCAAAATAAGGAAGTCCAGATAGAGAAAGAACAGATTTGTGTCTTCCAGGGCCCAGGGGAGTAAAAGTATTGGGAAATACTTAATGGATATAAGATTTATTCGGGGGTGATAAAAATTTCAGAACTAAATAGTGGTGATAATTATATTAATTGGGAGTGTTTTTAATGTCACTGATTTGTACAATGTTTAAGAACGCTAAAACATGATAGATTTCATGTAATTTTACCATTAAAAATATGGAGCTAACTGTGTCAAATATAGCCAAGACAGCCAAAATATCTATCCTAAAGAGGGTTTGCAAATTTGGCAATTAAGACCTTTATGAGAATGCATTCTTCCCAGTGTCACCTGCTACTGCTCTGCCTCACAAAGTACCCAAAAGCTAGAGTAGGAGCCTGCTGGGGCTTTCCAGCTCAGAGATATATAATATTAAGATCCTGTGTATCCCCCTGCCATTCAATATGAGGTTCTTTTCTTTTCTGTAGACTTGAATCTGTTTTTTTTAATTCTATTTACAATGAATCTGAGCATAATTCAACAAAATTGTAGAATGTGAACACCAAGTATAGGTTTTTTCCTTTTACTATCAAGTGACTCATCGAGTATCATTACTGCCAACTAGTTTTCAAAAGCCTCTGGGTACGTGTGACACCATAAGCATTAAAAACAAGCCCTTGTGAAGCAGTCTGCCCTCAGCAACTACGGTAGTTAGAAAAATCAGACTGAGCACTCCTGGAGTTGCTAACCCTCACACTGATGGACTGAAATCTTGCTCCACATGTCTATGTCTGAGAAAGATAGAAAAAATTCTATCATGCTAAAACACAGGGATAACTATAGCCATAGCACAAAATATTGAGAATGGCTTCCAGAGCTGGGCCCTAGGTACATCCCACAGAGCTGCTACCCGTGATCTGAAACATCAAGGCTTTGTTCTGCCCCCAAGGTCCCTACTCTGAAATCCCCACCCTTCCCATAGACCTGGCACTGACCATCAATTTGAGCCATGGTCTCTGCATTATCCAAATCCAGTCCCCAAAATTCAGTCTCCAGTTTAAAGGGTCTTCAGCCATCTCAAGTCAAAAGATTCAGCCCCAAAATCAAAGCAATTTATTCTACTCTTATTAATCCCTTTCTTTCTCCTAATCTTGTGATGGGTATGGAGGAGAAAACCCAGGCTAGTCAGACATGTCCCCTGCCCTGAAGCACTCATTGTGTTATAGAGAAGATAAAACACACAGAGAATTCTTCACTAGTAATAAGGCCAAAAGTATAGGGCCCATAAGAAAAGACTGCCTAAAATGCACCAAGGACTTTAAAAAACAGCTCCAGGGCAGCATGTGCCTTGTTCATCTCTTCCAGGGGCTTGAGATTCCTGTTAACTGATTCCTGTCAAGTAGCCAAGAACACCAGGTGCTGTCTACCAATAAGGACCCTGTACAAGGGTGCAAGCCAAAGGGCCACTCTGGCTGTCTTAATTAAGCCCTCATTAAGAATTCTGCCTAGAAACCTTTTCTCCTTCCTGTAGAACTGCCCCATTTACAGCAAGTGACTCAGGGAATTGGATCAGCTGTTAGGAGAGGCAGCCACTGGGCGCAGCACTGACAGCTGCGAATGGGGGCCAACTGGATTTGGAGATCCCCGGAAACCACAGGGCCCGAAAAACCAGAAGTCGGCCCTCATGGAGCACTCTACCCTCTGTCCCCAGCCTCTGTAGAGGGTCACTCTGAAAGTTTATGGAGTATGTCATGGTGGGGAGTGCTGCCTGAGGGAAGAAGGAAAAGGGTGCAGCAGCGGATGCTCCTGAGGTACTGACGCGGAGGATGAAAGAGCAACTGACTACAGAGGGTAGCCGATGGGACCACAGCGCACCCGTCTCCTTCCGTACTAGTCAGAAGCCACTCAGCATTCCAGAAGATGCTATCAAATCGAACACGCTGATTTAACGTACAGTGTAAACCATTGGTTATAAAGCTTTACCTCTGCTCTGAGAACACATGTGGAGTCGACGCTGGACACAGGCAGCAAATACAAAACAAATTTGATTTGATGGTTACTGAGTACTAGGCAGTAAGTTCTTCCCTATTTTACTGTAATTCCCATTAACTACAGTTTACGCAGCAACAATTACCTCTTTCAAGGACCAGACGGATGAATGCTGAGAAGAGAACCAAAGTGCGAGGGATGGGGCACAGGCTCCCTCGGGAGTTTCAACCTGGCAGTGAAATGCAAACCTGCCTGACCAGCACCAGCAGGTGCACACCTCATGTGCTCGGACACTGCCTGCAGCAGGACCTGTGGCAAGTCTCTTCTTCTGATATTTTCATTTTTAACTCTAGAGCTGAAAGGATTTTAAGGCCCCCACCTCCTTGATTACATGATTCTGACTGGTGGAGAGGTCAAAGGTTAAACTGCTGGGACACACTGGGCACCACCTCATGAGCACCAAACACTCCACTCACCCAGCTTCCCACAGTCACAACCCAGGCATCTGTCTGAGAGCTGCTATACCCCACCCGGCCCCCACGCAGCCATTCTCCAATTTCTGCTAATGGGGCCTCTATGTAGTGCTCAGGGTTTCCCCTTCTCTCTACCCCACTGTCCTTACCCACTTTAAGGCTGGCACAGTCCCTTAGTGGAAGTGCCATAGCACCTGCTCTCCCTCCAACTATTCCATATATCACTGAGAAATCTTTTTTGTTTTAAGGTATAAGCCTGACCTTGACACTCTTACACAAAACTACAATGTCACCCCATAACTTTTAGAATAATTTATTAGTTCTCTACTGAGAACTCTGAAGCCAGAACTCCTGGGCTCCCATCCCAGCTCTGGCACTTACAATAATAGCTCCATGACTATGGACAGGAAACTACCCACTAACAAAATGCTGATAAAAGTGGCACCTGCCTCACAAGACTGTTGGGAACATCAATGAGTTAATACATGTAAACTGCTTAGAACAGTGCCCATAAGTCCCTTTCACAGTTCCCTTCGGGGTAGAAAGACTCTATAAATAGTAGCCAGCATACATACATACATACACATATTTATGTATATATGTGCTTCAGTCTCCCAAGTGCTGGGATTACAGGCATGTGCTACCATGCCCTGTTTCCAACCTCACTGCTCTTCCCTAGCTTGCTGCTCCATCCCAGGGGGTTCCAGCCCCACAGAATCTCCACTCCGCTCGTGGCACTGAACCTTTGCACACGCTCTCTCATTGCTGAGTACATTCTTCCTGCTCCTGACTTCCCCAGATGATTTTTTGTTTTTTGTTGTTGTTTTGCTTTTGTGGTGATGGGGCTTAATCCCAAGCCTCATACATGCTAAGGAGGCACTCTACCACTGAGCTACATCCTCAGCCTCCCAACTGATGTTTTAAAACAGCTTTATTAAGATAGAACTATATACCATAACAGTCATTCATTTAAAGCAAGCAAGTACATCCAACCTGCATAATTTCTAGCATACTCACAGGGTTGTGTAACTGTTAGTAACATCAATTTTGAATCATTTTCATCACTCCAAAAAGAAACCCTATATTCATTAGCAGTTACTTCTCATTTATACCCCCTAGCTCCAGACAGCCATAATCTACCCTAACTTGTTTTTAGGTGTTAGTTGATACCCCACTTGCTGTCACGTTTTCTCTGACCTCCAACTCTGGCCAAGTACTTTTTCTCTCTCCCAGAACTCTACTTGACCATTTACTTGTATACATCTCCCACCAGGATATAAGTTTCTCAGAATCACCAGATCACTACCAAGCGAAATTAATACAAACAAAGAAGAAGGGAGGAGTTCTGAAAGTTTCCTACAAAGTCATTCTGTTAAGAAATTTCAATTTTACTGTAAATTTTCCATTATATAATTGGAGCTACATCCCCCAAACAATAATCTGTACCCTAGATACTTATTTCATTATCTAATAACCTTAAAGAAAGCAATTACCTCCTAATTAAAATTAAGATTTTTTCAATACATCAATACACTGCTCAAAATAGTTACAAAATAAAAATAATAAAAGCCTTCCCCTCCACACCTCGATCTCCCTCACCCACTGATGGTGGATTACCTTTCTTAAAATCATAGCTCTGGCCATGCCTTGCACTTATTAGAAACCTTACAATGGCTCCCTACTGCCTTCAATAAAGAGAAACATCAAAGTGGGAACATGAAGATCCTCTTTCTTTCGGCACTGACCTACTTATGCAGCCTCATTTTCTTCTAATCACCTGCAAATAACCCAATCCAAACAATTGCATGAGTGTTCCTGTCATACCCTTATCTTTTTCCATCTCTGTTGAGAAGACTCTTCACACATTCCCAAAATCCTACCTCCTTTTAAGCCTTACCTAAATGCCGCCATCTTCACACTGTCTTCCAAGAGCTCCCCCTCCATAAAACAAGTTCTCTCATACTTAATAACAGCCCTTTTACCAAAAGTGGTTCTCATCTGTTCATCACTGACTGGATAGTAATTATTTCTGAACACATTCTCTACCTCCCGATAAACCTCAAACTCAAAGCATCCTTAACATCTGTCATGTAGATAGAAGACAATAAAATATTTGTTGAATTAATGAAGAAAATAACAACTAAATGTTAGAAAATATACTATGATATTCTTAGAAGCAGACTGATTTGACTGTGCTTAGGGAATTAGCAAGTTTTGAAACTTAAAATCATTGGTTAAAATGTTTTTTTTATTGTTTGTTTGTTTTTGGTCTGTAAACTTGTTTCTATTGAAATCTTTTGTTTGCTTTCATTGTTTCACTACTGCTAGGGGTGTGTGTGTGTGTTTGTGTGTGTGTGTGTGTGTGTGTGTGTGTGTGTGTGTGTGTGTGTGTGTGTGTTACAGTAATAGGGAGAGTAACAGGATTACTATAAAACCCGGCAGCAGCAACAGACAAATTTCCTCTTAAAAGTGAAGAAAACTCAAATCCACAAGAGTCAAGCTGAGTTATGGTACTTGATGTCAAACACAGGGAGGGGATGGCCTAGGTCATGTCAGGTGGGTGGTTCAACTTTACTGAGTCTTGATCACCTGGAGAACTTGTGAAATGTATATTGCTGGCCACACCTGCAGTTCTGCAGGTCTGGGTTGGGCAGAGGTTTTATATTTCTCCCTAGTTCTCTCAGACAATATTGATGGGAACCATACTTTAAGGATCATAGGACTGTCAAATAAATCAAGGGATTCAAGTCAAGGTCAAGGGATCAGCTGTTATTTTGGCATGCGTGTTTCTAAAAGCTAGATGCTTTTCAATTAGATCAAGGTGTACAGAAAAAGATCAAACAGTGATTATTTTCCCTTTCACCTTAATTCAGAAACTATCCTCTACAAAGTAGCCCACAGAGGTATGGAGAAGGGAGTGGGGGACCTGCACTCACAGCTTGATTATGTACTCACTAGCTGCGTAACCAAACACCACTCATTACCTCCTCAGGACATCATTGCACCATATGAAACTCTGAGTTCTCCAGTCTTAAAATCTCAACTCTCTGCTCTTACATCCTATAGTTCCACAAATCTGAACATTTATGGGCAATGTTTAATGACTTAAACATTGTTTAATGATTACCCTATCTATAAAATGATTAAAGGTACAGCCATTTGAAAGTACAAATGCAAGAAATAATTACCTTTTAAACATAGGAAGAACCCTTAATGGTTATATTGCCATTATAAAGACTAAAAAATCCTATACTCAAACAGGTTCCATAGATGATAAATGCTCGAGTACAAATATACCATAAAAATATTGAAAGTATACAGAGCAGATATTATAATCAAAAAGTAAAATAGTTTCCTTTCTGAGAGCAGTCTAAGAAGTCAGAGTATGTCTCAGAGTGAAAAATTATCAACTCACCAGCTGAGCAGGGTTGAAGAGACTCCTCCAAGGAAGAAAACCTGTACCTCTTCCCCATACTGGCACCTGCCTTCCATTCCTGGATAATGCTCCTGGGCCTCCCAGCATACAGCTATTTTTAAAGACAAAAGGCCACATTCCCAAAATTGCAGACACAAGAATGTGAGTATCAAATGACCTTTCTGAAGCTTGTCAATAGGCCCAAGCAAAACTGAGAGCAAGGCCATGTGGGCAAGGTGGATGATCCCTTCGTGACCTGGGCCCTCCGAATTTACTGATCTTCGGCAGCTGCAGCCATGCTTCTCAACACAAGGCTGTTTTCTTTCAGCGTGCCTGGCCCAGAAGTCCTCCAGATGTCATTGTCACCCCCAAGACCTCAGCCACTTGAGCCAGCCAACACAGGAAACCTTGGTAGACAAACTGGCTTCCTCTGTGCCAAGGGCAACACAGAAGATGCCACCCAAGGTCTTAGGATGCATCCATTTGATGGCTGCAGAGTTTATTCTGTGCCACCTAAATACTCAGTGTCCTGCTAGTTCTGCATAGTCATCTTCAGGTTAAAGTTAATAGCAACAGCATTAGCTCGCTAAGCCTCACGCATCTAGAGAGGTAGGTCACCCCCACGCCCATTATCCCCCCTTAACAGATGGGGAAATGACGCCACAGGAAGATTAAATAACCTGCCTAGCCGCACACAGCCTGCCACAGGTGGAGCATGAGATGATCTCAGCTCGTGCCAGCTCTGAACAGAGAATGCTCTGGATAAAGCTCCTTACAATCTTAGGATTCCCTGCAGTATAGATGGCTTGCACAAGATTGGAAAAGAAATAAGTACAGAGGTAACCATTTCAAAAGTGTTCCAGTTGTTTCTCTTTGCCTGTGACCCTAGAATATCATAAGAGAAAAAGTAATTTTAATATGCAAGTATTGAATTAAAGACAGTATGGAAGCAGCTGCACTGGGAGGACCAAACAGGCTGGTAGGCAACAGGGGGCTCAGCGAATAGGATCAAAAGAGGGATAGGACCAAGTGGGTCCTATCAGTGACTTCTGTACCCCAAAGGGTAGTGCATGGACTGTTCACCTTTGGCTTATAATTGTGCCCACCTCATTCTTTTACGTGATTAGTATTTGTATCACTAATGTGTGCAAGGCACCGAGAGAGACAAAAAGGTTCACTGACCCATTCCTCTAGTAAAGAAGCCTGAAATACCTTTGAGTACACATAAACTACCACAACACCTGGGCCAGTGGAAAGCCTGGGAGTCTTATAGTGGCAGATGCCACCCAAATGCCAATAAAGTCAAGTGAGATCAGGGAGGTTTTGTGCAGCAGGGATCCAGTCCATGAAAAACAGGAAAGCAACCCTGCAGGGGTGCAGAAAGACCCCGGAATCTGTGTTTTAGAAGGGCATACCAAGTGTACAAAAGGGAGACGTAATATACTGCCCTGAAGACCACAGAGCCAGCTCAGGATTAGGAGTGTGAGACACACAGGATACACGAAGTGGGGTTGAGGTATCAGGGTAGGACAGGAAAGTAGAAGCCAATGCATCAACGGCCTTAAATGTGGACTAAGAAAGTTAAATTTTACTTCTGGGCCTTGCTTATGGCAGATAATAAATATTAGTTGGGTAAAATGCAGGAAGGCAATTTAATTCTTGGGTGAAGATGATACCTCCAAACTGCCTCTATTTTCAATTGTTATCTAGCCAGGACTACTTCTAAGTTTACCTTCACTCTCTAAAATATTTGTAATGTTCTGCTCCACATAGAGACCATAATACCTGCCATCAGCTTTTCACCCAACAAGCTGTGAAAATTAATGATGAGGTAATGTCTGTGAAATGCCCAGAGCTCTTTGAAGATGCGTAGCAAAAGGCATCACTATAATTAATATTTAATAAGATGCTACCCAACTCTGATCTCTTTTTCTGCAGACTAATGTTACGTCCACAGGATAAAGTGAAGGCAGATTGGCTCTGAAATAAACCTTTCCAGTAGACAGTGCCCAGCCTTGGTGCATCCTTCTGAGTTCCTTTGGTGTGGTTGAAGGAGCCCAGGATACCAAAAATGCAGGTGTGGTTTCCAAAAGGAATCCAAGGGTAACAAGAAACTAGAGAGCAAAATGCATCAGGCTGTGGGGCAAAATAGATTTCAAAGGATGGTCTTTTTTGGGACCCCATTTTTAAACATGCAAGTGAAAACCAGTGAAGACTTCAAGGGGAATTATTTTAGCAAAAGCCACATCCTAAGCCAGTTAATATTTTTAGGTCTAATGTAGTGCCCAAGAAAGGAAGAAATGAGAATAGCTCCACGGGTTCAATTACAAATGGAGGAGAGAAAATAATTTCAGAAGTTCAAGGGGAAAAAAATCAATCTATTTCCTCCCCCTAAAGCTTTCACTTCTATAAATATACTCACACAAATGGACCTACGACCACTTTTCCTTCTGAAAACACTACCTGTCTGGAATTTGCAAGATAAATGATTGCTTTCAATTCACTGATGCTCAAACAATGCTCTCCAGCACTGCTCTTTTTCTTAAGTGAGACTCATTCTCACTGCGGTTGGAAAAGTAATAGATGTGTCTGGTAGAAATTTTTTGAAGTATTTTTTTAGAAAGAAGAAAACCAAAATTTACAAGTTGCTAATTACCCTTCTAGCCTTTTTGTGTGAAAATATACATTTTCAACATAACTTCGGATTTCACCGTGTATACTAGTTTATAGCCTGATTTTCTTCTTAGAAAAAAAAAACTAAAAACATTCTCTGTGCCCTCGCTTTCTACAACATTGCTTTTTATGTGCTGTAAGTAGAAGTATCATTTTTGAAGCTAGTTCCCTTTTGCTGAACATTTAGCTTATTTTCAATGCCTGTATTACAAAAAAAAAAAAAAAAGTTGAGATAAACACCTTCGCTTAATACATCCCCAGTTCCTAAGACTGGCTGGCACAGCCAGGTGAAAAATCAGGCACAAATTTTGAAAGCTTTGACACAATCTAACTGCCTCCAGAAAGGCTATTCCAATCTCACACCCTCAGCAGGGGGAAAAACTACTTCCCATTGTTGTTCACTGAACCCAAGTTTGCTAGATTTTATAAAGGGAGTGTTGCTGACTTTATTTGCAGTTCTTTGATTATTCCAGAAGTAGATTTTCCCCAAAATATTCAGTGTTGACAGTATTCTTCGGAGTATTTTTTTCACTGTGTCCTTTGTGCATCAGAGGGCCATCATCCTATTTCCAAAGGGTATTCCCCGCCACACACACATATCCTAGGACAATCCCATGGCCTGCTTTGCCCATCACTCCGATTTCACCTCCTTGCCCTCCACTCCTCTCTCAGCAAACACTTTCCAGCTCCAGCTGGGAAATCAGACACATAACCCACCAGATACTTATTCAGTCATTCATTTATTCAGCTGGTGCCTCCCAGTGTCAGGTATACTCCTGGCACCATACTACAAGGGCAATATAGACAAAAAAGGCTATGTGAAGCCAGGAGAGGGAAAGTAATGGGATCAAAATGGGAGAGGCACACTCACATTGACAGATAACTACTTTCACTGGTAGGGAAGGGCAGAGAGGAGGCCAGGCAAAGGAAGCAGCATGCATAAAAGCTAAGCTGCATGTGAGAGAATCCTGTTAGGCAATATTCCCATCGCCAAGGTATGAGAAGACACTGAGGACAGACTGAAAAGTTTGCTTATACTGAATTCACACACTGAGTTTCCAGCCAATCTGCTGTCTTCCCCTGCGTCTCAGGCCTGCCTTGCAGTCCCTGCCTGGCTCATCCATTGCAGACTCCTCCAAAGTCTTCCTTTCTCCTCCTCAGCACCCATCTATCCAGACCTCTCTGCATAAGGCAAGATCTTGGCACACAATCAATTTATTCAGCAATCTCCATGGAATAGATAACTGTTCACTGACTCTTACATATAAATCGCATGGGTCTAGATAGAAAAAGAAACGTCTGGCTAGTGATACGTTCTCTCATATGCCTAGGCTCTTGACACTGGGTTAAAGTCATGTAATAGACAATTGATAAAAGCTTATAGAATCTAACCAAATTAAATTGGGCAGAACAAATACAAGAGAGGGGTTGAGCAGACACAGGGTGTATGCATCTAACTGTCATTTGGACAGCTCGGGAAATTGAAACTGTCTTTAAAAATCAACTTCTAAACACAATCATGACAAAAGAGATTAACAATTTTTAGGCACATAATTCTGCATCTACTTAGACATTTCTAAGGCACATAAACTGCTTGTTCTGCTGAGCTATGTATCCCAAGAGCTTCCGTGTATAAAGGTCAATCTATTCTAGAGATTTAGATTTTTTTTTTTCTTTGTAGGAAGGCCAAAGGAAAAGAGAGGAAAGAAGGGCCCTGACACAAGTCATTTCTGCTGGGATTTTCTGTACTAATAATTCCAATTCAAAGCAAAAATCCTAGGAGCACCTATTTTTTACATGCATAAATTAGTGCTTTTTTGAGACAGGATCTTACTCTGTAGCCCAGACTCATCCTGAACTCATTATGTAGCCTAGGCTACCTTGAACTCATGCAAGCCTCCTGCTTCAGCCTCCCAAGTGCTGGCATTACAGGCATGTGCTGCCATGCCCAGCTTTACATGGTACTGGATAACTGAACTCATGCCTCCAGCCCTTGAATTTGTGCATGTTAACCTTACAGAATACTGGGTTTCATCACGGTATTTCATGCATGCATATAATGTACTTTGATGATATTCATTCTCAGGGAAGACCAATTCTTCATCATTTATGCTTTTATGCAGGCAACAAACATTTCTGGATAAGTGGTTTCCTGTAGGCAAAAAGCACAAACACTCCCCAGGGGGCTGACCTCTCCTCATTCTGTTTTAGATCCTCTCAGCCCTGGGTTAATCCCCTACCGCAGAACTTCCACGTACAGATTTGCTAGTTTCTCCCCAGGTGAGACTGTGACCTCTAGAAGGCTGAAGGGTATTATCTTTATCCTTATTCCTGAAACCCAAAACATTTCCCTCCAGGCAGCAGCAGATCAGTCTCTTCTGCTGAACTCAAGATCAGTCTCTTGTGGGATTAAATGTAGTGTCTAGGCTGCAAAGGGCCTGAGGAATAGCCTAGTCCACAAACAGGAAACAGACCCAGGCAAGGGAAGCAACCCCCAAATTCCTGTGGAGAACTGGTGGTAATCAGCAAGTAAAAACAGAGAGAAAAATAACAGCAACATTTAAGCTTGAGGAATTAGGAGTCTGAGGGACTAGAAGGATGTTGGAGAGAATGACAATTTACAGCAAAACCAAGTGTGGCTCTCAACAATCTCGACAACACAGAACCAAAGTCTTATGTCTCTTCACCAGACAGTCCTTCAGATAATACAAACAAAATTAACACTTATTGAATGTTTCCCATGTATTTCGGTGTAAACAAGGATCTTCCCTGTATCTTCTTTTCAGTAAGTTTGTTCTGCCCAGATAATCAACTAAAAAGCAATTAAATGGGCCTCAGTTTACACAGCTAGTAAACTCAGGCCTGAGAGAACCAGAAGTCCAGGTGTTTTCTCCTGTACACCACTGTCTCTCTGACCCAAGTAGTAAAGCTACAGACTAGCAAGGAAGAGTCAGCTAGACCACAGGTGAGCTTGGCCGTATCTCAGGACCCTGAGATACAGAGGTTGAATATCAGGTCTATCGCCTCTCCATCCTCTGAGAGCGCAGGAAACAGGTACTACCTCCCGTGTTCTTGCCAGCATTTTGTTGCCCAGGTAGATTGACTGCAAGTATGAGACAGAGAATCACAGGCTCACATATGCTTTTGACTTAGGTAGCATCCATTGATCACTGTGAAGAGCAGTGGGGCTGGAAGAGCCAAAGGCAACCTGAGGCAGCAGTCACAATTATCATATTCATTTATTTCTACAGTACGACACAGTATACCAAGCTTATCCCCTGGACCAGCTTCTTTTCTAGGTTTGAACTGAATAAGCGCCAGGCCTCACCATCTATTTGAGAGAAGGTCACTGTCAAGTGGGACATGGGAACTTCTTACAATCTTGGAGGGCAGAAGAGGAAGGAAGGCTCCTGCAGACTGGAATAGACAACCCAGTTGGAGTAAGACGGTATGTTGTGGGGATTTCAAAGCAGCTGCACCAAATAAGCCAGTCAAAATGGGAAATCGCTGCTGTTTAAGCCTATCAGGCAAAAAGGAGAAGCAGAGATTGCTGATCAGTTCCGCAGTCCTGCCCTCAGGGCTCCAAGCAATGCAGTCTAAATATCTGCCTTACTAAATTCCTTTTCAAATCTGAGGCTCTTTCGATACAGCTCTGGTTGGATGACCAGGAAAGAGACCACCTGGGACCCTGGTGGGGACACAGCAGGGCACTTCTGGGCACCTTTCATCTTCTCCTCTTTATCTTTTACTCAGTCACTGGGTCTGAGTTCAAATGCCTGTCCCACATGGAAACCTGGATCTCTCTCAAGGCATTGCCAGGCCTCTGCTGGGCTCTCATGGGTCTTTATGAGGCATGGCATACGCCTTGCCCAATACTTGTGGTCAGCAGGGCCAAGGGTGGGTGGAATGTCTGATTCAACTGTCTCCTCCATCCTCAGCTTCGTTGTTCCCCACCCTGCCTAGGCCTTTCTTACCAAAGCACAGTGGACTGACTGCCAGCAGCAGCACATGAAGCTGCTCTGGCAGCTGCGAGGTAGGAACCCTGGGATCAGTAAGGACAGCACTGAGCCGAGTCTGGAGCTGCTCAGAATCCAGCACCTCCCAGGCCAATGTCCTAACCTTGGTTCCCTCTGCCACCACTATACCAGACCTAGAATTAGAATATCAACAATGTGAGCAAACAAAGTGGACCCCATTCTTTTCAGAGAAAAGCATGTTCGTGTGAGTTATAGTCAGAGATCCCGGAAGTCGGCAGCAGACTGCAGATTATATTTAAAGGACTATGGAGCTGTGAAAAAGGCTGGTTTGTAGGGCAAGGAGATCATGCTACAGAGCTGCCAATGAGCACTTCCTGATTTTTTACAAAAAGATATGTGTGTTTGGATACTGAGAATATAAATAATTTCCTTCAAGCTCAAGTCCAAAGTTGGACTAAATTAGGGGGTAAATGTGAGGATATAAGTCTTCCTCTGTGTCACTTCTCTGTCAAGAGCACATTCATTGTGGGATTTTTCCTAAGATTAAGAATTGGTAATGAATATTTTAATAGCTGCAGCTTCTCGTTCCCATTGATAAAAACTCCACTGATTAGCCAGAACATGCTGATGAAAATGAGGGTGTGCAATAAAGGGCTCTGCTGGACCCAGAGAAAAGACATCAAAATATGGCCACTGTGGCTCATTATAGGGGTGGGAAGCTGAACTAAGGAGTGGCAATTTGAGTCGTGATGTGATGCAGTCACAGAAGATTAAATATGGCAGAGTTTCTCTGATTTGGAAAACCAGAATACGTTCTATAGAACCAACTGGGTGTGATAGTGGGAGTTGGGGGGATGGTGATGGTACGAGAGGGCCAAAATGCGAAGGGAAGAGAGTATAATGTTGATGTGATATATGTGTGTGCAAAATACTCAAGTTCATTGTAAACATTATGTATTATATATAATGTATCTATATCTATATCTATCTATCTATCTATATGAGAGAGAGAGAGAGAGAGAGTCTGAACAAAAAATATAAGGGTGTGGTTGAGACAGACCTACACTTTTCTGGACAGCCTGATCCCTGAAGGTTCCACCAAACCAGTACAACAGGGACAGCATCACACCAGCACAGTTCAAAGCAGCAGCCAGGATATTAAAGGAAGAGAAAGACAAAAAACATGCCTGATGCAGGTCTGAGACCAGTGACCCTCCTGAATGGGTTCAAATATACTCAATAGAAAAGACAGCTGTCAACGTAGTGAAAGTGAGAGCCAAAGGCTAAATGGTATCTCCTCTCCCCAAGAAATATGTCCAAGTCCCATCCTAGGGAACCTGAAAATATGATTTTACTTGGAGTCTTTGTACATGTAATAAATTAAGGATCTTTAGGTGAGTATCTTATCTTGGATTATCCAGGTGGGCCATAAATCCTATGCCAAAGTACGCTCCTAACAGTGAGACAGAGGGGGCTGGAGGAATAGCGGCTAGAACGCATGCCTAGCAAGAAGCTGAAGGCCGTGAGTTTGGTTCCCCAGTACCACATAAGCTGGCGTGGTGGTACACACTTATAACCCCAGCACCCAGGAGGAGGATTGCCATTAGTTTGAGACCAGCCTGGGCTACATAGTGAGTTCAGGACCAGCTGGCACAACAGAGAGAGAGAGCTTGTCTCAAAAAAAGAGGGAAAAAGAAAGTAAAGCAGAAAAAGATTTAATGCTGACAGAAGAGAAAATAGGATCAAGGAGGCAGAGATTGGAGTGGTGGGACCACAGGTTAAGAAATGCCAACCGCAGTCAGGGCTGACGGCACAGGCCTGTAACCTCAGGGTAGGCTGAGGAAGGAGGATCACAAGCTCTAACACAGCGTGGACCATTTAGCAATTTAGTGAGACCTTGTCTCAAGGTCAAAACTAAAACACGGGCTAGGGATGTAGCTCTGTTTGGATCCCCAGTAAGACCAAGGAAAAGTAAATGCCACCAAAAGCTTGTAGAGGCAAACGATTCTCCCTGTTAGCCTTCAGCTGGAGAGTAGCAGTGCTGACAACTGGATTTTGGACTTCTGCCTTCCAGACATGTGAAAGGATAATTCTGTAGTTGAAAGTAAACCATGTGAGGATTTACTATACCTCCCACAGGAAACTAATACAGCACCTCAGAGATAGTCAGATAGATAGGGATCTGAGTAACAGAGCAGGAGATGACACTCAGAGCCACTCCACACCAGCCAGTGATCTAGAACACTCTGTTCTATGGCCCACAAGGTACACTGAGTTCCCTACTGGCAGAGCACCAAGCCCAGGAGGGAAGCCTGGGCTTAGGCTATGTTAACACAAATGTAGAATTTGTGGCCAAGCCGCAGTTGTCCTCTCCTCTCTGGGCTATTCCCCACCTGCACAGCTGTGTCCAATTCTTAGCTCTGACCTTTCAGGGGATTAGATAGACTAGAGCCTTTTATCCTGAAGAAGTGAAGACGTGGGGGCCTGAATCCTGTCACGGGCCCTGTCCACATGGCTATTACAGAGAAAGAGAAATGGACTTTCTGTGTAAGGCTTCAGAGGGCAGAATCAAGGCCAAGGAAGCAGACATTGCCTAGAGGAAGATCTCTGGCTCAGCACAATGAAAAACTTTCCAATAATCAGAGCCAGCTGAGAGTGGAATAAGAGTGCCTGGAGGACTGACAAGTCCAAGCAGAGAGGCTGGGTATGCTAGGGGAATTCCTGCCCCAGACAAAGCCCATGTGTGATCACCTCCGGAGCCGACTATTCTGTTAGGGGGTCTGAGACTCATGGCTAAAATGTCCTATAATGTAAAGTGAATCTAAGTTTTCAGCATATAGGCAAGGCATACTCACAGTAAGGAACTTATAAAACTTTCATAAAGAACTCAGTACAGAAACTACCCAAAAATGAACATTAGAAGGATATGACCAATTCTTCCTCCTCTAAATACAAAATGTCCTCTACCCCCAAGAGAAAAAATAAAAAATAAAAAAAGCAAGCAAGCATGCGCCTCCACATTGACATGAGTTTTTAAACAAAGTAGGGGCTCTCGTACAAGTGGCAAGAGAGCCCTGGAGAGCATGGGTTTGACATCTTTTTTTTTTCCAGAGAAAACTGGAAAGAACAGACTTCAGCTACCAATGACACTTTTTTTTTTTTTTTTTTAAAGAAATGCTACTGGGAATTAAAACCTGGTTCACTCTACCAATGAGCTACATCTCAGCTCTTTTTATTTTTTTATTTTGAGCCATGGTCTCACTAAGTTGCCCAAGCAGGACTAGAACTTGAGATCCTTCTGCCTCTACCTCCCAAATAGCTAGAGTTATAATCATGTAACACTGCTGGCAATGTCCTCTTTTTTAATAACTTCTTCGTGTTTTGCATCCTTTTGAATTCTGTATTTAGAACAAAGAAGACAACAAAGTGGTAACTCAGAAGCTTAACGTGTTACTGTCCGCAAGTTAGCCTCAGGAAGGATTCAGGGTTGGGGGGCAATTGTCATTGCTTGTTTAGTAGTCTGTAACCTAAACCTGATATTCTGGATGCTCAGGACAGAGGTATAGAATGCCTCATCTGCCTCTACATCTGTCTTCTCCTGATTCGAAATCTCAGCGAATAAAGCACTCTTGCATCCAGATAAATTCTGCTAAAGCTCTTTCTGCTCAAGATTTTGAAAATGTGCCATTTCACTCTTTTATGGCTGAGGTTCTCAGATCATTCCTCAAGAGAGGTTAAAAAAAATACCTTCATACTTTTAAATTAACCACCATATCTTCTCTAGTCTGTAATTAGTGTTTTGTTCATTTTTTTCCCTTTTCTCCAAAATAACAAGTGTTAAGGGCACATATCATTTAGCAGCCAGCTTTGGGAAATGACTGGAAGCCTGAACCATTTATAAACAGTGGCAAAGGTCCCCAAGCATCAATCCCTCCAAATACTGTATCACTTCATCAAATCAGGGAGATAGTTAATCTAAACAAACAAACAAACAAACCAAAAAGCTCATACTTGCAAAACTTCAAAATACAATTTTTAGTTACCAAAACAAATTTAAGTCAATATTACCACTGCTTCCACATCTACCTATTTTCTGTGTATATTAGCATATGGTAGAACTGCAACCGGTGTGCATATGTCAAAATGTGACACGCTGAATGGTGTTAAGTATACAGGCATCCTTGGTATTTGAAAACTTTCCACATCAGATCTTTTGGTATGGTAACAAAAAAAAATGCTTTTTATAATGTAGACAATTCTTGTCAAAAGCTTGAAGGTTCAAATCTTACATACCATATTTAAAATACATCACAACGAAAAGTTAAATTCAAAATTAAGTCTTATTTTTCAGGCTGTATCAACTCTTCATTAAGTGAAAACACTATATTCAGGTGTGTCCAAATAGCAGTCTGTTGTTTTTGCCCTTTATTTTTAATTAATACCATAATAAAAATACTAAAGAACATTTTAGTACTTATTTATACACATTACTTGTATTGTAATATTTTATATGTGGCCCAAGACAGTTCCCCTTCATTCAGAAAAATGAAGGCAAGAAAAGGCAGGCACAGGTTGGACACACTTGCAGGTTTGGAAGCATCAGAATGTCGTGAGCAAGGTCAATGAAGGACCATATCGCAACCCCTATGCAGCAGCCTCATGATTCTGGCTTCACTTAAACCCCCACAGACCTTCGGAAAAATCACAGGCTTCTTAATCTAAAACAGCAAATATATTATCAAGTTTGCACTAGCTCTATGAGAAGGTCTATGGGGTGAAGAGAAATGGAACATCATTCTAGGGGCTTCTTGTGAGCTGCAGCCATATACACAAGCAACCACACACAAAATGCTTCAAGGCTGACAGCAACTGCTGCTCCCTGGGAGGTGTCAAGTACAGTGGGAGGTCAGAGGATGATGAAAATCTTGGACAGTGGGTCTACAAGACACCTCCACAAGGGAGGTAGGACCTGAGCTCAGCTTCAGGCATGAACAAGACTACAAAGGCTGAGGCACATGTTGACAGAGAAGCCAGATAGAGGTACACGGCCTAGAGATCTAAGAGCAGGAGCAGGGAATTAAAAGTGGAGGACAGAGTAGGTCCAAGAGAAGGGAGAAAGACAGCACATCACATCTTCTGGGCTCACGTCTCTGGGCTTACATACACAGGATCCACTGAAGGATGCTAAGGAGAGACTTGATGTGACCAGAGCCACACTCAAGGGTAGAGAGGATAGAAGGCTGATGCTGAGAGAGAGAATGGAAGATGGAGGTATATTAAGAGAGATTGTGCAATTAAAATGACAGGGCTTGGAGACCAAAGATTTCAGTAAGGCAGGAGCAAAAAAGATGGCAAAGTCATAGATGATTATTCTCAAAGTGACTTATAGGGTAGATGGGACAGACAAGGGGTAGATGACTATCTACCCCTGCTGTAGTTTCTGGCTTGGGAGAGTGAAGGGGTGATGAACATGGGTATCTCATGGCCAGGACACAGGGCCAGTGTTTTGGTACCAGGGCTGGTGACACCAAGGGCTCTACCCCACTCAAACATTCCCCTTATACATCAGTACCTCTAGGAGCACCACTCTAGTGAAAGAGGAAGGGAGGTAAAGAGGGCAAAGTAGGAGAGGTGGGTCAGAGAGGAAAGGGAGCCCTAGAATGGGAGTGTGAGAGAAGGAGAGTGTGCGAGGCCCTCTGGGAGCTCAAACTGTATAAAAGAAAGAAGAAAGATCATTACAGTTTACAGGTTTTTTTCTTCTGGGAAAGCTCTTCACCTTTGCAACTGACTACAGACACTGATGACTTGTTTGCTACACACTGCAGATCTTCACCACGTATTCAGTCTTGACTTTCACCTGTCCACTGGTCTCGACTTGTACCTGTCCACCGGTTGCCGACTTTCAGTCTCTGGTCTTCACTATTGTTCTTCCAACAACCAGTGTCCACAGCAGACTCTCACTAGGTGTCCTGCAGTCCCCGAGGGATGTTCTACCCTGCAGCTGAGCCGCCATCGGACCCTGCAGCTCTCACATGTGCAGGCTGCCATCTTGGATGATCTCTCTCTTCAGACTCATGAGCTCTCTAAATAAATCCTATTTTATTACAGTTTCTGTCAATTCTGCCTCTTGTAGAACCCAAACTAATACAGAAAGACGCAAGGAGAAAAGACCTTGAAGGACTGACTATGCAGCATCCCTCACGTAGCAGCAGCAGCAACAGCTCATCTCACTGCTCTGGCCTGACCCTGCAAGTCAGAGTACTGTGGTTGGACGATTCTCTTTCCCAAACTTCTGAAATTCTGCATTGATGGGATAGACAGCCTGCCCTGAAGTCGCCTCAGTAACTGGGCGAGGGCTTCTCTTGTCCTAGAACATATCCCAGCCCTTTCAGGCCCCTGGGCCTTGGCATTTGCTGTTGCCTTTGTCTGGAACAGTCCTCTCAACTTAATTTAACTTTTATTTGTCATTAACTGCATACCTGGCATTACTCTAAGTACATATATACATACACAACTCATTTAATATATATACATACATTGTCTATGTATTATTATATGTCAACTCATTCAATCCTCACAACAAACTGATCAAGCAAGTACCATAATTGCCCACTACAGATGAAGACATGAAGCCCAGATGATTAAACAACCTGAAAGTGTAATATATTTAATTAGATGAAGAGTTAGCATGCAAATCCAGACAGTATGGCCCCAGTCTCCACTCTCTTACAAAGCCACAGTGCTGCCCGTTCCCAGTTCTAGGTATGGTTGCTTCTTCTCTCAGTGACACAGAAAGGCCTTCCTTGCCAATTCCCATTACCTTCTTTCATACAATGCATATTTCCTTCCAGCCTTCAAAACAACCTTTACTTATCTTATTTACCTATTAGTTTATTAGGTTTCTTCAATTAAAATATACATTTCATGAAGCCTTTTGTTTCATTTTATTCCTGGGGCGCCTACAACAATTACCTGGTGCACAGTAAGCATTCTATGAATAATCATTAAATGAATAAGTGAGAGCCAGTATGGTGGATGCTACATCATGCTACACACAGTCAAAAGGGATTGCAACATGGTTCTTCATATTTTTGTCCTATTCTTCTTTGACCACTGCAAATGCTCAACAACCTAGATCAAGGCAGAAGGGAGCCAGGGCCCAGCTCTGAGAATATATGGACAACGCTGATGTATTTATAACTGTGTCTGACTGTCAAATCCTCCCACCTGGGTCCTTGAGCACAGTGATAAGCTTGTGGGAGGCAGGGATTGAGTCTCCTGATTAACTCATCTTTAGCCTCTACCACCCAACAGTATTTACAGGACATTGGCTGCTGATGTCAGTATATGTTCTGAGTACCTTCCAGGTAACAAAAAGCCCTGTCCTTGGAATCAGGAGGCACCTAAAGCACACATCACATTGTCATAGGACCTCCATCACGGTGGAGAGCTTCTAAGTCAATGCACATACTAAAACTAAAAGCATCATCTGTTTTACTCCAATAGTGCCCAGCAACACACGCACCTCCCCGTGAGTACACTGATAAAAGGAATTGGCTTTTATCAAACTCCCATTACATGCAAATAGTCTGTTTGGCACTTTCACACATTATCTCATTTAATCTTGTGAGTTGGGAACTATGATTCCTCCCCTTTGACAGAGAAAAGAAAGGCTCCGAGGCCCAATATTCCAGAGCCCGTGGAAGTAACAGGGAGATGGCTCCGGGCCTGTCAGCTCCTTCCCATTGTCTTCTGCTCTGGAGCCTATTCCTGTGCTTTGACTGTTCTCATCTGTGTCCTGTGCTTCCTGGTTCTGTACCTTTGCTCAGACAATTTCCTGGGCCCAGAAACAGTTTGTCTAATCCTCACCACATGTTGAAATCCTCTTCTTCTCTCTACCTTCTAGTGTTCAGCGTTCTCCAATTTCTGCGGTTGGAATTCACCTATTCTCCTATTCTCAGAAGTTTCGGTGGATAAAGTCCAAAATACCATATATTATAATCCTCTTTATTCCTCAGGAGAGACTAATCTGCTTGAGGGAAGAGCCTGTTAGTAACTTTTATGTTTGTTCCTTCTGGAACGAGTGGTGAGAAAGTGTTTGCTGACCACTAGAGAAGGAAAAGAGGGAAAAATCCGGTTTGCGTCGGAATGCCTCTGAGAGACAAGAGCCCTGGACAAACTAACTTGGAACAAAGAATATCATTTGGGAAAAGCTAACTTATATACCACAACTCTGCACCAATCACACAGTATACTTTGACTAGCCCGCTGCCTTGAAACTTAAAACCAGGATGTCTAGGAAGGAAATAAAACAATAAAATCACTTCTATTAGAAGCTTTTCATAGTAATGTGTTTTATCCATACACAAGGGAGATACAGTACAAGAGGATAAAGATACCGGGCAAAAGAACAGGGCTCACCTTCTACATGTCACAGTTAACTGCCTCATACTTGTTTTGTTGTGGCCACACCAGAATTCACTAGTACTGGAAAAAATGGACTTGCTGAACTGTAGGCCTCTCCAATCATACCTGTATGAAATGCCCACCAGGGGATGCCTGCTTTAGGATGGTTTTAAATGGGTCTTGATAGAAAAACATCTCAACCGTGGCTTTAGCCTAGAAACAAGTAGATGCTAGCCTCTCTGTCAGGACCTCTGAAAAGAGTGCACTGTTTTCTCCCAAACAACCATTTTGAGGTTTTTACAAAAATAACCGCTTCACAAACAGAAACATATCCTGATCTATAAGCCACTTTGCAAACAAATCACTATGCCATTGAATATTTTATGATGGTCCAGAGCACCAAAGTAGGCAAGGCAAGCATTCGCCCATCCTTGCCGTGTCTATTTCAGGACTCCCAACGCAAACTGCCAACACCCCCTTTAATTCCTAAACACCTGTTTGCAAATGCTGGGTGGGTTCTTGATGAAATATTGCCTCTACCCAAACTGAGCCTTAATCACAGAGATCCTGAGGTTGCACTTCTGTAGAGTTTACAGCTCGAGAGACTTCGGTGAACATGTAATGGACTCTACTTCCACCCTACGTCAGAAGTCGCAAAACCAGTGGGTCACGAAGGTCACGAAGTCTGGATGGCATAAACGCCAGCCACTGGAATCCAGAGCTCCAACTCTCAGCCCTGGGAACCTCCTCTACTTCCAGAGGCTGGCTCAGTACTCCTCCTAAAGCTCAGGCAAAGTTACTGCACGTTAGAGACAAACCCCACAAGACTGGTTTCTGGGAAGCCCCATTCCTCTTCACCCTCAGTGAGCCCTGGAGCTGAGGCACTCAGGGGTGCCCCTCAACTCACGAAGTGCAATACAGGCACGGTCCTTCGCTGATGGTCCCTGGCAAGTCGCTCCTGGTCCAAGCGTGGCTGTCGAGACCAGGCAGGGAGGGCTAGCCTGAGGTCACTTAGAAAGTTGGCACTAGCTGCGGTCGCATCTGAGCCCAGGTTTGCCTCCAGGTTTGCTGCTTGAAAACTTAAGCGACACATCGATCCCGTGTAAAGAGTTAACTGTCGCAGGTCCTGAGCCAGCCCGCGGACAAGCCCCCGCGCCGACACGAGGACGGGAGGCAGCCGCGGGTCACCCGGCAGCGCTGGTGCAGGCGGAGCGCGCGGTGGACGCCGCCTCGGAGGAAACCGAGAGGCAGGGAGCCTACAGCCTCCGGAGACGCAGGCCCGGGGTGCAGTCCCCCCAAAACTTTGAGGCGCCAGGACCTCGCCCTTACCTGCCAGGAGGTGCCGCCCGCGCGGACGCGGGCCCGGGGCTGGCGCTCTGGTGAGGGGCGACCCCGCCCAGCTGCGAGCACGGTAGCGGGCCGGCTCGGGCAGCGGCTCGGCTCGGGCTCGGCTCGGGCTCCGCCTCCCGCGCAGCGGCTGCAGCCGGAGGGGGGGCGCCAGGCCGGGCCGCGCCCGCGCCGTCTGGCGGCGGCAGGTGCTGAGGCTGCAGCTGTGGGGCCGCCAGCTGCCGGCGCCACGACCCCCGCCCCGGGGGAGGAGCCCCGCGCGTCGCCGGCGAGGGCTCGGAAGGTCCCGGCCCGCCGCAGTGGGCGGTCCCGCTCCCACCAGGGCCTGCCTCCGCCGGGGCACGCAGCGGCCGCCGAGTTCCCGTGGGGACACTGAGGCTTGGCGAGGAAAGGGACTGTGCAAGGTCATCGGGAGACATGAGAGTTGGTCCAGAGCTGAAACCCAGGACAACCCTCTTTGCACTCCTGCAACTGGGCTCCGTGGGACCCTGAGGGACGCAGATGACTCTTACTCTCCCCAGCCACCACCGCCCCCCCCCCCCCCCCAAAGGACCGCACGCTGAGAAAAGGTGGTGCGCCCACAGCGGACAGGGTGACCCACTTCACCTGTTTCTACCAGCTCCCTGGGCACCAGATCTAGTGCTGCCCTCTCCCAGCTCTTCGGCCTCTCCAGCCTGCCCTTCCTTATTGACCTTCTTGAGGGCTCTCCAAACCGCTGGAGTGCCCGAGCTGCATTCCGTCCTTTTTGATTCCCGGGGCCACCTCATCCAGGCCCCTAGCTCTAGTCCTACCACCTCTCTGCCCACCACACCCAAATCCATGTCTCTTACCCAAGAACCTTATTCTGCGCTGAAATATCTACTGAACACCTAGTAGGCCTTTGCTGTTGTTACATGCTGGAGATACAGCACCGTAAAACTCAAACTGTGTCCTCAAGCAACGTACAGTCTAAGGGACTGTCAAAATGGTGCTGCCGCAGGAAGAGCAGCCCCACCCCAGGTGGTGTCCAGGGCATGATGGCAGGTGCCTGAACTGGCTTGGTGAGGGCCTCCTGGAGGGAATACCTTCTGAACAGAAATGTGAACAGCCACCTGAGGTCGACCACTAAGAAGGAAGAGTGTAGAGAGCATTCCAAGGCCACAGGAACAAGTACCGCAAGGTGAAACAAATCCCACTGACCGGGGCAAGAGTTGAGAGCTAAAAAGAGTTGCAAGGTGGGCGGTCTGAAGGGCCCGTTGTCTAGGTCAGGGAGTTTGCGCTGTGTTCTCCGTGCAACAGTGTGCGCATGAGAGCTCTGGGGTCAGAATGAGTACTATCAGGGTGGCGTGCTGGACCATCATGAAGGTAAACATGGTGCAGAGAGATGATGTTCTCCATCTAAGGGGCTGGGAGCCACAGTGCAGCTCTCGGTAGCCAACCTGGCCAGACGGAACATGCACTCCAGCACCTACCTCTTCTCTGTCCTCCATTCCTATATCCAGGCCTTTATCTGGAAACTACTGAGTGGTTTCTGCCTTTGAAGGGTCCCCTAGGCTATTATGCTTAGTGAAATGAATCAGTTTCAGAAGATTAAATATTGCACAATTTCTCTAATATGAAAAACCTAAAATTTATATAAGTAAGAATTAAGTAGGAGAGATGATAGGAAGTAGGAAGTAGGGTAATGGATATGTGAAAAGGGAAACAGGATGTCAGAGGGTTGGGAAGGGACTGGAGGGTGGGACAGGAGGGGGAGAGTACCAGTACCTAAAGTCTAAGGTAGCCATTATATGTTAGAAACACGGATCAATAAAGACAATGTCTTTTGGGAAAACAAAGCAAAATGTGTCCTAGTACTTGTACCAAAGCATGCTTTTCCTTCAATGCCCAGCCATGAGCTGAGTGAGCCTTGTGCTCCCTGGGGTCTGCTTTTGTTGCCGTCTCTGATCAGACGTGCTATGCAAAGTTCTGCCCCAGGGTGAGCACGTTTAGGGAAAATGGGCCCAAACGAAAGACTCTGAAGCCATGCTGAAAATAAAGTAAGCTTTCATATATATATATATATATATATATATATATATATATATATATATATATATGTTGCATTTTTCTTAAAACAGCATGTGAATATACAATTTTCTCAAAATAAATTTAGTTTAAAAAATACATTATAGGTAAAGATGAATTACCAAACTATAGTCTCTAGAGCAGGTTAAACATTATCGAGGGCCCTTGTCAGAAAGACAAGACATCAATCCTCTTGTCCAGCTATACATTTTCCATGTGGCACTCTGTCCTGCCCTCTCAATTCCTAACTGCCTATGCCAGGTGCACTGGCCTTTTCATAAGATTTCTGTATTTCCGTACAATGTCACCTTCAGCTCTGGCACCCACGTGGTGCTGGGTTCTCATTCTGGCTGCTCTTCCCTTTGAGCCTTCGTTGGCCGGAGAACTTTTTCTCACCTGCGTGCCCAGCACACACTTAGGTTCCTTACTTCCCTCTGGTCTTTCTACTCCCTTCACCCTCACCAAGTCATTCTATTACTGTTGGCCACGTGGCCTCAAGCAGGCCTCCCTTTGTGCTCCTGGTGCAGATGCTGCATGGCCTGGGGGCATCTCCACTGAGAGGACAGCTTCAGCTGCAGAGTGTCCCAAGAGGCAGCATGTGGTCTCTCTGAGTCATCCTCTGTACAGGATGACTTTTCAGCGATGCAACTGCCTTTGAGTCAGCCATGCCCCTGGAAGTAAGCTCTTCCCCATGCTCCTATAGGTAACCTCAACAAAATCATTGGTTCACCATGTTGGACTTTGGTATAAGCATGACTTTGGCCTGTCATCTCTGCCCTATCTGGAATGAACAGACATTTATTTATTCATGTCTCCCCAGGAAAAAAAAATAATGCAACACATGGTTCCCATGAATGCCTCTCAGACACTTCAGTCTCAACAGAGCCCAACCAAAGTCACATCTTTCTCCCAAATTATTCCTTCTGCATTGTTTCCCTGTCTCCACTGGTGATGGCATCATCTTCCACTAGGAACTTCATACCCTACTAGTCATTAAGTCCTCTCAACTCTGTCTCCTTGATATCTCTTATGCTTGTCTCCCCCTAATCATCTGACCATCCTTGCCTCAGGTAGAGCCTCACCATTTCTTTTTTTCTTGCGGATCATATACCTTTCCACTTTCAACCTTCTCACCAGCCCCATCAAGGTCCTGTTTTCCTCTCTACAAGGCTATCTTCTTACTTTCTTGTATCTTTCTTTTACTTTTTGTGGATTTGTTTTCTCATATTAAAGAAACCATATGATATTTTTGTGCCTGATTCATTTCACTAACCATAATGGTCTCAAGGTGCATCCATTTTCCTACAAATGACTCAAATTTGTCTTTATGGCAGAGCAGTACTCCATTGTGTATATATACCACATCTTTTTTATCCATTCATCTGTGGTTGGACATACTGGCTTCTACCAAGATTTGGCTATTTTAAATTGTGCTGTTATAAACATGGGTATGCATGTATCACTCTTGTATGATGCCTTTAACTCTTTGGGGAAGAAACCCAGGATAGGTTTAGCTAGATAAAATGGGATATCTATTTTCATTTTTTTGAGGAACCTTCATACTGCTTTCCATAGTGGTTGGACCAGTTTACAGTCCCACCAGCAATGAAGAAGGGTTTCTTTCCCCCCACAGCCTTGTCAGAATTTGTTATTTTCTGAGTTAATACCAGCTATTCCTACTGGAGTTAGATGGAACCTTAATTTCATATTGATTTGCATTTCTCTGGTGGCTAAAGATCCTGGATTTTTTTTTCCATGTATTTATTGGCTATTTGGACTTCTTCATCTGAGAAGTATTTATTCATTTAGGATTCCCACTTTTTGACTGGCTCCTTTATTTTGGAAGGTCTAATTTTTTTTTAAGGGACATACTTGACAATAGTCTTCTGTCTGAGGAGTGGTTGGCAAAAATTTTCTCCCACTCCATGGGTGTTATCTTTCCTCTGTTGATTGTTTCCTTTTCTGGTGCCTCCCCATTCAGTCTCATCTATCTGCAATTCATCTTTTAATATACTGCCTGAAATTTTTTTTTTAAACCATAAAGTTGACAAGTGATTCTCCTGCTGAAAATACCTACATCGTGGGGCTGGAGGAATGGTTCAGTGGTTAAAGTGTCTTGCCTAGCAAGCGGTAAGTACCCTAGTTCGATTCCCCAGGACCACATAAGCTGGGCGTGGTGGCACATGCCTATAATCCCAGCACTCGGGAGGCTGAGACGGGAGGATTACCAAGAGTCCAAGGTCAGCCTGGGCTCCAAAGTGAGTTCAGGACCAGCCTGGACTGCAGAGTGAGACCCTGTCACAAATAAATAAATAAATAAATAAATGAAATAAATGAAATAAAACAAAATAAAATACCTACATTGTTCTTCTTGACCTAGAAACAAAGTTGTAGTGCCTTAGCATGGTTTCTACTGCTGTCGTATCTCTACCTTGCCCCATACCTATACACCAAACACCCCTGTTTCCAGGGCACATCTTAGAATAAACGAGCACAGTGCTTTTTTAAAAAATGTAGTATTGAGACAAACCACTTGGGCTCTAGTTCCAATCCACTTTTTAGCATGTGTTTTGGGGAGGGTTCCATAAATTCTCACTTCTAGGTTTCTTCTTCTTCTGGAATGGGAGCAGAATGAGAGCACCTCAACTTAATGATGTTCTGAAAACTCAGTCTTTAGAGATGCTAACTTGCTAGCCAGAACTATTCATAATGCTTATAATTGTACATATAATGAGGACTGCTGTAGTTGTTTCACAAAGATGGAAACTGAAACATTGAAAAATAAAGTGACTTAACTAAGATATCACAGTTTTGAAGTGGCTGCCCTGAGATTCCTAGGGAATCTAAATCCCATACTGCTCATGTCTGTGCATGAACTCTTATCTTCTTCCTGGAGTCATCCTCGTTTCCCTATCTTCACCCTGATACATTAGACAAACGCTTCTTCCTTTAAATCATGGCCAAAAGTATTTCTCTTCAGCGAAGGCTTCCTAGAGGCTCTTATGCCTCTGCTACATTTGACACCTATGTCAAAGCAGCCAGCACACCCTTTGCAGTATTTAGTTAACATGTCTGCCTTTTTGAGGCCTCTCTGAGACAGACTATATCTGATTTATTTTTGTCTTCCTAGAATTCCATACATGTGTGAATGAATGAGTAAATCAACAAATAAAATATGCCTAAGATTTTCCAGATAGGTTTATCCTAAGAGCTGTCGTTTCAATACAGATCACTTCCAATCCTGTTTTTGTTGCTGTGAAGAGTCATCTTGGTGAAAGGACAGCATCAAATGATGCAACATTAATACAGGGCAAGATGCAGAAAGGCTGAAATGTCTCATATTGGTATTTGGCTGTGCCTGTCCTTCTCAGACGCCTCTCCTTTTCTTAGTGACTCTATGTAATAACCCATAATGAGAAGCTGTGTTGCATTCTAATGAGACTTCCTGACTAAAACATCTGAGGTTTGAATTTATTTCCCATAAGTACCATTTCAGCCAAAAGTTTGCTTTCTTTATGGCAATGAGTGTGCCATTTGTCATCTGCTAAGTGCCCATACCTTCCCTTTATCTGTATTAATCTCCTTTGCATTCAAATACTTCTACGAGCCAACTTAATAGTTAGCATTTTCTATACAATTTCCTTCTTAGAATGCCTAACTCTTCCTGACTGTACATCTATTGTTCCCAAAATAGAAGAGTTTACTGCTTGAAATTTTGGCTTTACTGTCTGCAGTAATTCAGGAGAAGTTTCTGCTCTTCCTCAGAATGATCAAATTCTATTTGGTAAGGAAAAAGAAAAAAAGAAAAAGCCTTGATTCTATCATTTTGTATGGAGCGGTGATTTTAAATTAGATGTTAGAAACATTTAATTTGTATACAAAAACACAATGCAATTTTAATGACTTTGGATCAAATCAGTGAGAAGCAGTGCAAGTGAGAAAAATCACATTGGACAAAAGGGGGTTCTGGCAGTGTTCCTCCTCTTGCAAAAGTCCTTTCACTCTTGGGGGTCTCAGTAAGGAAAGAAAAGTGGGACAAAATGGCCTTCCAAGACATGATTCCACTGCGGGCCTCCTAGCAAACATTCATTTATTCACTATTGCTGAATGCCTAGCATGAACTTTAGTCTTCTGAAGTGTAGTCATTTTAATATAAATCCAGGTTGGATGAGGCATGCAGCGGTTTGGCTAAATAAGCATACATTACATGAACTGATTATACATTTTTAATATTCAGGTTCTTCTTAATATAGGACCATTGGGACTTTGGTGAGCTAGGACCCCTGGACCAGCAGAGTGCTGCAGTAAGACCATTAGAATAGCCCTGTCCAGGATCTACTCCCAAGCTCTAGTCCCCAGTCTCCCTACTTTGTTCCACTGCAAGCCCACTTCTCTGGGCAATGCTTCACTGTTCTATAAAAAGAGGGAATGATATGTGATGACAACCAAGATCCCTTGAGCTCTTCACTGAATGATTCTTTGAGATTAAGGAAGTTAAAGTGCTATGTAGTCTCAAAGAGAGGTGCTGCTGTGCATGAGGATTCCATTATCTCTCAAGGACAAGAAAATTGTTGCTCTATGGAGAGTTGGTTCCTACTCCCCAGACTGTAGGACATGGAAGCAGGCGTTCATTGCTCACTTCTTACAAATGGATCATCCTGAGAACAGGGAGCTCTGTTGGAGAGCCCACTAATCTGTGTATTAGTGGAGGACATCCGTTTTCAAATATTCCTCACATCTTGTCTAGTCACTTATTACAAAATGAGCTATTTTTGCTTTTCTTGTTTTTTTTTGGTAATGGGGGTGATGGTGGTGGTAGAAAACATGTCTCCATTCTAAATTGCTTTCTTAATACTATAAGTTAATAAACTTACCTCTCGCTTAATCTTATCTGTTTAAATTTTTTCCCCATTCATTTGATCTTTGATACAACTGATATTCTAATCTATTGCTAGTTTAGTGAACTTAATGACTCAGAAACAGAGGGAATTGATGGGATTTTATATAGAGTTGGGAGTGATTACTGCAGTTAAAGAAAAAGTCATGCTTGGGAGGCTGAGACAGAAAAATCATGTGTTTGAGCCCAATCTGGTCTACATACTAGCTCAAGACCAACCTAATCTACATGAGACCATATCTCAAAAACATCAATCAATTAATTCATTAATTTAAAAATAATATATGTACACCCATGTTCATAGCAGCACAACTAACAATAGTTAAAATATGGAGGTCACCCAAATACCCATCAACAGACCAATGGATACACAAACTGTGGTATTTATACACAATGGAATACTATGCATCTATAAAGTCCAACAGCGTGGAGGCCTTTACGGGCAAATGGAAGAAACTTGAGAACATCATGCTCAGTGAAGTGAGTCAGAAGCAGAAGGTGAAACATCGAATGGTCTCTCTGATATGAGAGACCCAGATCACAACTCTTACGGAACTTAAAACAAAAAACAAAGTGAAACAGGGGGATAGGGTGGGGAAAGAGGGAGGGGTGGGTATGGGGACGGACAAAAAGAGAATGGGAAAGTCCTTGTCACCTTGACAAGATACGTAGGTACAGAAAATGCTAAACTTCATTGTAAACCTTAAATTTTGGGCTTATACATACCAATAAAATGGGGAGAAAGAAAAAAATACTTTTTATCTCTCATTGTATACATTTTACTTTCATTCCTCCAGTGATAAATCTTTTCAAAGTTTTAGGGATGGCTGTTAATATATACAAGTAGCTTTAGCATCTTTTACTCTTTTGCTTTTATCTCTTTGAGAAGTCTCTTGATTCTTGCTGGCTGAGCTTTGGGAAGATGAGCTCCTGAGAGGAATGCATGCCCTTGCAGTCGTGCCCACCTTTTTGTGTGGCCCTTTCCTGGTCTTGCTAGTTACATGATTGGATCTGCTCTGAATCTTTCAGGTGACTACAATTCAAATTTAAACACTGCAGTTGTGGAAGTGAAATCAGGATGAACACCACTGAAAAAATTGATTTAATGATATGAAACACGAGAAAGCAAGACTATCGCACAGTGTCAAGCACAGGTACAGAGAAATGGAACTTGTGAGTGAAAAGGTCGGAAAAATGGATGAGATATCCAGAAGATATGCCAATAACAGGAAGATCAGAAGCAACAAAAACAACAAGAGGGAAGAGCAATCGTCAAAATATACACAAAAATGAGTGGACTTTAAAAAGTTGAATTATTAGATAAATGAAACAGCTGAAAACACTACCATAATGTGTAAAATGACATAAGGAGACTTTGAATGCTGGAGAGGAAAGACAAACCATCCAGGACCTCAAGAACAACATGGGCCAAAAAAATAAAAATAAAAAAGAAGATTGGCGGAATGGCATAGTGGTTAAGGCACTTGCCTTGCAAGGCCCTGAGTTAGATTCCCCAGCATGACATAAAGCCAGGCGTGGTAGTGCATATCTGTAATCACAGCACTTGGGGGGCCAACGCAGGCGATTGCCCCCGTGCCCAAGGCCAGCCTGAGCTACATCAGTGAGTTCAGGACCAGCCTGGACTACAGAGTGAGACCCTGTCTCAAAAAAGAAAAAAAAAAAAAAAAAAGGAACAACATGAAATGCCAGTGGCTAAAGACTAAATGGAGAAAAGAAAATCTCAAGAGAAGCCTGATTTCTGCAGCCACAGAAGTGAGAAGTGAGCCCTAACAAAACAGAAACTTTGTGGCAGTAAACACTGCACCTTCCAGCCAAACACCATAGGGAAAAGTGCCATGCAAGCCCCTCTTCTGCCCCCTGACAACAACATGGGGCACCCTTTTCACTCCTGCCCTGAAGTGACACTTGCCACACCAGCCTAGGGTGGTGTCCACAGAAGCTGAGTGCAGAACTTGGATCTTCCTGCCCACTCAGTGATAAGTCCATGGTTCCTCTTCATTTATCAGTACCTTATCAGTTAACCTGCTAAACTAGAGATTCAAAGAAGATACAGAATTTCAGAGAATAATATCCAAGTGCCCTAGATGTAATTTTAAAATGTACCATTCTAAGAACAAGAAGAATGAGAAAAGACAACTGAACGATTCCAAAATGAACATACTATGGATGTTGAAATTATCTAATAAAATTTTTAAAGCAACCACATAAAAATATTTCAACAAGCAATTATGAATTTTTGAAATAAATATCATAGAAGATATCAACAAGTTAGTAGAGGTTAAGATCCAAAACTTGTTGGACAGGCTCAATAGCAGAGTAAAAAAATCAAAGAGGGTAAAATCAGTGAACTTAAGGATAGTCAGTATGCATAATCTAAATAATAGAGAAAAATAATGAAGTGAGAGATTCATAATCTGAATCCCATTATTTCAAATTAAAAAGTCTCTGCGTGACAAAGGAAATTACCAACAGAGTAAAGAGAGAGCTGACAGAATGGGAAAAAATACTCACCACCAATACCTTAAATAGGAGGCTCAGAACTACAATAAAAGGAACTGAGGAAAAATAAGCCCCTTAAAATCAAAGATTTGTTTGAAAGAAGGGCAATGGAAGTGAATAGGAAGTTCTCAGATGAAGAAGTTCAAATGGCCTGTAAACACATTAAAAGATGTTTAACATCCTTAGCCATTAGAGAAATGCAAATTGAAACATCACTAAGATACCATCTAACCCTGGAGAGAATGGCGTGTATCAAGAACTCAAACAGTAATCAGTGCTGGTGAGGTTGTGGGGAAAAGAAACCCTCTTACACTGCTGGTGGGATTGTAAATTGGCACAATCACTATGGAAAGCAGTATGGAAGTTTCTCAAAAGGCTGGAATTAAACATCCCTTTGACCCAACAATACCTCTTCTGGGAATTTTTCCAAAAGAGGCAAAAGCATCATTTAACAGATACAGATATATGTACATCCATGCTCATAGCAGCGCAGCTAACAACAGCTAACATGTGGAAGACACACAAATGTTCATCAACAGACCAATGGATACACAAATTGTGGTATTTGTACACAATGGAATACTACTCTCTATAGACAGATAGGTTGGAGGCTTTTTCCCACTATTTTTATTAATATACATACGTAATACCTAGTGTTTACAATGAATTTGGGTATTTCATGCACATATGGTTGGAGGCTTTCGTAGGTAAATGAATGCAACTTGAGACCATTATGCTCAGTGAAGTGAGTCGAAAGAGAAGGTTAAATATTGAATGATTTCTCTAAAATGAGAAATCCAGATCACAGTCATTTAATAGAACTAAATAAGGTAAATAATGAGAATTAGTGGGGAAGGTCAAAATGGGAGAGGGGAAGAATTTGTAATTCTTCCATGACAGATATGTGCACAAAATACTCAAGCTCAATGTAAACATTATGTATTGCATATGCACATATCAATAAAATGGAGAAAAATAATCTGAATCCCAGAAAGGAGGGGGAATGGAACTTAAAAAACACTCTAAGAAATAATTTCTGGAGCTTTCCCAAATTTGGCAAAGACACATCCTAGATTCATGAAACTGATCAATCCCCAAAAAGGGTGAACTCAAAAAAATCCACACCAAGACACTGCACTTATACTACAAATGAAAAGTAAAGAAAAAAGTCTTGACAACTTAAGAGAACTAGCATGTGATTTTTAAGAAAACACCAGTTCAGTGACAGTGGAATTCTCAGTGAAACCATGGAGGCCAGCAGGAAGTGAGTTGAAAGAAAATCAGCATCAACTCAGAATTCCATATCCATCAAAAATATCCTTCAGGAACTATAGAGAAAAACTAAGAGAATCTGTAACCAATAGACCTACCCTAAAAGGATGACTAGGGGAAAATATGCAAACAGAAAGAAAATGATAAAAGAAGGAAATTTGAAATATCAGCAATGAAGAATGAGCATTAGAAAAGGTTAAAAAAAGAACAACATAGTAGATTATCATTTTCCTCTAGAATCTTTAAATTTCTATTTGATGGTGGAGGCCAATATTACAAAGTCAGATGATAATATCAAAGGCTGTAGAGGTAATATTTAAGAAATATTATATTGAGGGGCTGGAGGAATGGCACAGTGGTTAAAGTGATTGCCTTGCAAACCCAAGGCTCTGAGTTTGATTCCCCAGCACCACATAAAGCCGGGCATGGTGGTGCATATCTGTAACCCCAGCACTCAGAGGCTAAGGCAGGAGGATTGCCATGAGTCCAAGGCCAGCCTGGGCTCCACAGTGAGTTCAGGACCAGCCTGGGCTACAGAGTGAGACCCTGTCTCAAAAAGAAAAGAAAAGAAAAGAAAAGAAAAGAAAAGAAAAGAAAAGAAAAGAAAAGAAACATCATATTGAAAAGGAGAAAGGTTAAAGGGATCTCAATACAGGTAATATTTCTGCCTTTCACTCAAAGTGGTAAAATGTCAGCACAAGTAGACGGTGATAAGTTGACATGTATTGACATGTATAATTTAATACTTCACAGACATCTTCAAAAACTTTTTAAAACCATGCAAAAAATAGAATTCTAAAAAAAAGCTTAAGTATTTTACAAGGAAGAAGAAACATGAAAAGAGAGGAGTGAAAATTGGGGAACAAAGAGTATATAGATAATAAAATGGCAAAATCCCAACATTTCAATAATTCTATTAAATGTAAGCAGTATAAATACATGAATTACAAGACAAAAGATTGGCAGGACAATTTTTTCAAAATGTGGAAGGCACCCAAATACCCATCAACAGACCAATGGATACATAAATTGTGATATTTATACACAATGCAATATTACTCATTTATAAAGACAGATAGGTTGGAGGCTTTTACAGGTAAATAGAGGCAACTTGAGACCATCCTGCCTAGTGAAGTGAATCAGAAGCAGAAGGTGAAGTATCGAATGGTTTCTCTGATATGAGAAACCCAGATCACAATTATTTCATTGAACTTAATGTGGAGAATAATAGGAACTGGAGTGGAGGGGGGAGGGTCAAAAAGAGAGAAGGGAAGGATTTGTAACTTTGTCATGATACGTATGTGCACAAAATACTCAAGATCAATGTAAGCTTTATGTTTTGCACTTATACATATCAATAAAACGGGGAAAAATGTAGAGACCTAATATTTGTTAGGCATTGTTCTAAGTAGTTGATCTTATCTTGTTTTAATACTATGAATTATGTATTATTAACATCACCATTTCACAAATGAGAAACTAAGGCTACTTTTCTAGGGTCCAACTAATAAGCGACAACCTCAGGGAGCACATATAATGAAGGAAACAAAGGGAAGAGTTTAAGCTAACTACTTATAGAGGGAGGGAAGATACAGTACAGGCCGTGAGATTGGCCTATGGAAAGGCTCAGAAGACAGGAAAAAAACTCCTACTGTATGCTAGATATTATGAATACACCATTAATCGTCAACAAAACTTACTCCAGACCAACCAGCTAGGAGGCAACAAAGTCAGAATTTAAATGGGGTCCTGCCACCACCCCTACTGATAGAATAGCTTTTGGAGCATATGTCCCATAAATATTATCTCCATGTCACATGAGTCTGCCTGTAGTGGTACAGAAATTAAAACCTTAAGGAGAAAAATATCAGTCCTGCTTTCGGAGTGAGTTTAGTCAAACTTGCTTTGAGAATCTTCTATAAAACAGAATTGGACTACATCGTTGTTTTTTCTAACTTTGGTAGAGAAGTGACCAGTAAAATCTTTTATTAAACCAAATCCTATTAGACAGAAACCTAGGGTAGGGGACAAGTATAAATAGGGCAAACTTGAATGAAGGGGCTGGGATTGGTGTTAGCCTAGACTCCCTGCAGCTAAAATATTCCTTCCTGACTAGTTTCTGGGAGCAGGCTACAGAGAGCTCCAGGGACAGGGGAGGGTCTTGGAGCAATTTCTCCCATCGTTAGCATAGAACAGAAAGAGTGAGATGACCTAGATTTTCTTCAAAAACAAGGCTTTGTTCATATCTGTTACTGTGTGCTGTGTGCTGCAACACCGTGTTTCAGCTTGCTCCTTGAATTGGAAGGACATTCTGAGAAGGATCTGGGCTGTACTCACAGCTGTGGCTTGAATCCCATTTCTAGTTTTTGCTGGCTTTGTGACCTTGGAAAACCAAATGTAACCTCTCGGTTTTCTCATCATAACACAGAGATATCACTGACCTTGAAAAATGCTGCGAGAATTCAGTGAAATAACAAGGATAAAGCACCCTGCATGGGATCTGGGGTGTTGAAGGCATTCAGCACATAACAACTATTATTATAGATCTTGACATTCTCAGATCCCCAGGACAATTTGGCTGCCTTTTCCTTCCCAATCTATAGACTTTTAGGTCTTTCTTTCTTTCTTTCTTTTTCTTTCTTTTCCTTCTTTTCTTCATTCCTTCCTTTCTTTTTATGTAGATTTACTGGTATTAGAAGAGATGATACTTCTTGCAAATAAATGCTAGCTGTGTATAAATATAATATGGTAACATATGAAGAACCATGTACTTATTAATGGCAATGAAGGCAAAGTGTATTTTCATAACTTGGGGCCCTATTAAAGGTTATTACACATGCTGATTAGCTTAAAACCAAGTGTTAATTTTTTTTCACAAATGAAGGGTAGATTTATGAACTTAGTGCTGATGAAGAAGAAACTGTATATTTTCTCTCTTAAATTAGCAATGTCTTATTCATCATTATGCAAGTGGGGGCTCAGCCTGAGCTTCCAGAGCATAGTAGATCTATTGAGTATGCTTTACTGGAGGTTGAAGTCAAGGTAGATTCCCTATAATGGACCAGGAATTCCTACCATCTCCCACGAAGCTTAATGAGAGAACATTTTAGAGCATATGGTACTTTGTCAACTGATACTTGTCCATTAGTGCTGATCTAAAGGGAATTGCAGTCTACGCCTAGAGGATGGTCATTTATGGAACAGAAATTGCTACTTATAGGCCCCCTTCCCCAGAACTTAAGTCTTTAAGCCTTTCCTTCCTGCAGTCCTATGAGAAAGGTGTGGAATAGGGTATATCATTAATGGTATCTGCATAATCCACACCTGAACATAATTTTTAAAGGTGAATCACCTTGATGTGTTTCAAAGCCCTGTCCGGAGACCATCTCTTTGTCTATCGTAACACTCAGAGTGAGGTACTTCGATCTCATCTTGCACATGAGGAAAATAGAAGCTGACAACAGTTAAACTACTCACTTGAGGTCAGAAGTAAGTAAGTGAGCCATGCTCGGCTCAACACTGCGTACAGCTTCATGCTAGGTGCACGGAGGCTTCTCCTTGGCCTGACGGAGTGCTATGAATTACTCTGTTTTCCAGGCCCAAATCAAAGTGCAGCCCTAATTAAGGATATGCAAGTTTATTCATTTGTTCGAGTGAAACTGACAGGGAGCTTGCAAGTACAAAAGATGCGGTGCAGGTGAAGAGGAGCAGTGCCCTGGGAAACGCACAGGCGTTGGCGTCATCAAGCCCGTAGACGTGTGACCACGCTGCCCTCTTGTAAAGCACTAGTTATTACTACAGAGATATCCTACGGAGGACACAAACTAGATTCGATCACAATTTGACCTTCAAATTGTTCTAATAGAAGATAAATGTTTTCAAGTAACTGCTCTAGAAGGCAAAAAACAGTCTGTCTTGCAAGGCCATGAGTTTGATTCTCCAGCATCACATAAAGAGAAGCGTGATTGTGCACGCATGTAATCCCAGCACTCAGGATACTGAAGCAGAAGAATTTCTGTGAGTTCAAGGCTAACCTGGGCTATGTAGAGAGGTCAGGATGAACCTGGCCTGTACAGCAAGATCCTGTCTCAACTAAAAAAAGAGTGCAGTCTGTCTTCAGAGTTGCAGAGCAGCATTAGGGCCAAATTATGGCTGGAGATGCATAAGACACTGCAGTAAATTCACAGAGATACTATAGGATACTTTAATAGTTCAAGAAAAGCATCTTAATCCTCATAATCTATTGGACAGGAATGAGCTGCTGGCTCCGGGCACTTTATAGTTTCAAAATTAGATCATGCTGTGTACATTGCAAAGCTAACTTTCATCAATTGTTGTGGTAGAAAACAAGCATGTGCAAAAAACAAATATGAAACAGAAAATGAATGTTGCAGCGTCCAATAGGAACCCGAGGTTTGGGAAGTGATGCAGCACACAACAGAAACACGCATTCCATTAGTAAACAATTGTGGTTACCTTAAAACAAATAAAGCTATAATTTTTTCCAATATATGATCATTGTTTATAAATTATTATTGTATTGTTAGGACTTAATATTTATTAATCTGTTTTTAAGGTCTTTTTATTACACAGAACTACTAGGTATTTACTTTTGCCTGGTGCTATGAAAGGAGGAAGTTGAGGAACTCCTGTTTGGGGGGATTTCAAGGGAGGGAGAGGTTCCTCTGAGAAAAGAGGGCTGGGAATGTGAAGATCAGGATAGACTTTGAGGAGGAGGAGACATTTGAGGCAGATGCCTTACTGAAGTGGGTATGCTGAAACCCACTGTAACAATTGTAACAGCTCTCCTCCAGAATTTCCAAGACTTAGCAAGTAGAGAACTTGGAGGAGTTTTTTATTAAGTGCATGAGGTTCAAATGCCTTACTCTCTTTATCACTTTGAGTAAAACATAGGAGCACAAATTTAGAAAATATATCATGCTGCATCAAGTAACATCTTTGACTTTCTACACCTTGGTCTTAGGGTAGGACCTCTGTCTCTTCAATGATATAAGAGCAAAAATATTTAATACAAGAAATATTTACTAAAATGTATTGGATCCTGAATCTCTGGGTTTTATTTCATTTTGTTTTTGAGACAAGGTGTCACTCTCTAGTCCAGGTTGGTCCTGGACTCTACGTAGCCCAGGGTGGCCTTGAACACATGGCAATCCTCCTGCCTCGGCCGCCCATGCCCAGCTTATGCATGGCGTTCAGGAATTGAAACCAGAGCCTTAGGCTTGCTAGACACGCACTCAACAGCTGAACTACATCCCCAGCTCCAGTTTCTTAAAGTCCATAGGCAGAACTTTATAATCAGACAGGTGTGTAGCCATTATCACTATCAGGGAGTTCTTGGGGCCACATAGGAATGGGCCACCTGCAATATAATTCCATCACTAAAAGCATTTTATTCTGATTTCCTTTGAAAATCATAGATGTCGTAGGCCATTTTAAAACTCACACTCAATGATCTACTTTCTTACCTGAAACCCTTTGTTCACTTTCTGTCTCTTAGAGCAATCGTTTGTCTTTGTGTGACACATTACACTTCTCAGTGCACCTTCACATCCCCCATCTCTTTTAGACTCATAATAAAGCTAGCTAACCGGCACTGGGCTGCAGCCAACTCAGCCAACTGGGTTACTTTCCTTGGGAGAGATCCCGTGTGCAATAGCATCATCACACAGCAGTCCTTACGCTGCAGTCCATACACGCAACAGGCTGTGTACACTACTAAGAGTACTTTCCAGTGCGTGTTCAAATCTCATCACACGCTGTACCCAAACTAGGCTCCACACAGGAATGACTTTGGGAAGCCCCAGGGCATGGTGGTAAAGGTTCACATTGGCCAAATCATCACATTCATCAGCACCAAGCTGCAGAACAAGGAACATGTGACTGAGGCTCAATGTAGGGCCAAGTTCAAGTTCACAGGCTGCCCGAAATTCATAACTCCAAGAAGTAAAGCTTTACCAAGTTCAACACAGATGAATTTGAAGGCATGGGGCTCAGAAATAGCTCATGACTGATGGCTGAGGAGTCAAATATATCCCAAATTGTGAGCCCCTAGAGAAGTGGTGGGCCCTGCACTCTTGAAGACTTTCACTGTACTGTCCTCTCCTTAATCGAACTTTACATTAACCTCTACAACTTATCAGTAAATTCTACCTTGTGTCTGTCCCCGCCCCCCCCCCCAAATAAAATGAAGGCAGTGGAGATTGATGACTGATGATATTGCTCCCATCTTTCAGATGATCAAACTGGAAGCCTGGAGAGATTAAATAACTTCTCTAAAACTTTTCTAGTCTCTCTAATGGTTTATGAGAGCTTTATGAAGTACCATAGTAATGGAACAGAAAGATACAGACGGAAATGGGGAAAGGGTTTTTATTGACCTGATAAGCATGTTTCACAACAGTGCCAGCTGGAAGAACAAGTCAAGGGCACTGCGAACGGGCATGTAAAAGAATACCTCCAACTATTTTGTTCCCTGAAGTAGAAAATTAACCAGGATACAGAAGTATGGAGAGCTGCAAAAGAATCTGTCTGTGGCAGATTGTAGTTGCATCAACCTCCCTCATCTCACACACTCTTATAACAACGACTTTGGCATTCCCCCATTGAGAGGGGAGGGAGGTGTCCATGATCTCTACCATTGAATCTGCGTAGTCCTGTAACTACAGTGGAAAGTATGTTGTGTGACTTCCAAGATTAGGTCATAAAAGCAATAAGGTTTCTGATTGGTGTTCTCAGGATATTCATTTTTTTCCAACCTAACCATCATGCTGTGAGTTGCAAATTGGCCCTTGCACAGGGACTGCAGGGAAAGACCATGTGCAAATGTTTCAATCTTTAACTCAGCTGAGGTCCCAGGCAATTCTTCTAGGTCAGTATTGTGCTTGTAAACTGGCTTTTTAAAAAAAGCTTCAGTTATACAATGTTTGTCAATTTTCATTGTGTAAATATTCTGACCATGGCTAATTTCAAGACTTAAACCCTCAACTAAATATAAATTTGGAATGAGAGGTGCACATTGGCTCCCTCCAGCCAGTATGAGTCAGTTTCAACCTGCCACTTCTCCAAATGATTGTGGCCTTTAATATCAAGTCATCTTCTATCTCAGATCCTCCCAGCTTGGATCCTCCCCAGGTGCATGAACCAGAAATAAACTATCCCACTGTCCTCTGTCCAAATTATTGACCCTTAGAAAATGTCCTTCGCTTTGTAGATGGGAGCTACCAGGGTGATTGAATGTGGTTCCTAAACTGATTTGTTTTTTTAAAATCAATAATAAAATGACCAACAACCCATTAGAAAAACAGAAAAAGATAGGAATAGATAATTTATGGTAAAACAATTATAAATGGCTCTAATAACTATTAAATATTCAACTTCACTCATAAAAATTCAAATAAAGGGTTATGTGTTTTCTGTCACAATGACAAAGATCAGAAAACTCCATAAAACATTGTGCTATTGAGGGTTGTGGAGAAACAAATTCTTATACTTTATTAGTGGGTGTGTAAATGGATACAATCACCATAGGAAGAAATTTGGCAGAATCTATGAAAGTTTGAAAAATTTCATAGATGAGACAGAATATGAAGGTGCATTGCAAAGTGTCAGGTGCCACTCAAGGTCCAACGATACAAACAGCAAACCACTTCAAATGACCCAAACTTCCATCATTAAAGGACAGAGATTATGGGTACATCTATTTAATGAGGTTCCCTGTAGCCATACAAAATAGAACAATTTTCATGATATATTGCTAATTCTTTTTAAAAGCAAGGTGTAGAATCTTAAAAACAATATGCTCCCACCTGTACTCTTTTAAAAAAGGATATAGTTATTTAAAAATACATTGAAACTGATAACACTAATTGAGTTTGCGTCTTAGTTACTTTCTCGTTGTTGGGACAGAATACCTGACATCTACAACTACAGGGAGGAAAATTTTATTTTAGCTCATAGTTTTAGAAAGTCACAGTCCATTCACAGGTAAGTGGCTGGAAATGATGGAATCACGTCGTGGGGCCAAAGCCAGAGAAAGCTTCTCACAGCATGGAAAAACTCAGCCAACTGTAGGAGGAAGATAGAGCTAGTACATACACCTCCAGGTCAAGACCCAAGCACCCACCCTTCCCAGATTGGCCCCATCTCCCAACTGTATGTAGTATCCATAGGTACATGAGCCCTTTGAGGGACACTCCAGACCCAAATCACACACTTGGGGATGAGAACTAGGAAGCCAAAGGACTGAAACTTTTCACATACAAACTTTTTATCTTCTTATATTCTGGATTCGAACTTGTAAAAGCATTACATACTAAGTTTAAATTTTCATACTGAAAAATCTTTTAATCTAGCAATTCTATTTTTAGAAATTAATTCAACAGCTGTATTTATATGTATGTTTCATCTGTACAAAAATATTCCCTATAGCATTTTATATGTAGGCAAAAGATTAGAGGTGCTCTACAAATTCACTAATAGAGAATAATATAGTAAATTATACAACAGTCATGTAGGAATTTTATTCATTAAAATAATAAGAGAAATGTATGGCTATCGTCCATGAACTCATGCAAAATAATCTTAAACAATTTTAAATGAAAAAAATACTGTATGTAGAAGAGTCCTTATGGTATACTGATATATGCTTTCACATATATAAACTATCTGCTGCTAATATTGGTTGCTGGGAAAAGGACTGAGGGTCAATGTATATTTCTTGGAAGCTTTTAAATATTTTTATTAATGCAAATATTACCTAATCAAAAAACTTAAACACATTATGTTTTAAAAAAAAGACTGTATATCTTGAGCTAAAATTTGCCTCCCTCAGCTAGAATTTGAGTTCTGCCTGTTAATTCAAGTTTAGCCATTAGGACCATATGGAAACCAAATTTAACCCATCTCCTTATAGATACTCAAGATATTTGAAGATCGGGCCATTGCTTCTCTGGTCAAGCTCTCTGAGTCTATACATGTTTGCTCCAGGAGAGATTTGTCCTCATCCCAACCTGTACCTCTGAATCTGCTCAAATCCCCATTACTCAAAGTTGAACACTTCAGACAACTGAGGCAGGGCTAACCAAATGTCTTCCTTTCTTCTGGGAGGGAACAATGGCTGTCCTAAGCTGCAGAATATGGATTAAGAACTCCTTGGGGCAGTTTAGAACACAAGGTGACTACCTGTAAACATGAACTCACAAAACATTTAACGACAGGAGAAGTGCCAAATTGGTTCAGAACAATATAGCAGGGGATTATACTCATTTAAAAAGTAGCCCAAGTGATGTTGGAAAAGAGCAAGGTGAATCTGTAAGCAGCTAAAGTATGCTCACACGTGGCTTTGTTCTTCACCCAAGCAGCTCTTCATCAACATAAGGAAGTCTTTGAGCTGTTCTGGGAGAAGCAAGGCAAGCTTTGATGGCTTGTCCAAATACTTGCGCTCTAGACACCAGGATAAATTTATACCTTAGTCCTTTTTGGGCCTTTTAAAAAATTTTTAATCATTATTTTTCTAATCAGAAAATTATATATAACCATAGCATATGCTACAGAAAATGTAAGAAAGTTTAGGAAAAAAAAAACACTCAGCTTCACCACACACCACCATTTTTTTCTGTATTTGCTTATTTGTTTTTTTTGCAAAATTAAGTGGTTGATATATAAAGATTTGTCTTCTACTCTTTTGACGGAACATGAAAGTCTAACATCTTTCCACGTCAACTATTTTTAGAAAGTACTATTTATAATACTTCGAAACGACCTTTTATGAAAATGTACCAAAACGTATTTAACGATTTACCTATTTTTAAATATTTTGTTTCCAATTTCCCCCTAAATAAAGCTACAACAAAAAATCTTTACACATAAATCAGCATCCAACTTCTTGATTATGTTTTAGAATAAATTTCTAAAAGTGGAATTCCTGAGTCAAAGGATTCTTGACATATACCGTCAAACTGTGCTCTACAAGGTATCTACCAACTCACTGCATATATATATATATATATATATGGGTACTTCACCACATATTTGACAAATGGGGCAATCTCATTTTTTAACAGTTGCTGATCACAGAGGTATAAAATGAAGCTTACTATTTTAACATTTTTATTTGCACTTATTTGATCACCTCTAAATCTTAGTGTGTTTTCACATGCTTATTGGTATTTGTGATTGTTATGATATGAAATATTATATCTTGAGTTTGTGATCTTGGGTCTTTCCTGAATGGTGGTTAGATTTCAGAGGATCTATATAAAGTGGCTTACCCAATATTACTACTGTTAGAACTTATGTTAATCAGGCAACACTCTGATAATTAACATTGTATTTTTATGTAAGTAGCTTTACTTAGCATTATCTTCTCTGTGAAGCAAGAATGAGAAACAAAAAAAGCATCTGAATGATTTCCTGCATATTAAAAATAAGTCTTCAATTGTCCTCCTTTATCCTCCATAGACTAGATGAGCCTAAAGGATCCTGATATAGAACTATCAGTGTTGTAGAAGATGAATCGACACTTAGTATTAACTGTTCTCTACAGTAAACAGAATAGCCATTAAAATCTCTGAAAAGTTAAGGAAATATTCTACTTCATTTTGTGTGGTCCCAGCTTAGGTGGCAAGGGAGTTGGAATGTCTTAATCCTATTCCTAACTCCGTCTCTAGGCTCCCTTACCCAGAAATTTAAAATAGGCCTTGGATAGCTTCAGGATTCCTTCCTTACTTTATAGATGAGGCAATTGAGGGCAGAAGGTTCTTAGCTAAGGGCATGAGTTTCTCGTGGGAAACAGTTAACTGTTTCCAGAAGAGAGAAGAAAGAACTATTGATCTGTGTGGCCACTTAGAGCAGATGGTGTCCCAGTTCTACAATGAGCATAACCATGGTCATTTACTTACCCCAAAGAGAAATTCATTTAAGTAAACTCCAAGATCACTTTCAAATTCTGACAATCTGCAGTCATTATTGGGAAGCTTCTCTGTATGTCTTAGGCACAGACAGAGTTCCAGACTAAGATAAGATATTTTTCAAAGCATAGTCTCTGAAGGAACTAGCCTGTGGCTGAATGAACATAGCTATTTATCTTTACTAGAAAAACAAGGCAGGTGTGGTGGCACATGCCTGTAATCCCATCACTCTGAGAGAGTGAGGCAGGAGAATGGAAAGTTTGAACCCAGCCTTGGGCAATTTAGAGACTACTGAGACACTATCTCAAAAAAAAAATGAACTCAGAAAAAACAAAATTTGTTTCATGGTATACCAATGTGCCACCACTATAGTGTACAGTAAAAACTGTTAGCTTGCAAATAAACTGTTCAGAACTTCAAATCTGGATCCGAATAACAAAAGTAGACTGTCCAGCTAACCCAGAAAAGTACAAGGACTCTTCTTCCATTGGCCTTTGGCTTCTGTAAGGGCCGCAGAGACCTAACACTTGCAGGACACGAAGATATTAGAACATTCTCAGAGGAGAGGCTTAGACTAGGGTGCAATGGCTGCTTCTTTCTGTTATAGGACATTTTCCTCTTGTTACAGGAAATTTCCCTCTGTTACAGAAAGATATTATTTCAGTCAGAAGAAACAGTCAGTCATATGAAGGTAGATGAGGATGGTCTCCCACTCCTGGGAGGCTCGTATGATATAACACGGATTAGGTCTGTTTTGTGAGCCTTGTGATAGCCTGAACCACCTTTTTGGTGCTTAACAAAGCACAGCTCTAATCCTATTTTTCCTCTACCCAAAACCTTTCAGACATACATTCACATGCTCATTCATTTATTCCCTCAGCAAACATGAACAAACACCAACTAGGTGTGCTAAACACTGGGAATACAAGGGCAAAGGAAACAGTTATTGTTCTGATCTCATGATGTACATCGTCTGTTTTCCACTGGATTCTACCTGGCATTCATGACTGTCTACAATCTGAACCAACTCATCATTCTAGTCTTCTCACCTACTACCTCCTCCATGTGCCCCAAGCCTTGGGCAGATCAGGCACTCAGGTCTCTTGGACATGGCCCGTATATCCTCATCTCCCTGGCTGGCTCCTCTATTTAGAATCTAGCTCCTTCTCTTTGTTACAGATGTCTAAATATTATGTGCCTTCCAAAGCACGCAGCTAATTACCAAATCCTTTATAAAATCTTTCTTGATTTTTTTCCATGCCTCTCTCCAACGATGGTGAATGATCTCCTCCTCCCCTGACTTCCATAGCTCTTTATCACACCCAATTTTGTCAATTGAGATTTTTGCCAGTGAAGTTCCTATCTGCACACCTGTAACATTTCCTAGTTTAAGGACTCCGGGAGGGGAGAGTATGTTGGGAGGTGAGTTGGGCCTTGTGCTTTTTGAGTCTCTCTTTGCCTTATTTTGCTTCTCTCTGCTCCAATCTGTGTACAGAGCTCCAGGTGACATCTAAGGAAGCTCCTCATGGAGACAAATTTCTCTAGAAACAGTGGAAAGAGGGACTCTTCTAGTAAGAGCAATTCTGTAAGAGAAGGTAGAGTAGGGTCCTCTCCTAAGAATTTACAATCTAGTCTCCGTAGACAGTCTTGTTCCTCCCACAGTTTCTCATTATAATTCAAGTTCACTCAAGTGGCCCCCCCATTAAGTTTTCATGGGTCCTTTTAATCTTTGTTAAGTCTTCACTGAGATACAGACTATACCTTACACTACAGGGTAGGGCCCATTCTATGCTTATCACTCAGAAGCTTTCATGCCATCATTAATCTATCAATATTTTAAAATACTAATAATTCAAGTGATATAAAGATAAAAATCTTCTAAACTGTCAATTTTTACTAGCAATACAAGCAAGAAAGATAACAGATTGTTTTAAAATATATATGTATGTGGGCATGATAACTGGGTTACCATGCATGGTAGTGCATGCTTATAATCCTAACTCTGGGAGGCTGAGGCAGGAGGATCACAAGCTCAAGTCCAGTCTGGGCAACGTAGTAACTTGGTGACATCCTGTCTCAAAATAAATAAAAACAAAATGCTGGTGACGCAGCTCAATGGGACAGCTCTGAACTTAATTACCAGTACTATGAAAAAAAAAGGTACAGAAAGTAAACTGGATTTATAAGAGAATAAATTTGATTGTTCTGTTTCTGGTCTAAAAATACCAGAAAGATCTATCAACTTAATATATTTTATTATGGTTTTAATTTTTCATTACAACTCTATAAAGTGAGTCCTATACATATCTCCCATCTATAAAAAAGAAAAATAAGGCTCAGAGGGTGTAAGTGATTTGCTCAGAAGACATGATAAGCAATGGACCAAGATACCAGTACACTTATATTACTTAGCAGGACCATGATCCTAGGCCTCCATCCAGCACTGGTGAATCAGACACTCCAGGAGGCAACCACTTGGAAAAATTTGTTTTAGCATGAATTATTCTTAGACTTGGGCAAGTTAGGGCCATGGTGAGCAAAATGACACTACGAGAAAAAAGGAAGGCTGAGGATTAGACACAGGTGGTATAGTATTTTACTCTGCGAGTAACATTATGCAACTTCAGAGGTTAAGTCATCAAAAACAATATGAATTCTATCTGGTTCTCTCATTTAAAATGTTCAATCAACATGGCTATAAGGGAAGCGCAGGCCATACAAAGAGACATCAAGGTCCCCAGGCCTCAAACTTGCTTGAGCTCTCAGGAAACAACCAGCACCAACTTTCCAGCTGTCTTGAAAGTGGATCTTCCAGTCCTTGTCTCAGCTACCCAGCCAATGCTGTTCAGAGTAGAAATAGAATATTTTCTTTCTGAGTTCAGTCCAAATGACAGGGTTGGAAAAACAAAAAGGTCTAATTTTGATCGCTCGAGGGCACCATGTTCTGAGTTGTTCCCTATACAGTAATAGAAAGCCAGAAAACCCTCATATCACAGGTGAGAAAACCACTTCAGAAAGGTGAAGTGGCCATTCTCTTCTGATGGCTTTTGGTTATTTTGTACCACTATCAGACCTCAGAAAGACAAATGATCTTCAAATTCTCTGAGAGTACAGGTTGGATAACTATTCCAAATCTCATTTATGATCATATTATTATTTTTAATATGTTTATTCTGATTTGCCCTTGAAATCTAAACCTAGAAAACATTGATATTTCAAATACAGTGGGTTACTTGGACAGAGTGGTTCAGATCAGCCAAAGTACCAGGAGTACAATTCTTTAAAATGTCTCATCTCAGGCTGGAGGAATGGCATAGCAGTTAAAACACTTGCCTTGCAAGCACAAGGCCCTGAGTTTGATTCTCCAACACCACATAAAATAGCTGGGCATGGGAGCACACGCCTGTAATCCCAGCACTTGGGAGGCTGAGGCGAGCTGACTGTTCTGTGTCCAAGGCCAGCCTGGGCTACACCTATGAGCTCAAGCCCAACCTGGGCTACAGAGTATGACTCTGTCTCAAAAAATATATATAAATAAAAAAATTAAAAATGTCTCATCTCATATTAGCTTCTAAGAGCTAATCATAACTGAGAGTTGCAATTAACAGAACTTACCTCTAAGAGATATAAATAATGTATCTATTTGTTCTTAAGAGATTAGAGTTAGGCAAATTCGATAGATTTTAAAGATAACATTAATGCACACCTTGGGGTTAGTTATGGTGTGAACAACACAAGAGCCTTGAGTTCTAGGCTTTGTGTTCCCTATGTATAAGTTGAAGATTTTAGGAATGTTAGTTAATTCATGAGAACTGCTTTCACATTTGTCTAACGAAGAGTATTAGCCCTGTGTGCAAAGCATCTCCCTGTCAAAATATGCATATTATGTATCAGCTTTACCTGCCTTGCAAGGTGGCTGTACAGGGAGATTGCACGTGCTGGACAATTCCAATGATGGCCGTCTCTGATGTCAAGACCTAGAGCAGACTCAGCGCCCCTGGAAGGAGGTCCAGAGCAACACCTTGAAGGCAACACCAATGCAGGATGGCATGGCCAGGAGAACAGACGCTGTGAGAGGTCAGAGGGCACTGTCTCTGCTCCTCTTACCAGAACAGTGCTCTGAGAACAAGGCTTACTTTAGTCAGCTTTTCTGATGCTGTTCTGCCTGAGATAGAATTTTAGCTCAGTGAAATCTCAGCTAACTACAGCTAGATTGCTTTTTAAAGAAGCAAATCATAATGGAATCACACAGAGAAATTCTTCTTAAGGAGTAGCTTCTAGGCCATGTACAAGAAGTAGGAGTGTAGCTTGGAAGTCCCGTTCTGATGTCAATTTGCCCACATGAGAAGTAATTTAGTTGGATGACATATGAGGTTTCTTTGGGTTCTACAATGCTCAATTTACAGTTCTGTTCACTTCTACCTACCTTCCATACCTATCCATAATGGATTACTATCTTACGGTAATATTTCTGCACTCCTGAAACACTTAAGCAATGGTATTTTATTAATTTTGGCCAGATTACTCAAAGAATATCTTTTCTCAACGTATTTTAATAGCAAATTACAAATCACTGCAGGAAATGGTGACTGTATGAGATAGGGAGTGTATAAGACACTATTCCTTCCTAAAGCCAGACAGTGTTATGGCTTAGATATAAAATGCCCCCAAAGTCTCATATTTGGACCCGTCAGAACAATGGGTTTCTGGGTGCATGACCTGAGAGGAAGTTATTCCTCCCCCTGGTTCCATTCCTCCTGCTTCCTGCTGCCACGAGATCAGCATTCTTCCTCCACCACACCCTGCCACCATGTTGTTTCTGTCTTGGAGTCAGTCAACCATGGACCATACCCACTGTTAGGGATTTTTATTTTTTGCTTTTTGTTTGCTTATTTGTTTTTTGAGACACAGTCTCACTCTGTATCCTAGGCTGGTTCTGAACTCGCAATGTAGACCAGGCTGGTTCAAACTCACATCATTCCTCTTGCCTCAGCTTCCGAAGTGCTGGGATTACAGGCGTCCACCACCATATCCAGCTCACAGACTAAATCCACTGTGAACCAAGTAAACCTCACTTCTTTTAACATGTAGATGTCCACTGAAGGAAAAGTGGCTAATACAGACAGCTTTGTTCAACTGTTCACTTTCCTATTAGATTTCAAGACTGAATGTTATTCACAGAAAAAAAAAAAGAACTGTAATTTTGAAAAGACCAGAAGGGTATCTCCCTTTTCTCTCACTAAGGAAAAAAGTTTGCTTGTCTTCAAATTACTAAGAAAGCAGAGAAATGATGGTATTTTGACTACTTAGAATGTATGTGTGTGTGTGTGTGTGTGTGTGTGTGTGCGTGTATGTGTACGTACATACATGTGTGTTACTGAGAACTGAACCTAAGTTCTTTGCACTGCACTGCATCACCAGCTCTTTCCCTTTTTATTTTTTTTAACTCGAGACAAGGTCTTGAGAAGTCATTAAATTGCCTAGGCTGGGCTCAAATTTGCAATGTTTCTGCCTCTGCCTCCCAGGGATTACAGAAATGCCCTGACATGCCCTGGTTTTTGTTCAGGATTCTTAAACTGCCTTAGATGTTGTATAATCCAGCTACCAGCATGTTCATTTGAAGTCTGAAGGTAAAAAGCAAGACATCAACTGCTTATTGCCTGCCAGTATTGACGCTCTACTTCCTTCTTAGTGACAGGGTCCTGGGTATTATGCCCAGCTGAAACTTTACGCTTCTTAGCCTGTACTTTAAATAAAGGAGGCCATTAGGATCTAAGAAGTTATGTGAGAGAAATCCCAGAAAAGTTCCTTGAAGGGATAATTCATTTTCGTCCCCTATCCCCCATTCTCCTTTTTCTTGTTGTCTGGAATTTGAACATGACAGTTGGAGCTCCAGCAGATATTAGGGACCACAAGGTGACCTTGAAGGTGAAATCCTATGCTGAGACTATGGGATAAAAAGATAAAAGGAGTCTGAATTTATAAAAAGCCAAGGGCATATGTTATCTTTCTAGGGTAACCCTTAAAATAACAGTAAAAGAATGAACAATTAAGAAGTTCAATGAAAGAACACAAAATAATAAAATAGTTTATTGGTTCAAAATAAAGAAAGAAAAAAGAAAAATACAAAATAAGTGGAGTAAATGACAAACAGTAAGATGTGACTGTAAACTCAGATCAATCACAAGCCTAGGTGGCTGCTGCAGTCCACGTTCACCCACTCGGGAAAGAACAGACAATCTGAGCCTCAACAAAGATAAGAAGAAAACTGGATTGAAACGCATTAACTTTAAATCTATGAATTCATAAACAAGATTTTTAAAACCTAACTTACTACCTTAGAGCATCTTAGGGAACCAATTCATTATCTAGAAAGGTGGTAAAAGGGAGGAGAAGAATCTAATACTTATTCTTGATTTATTATATGAATTATACCCAGTTGCATGGTGATCAGTGTTTAACAATTGGTTCTTGAGGGAGCAAAGACCTGATTTGCATCATTTGTCAATCTCATTGTATATATACTTTCACTGTGACCAGTTTCAAACTACCCAATCGACATTACTGAACTTGGGGTTGGAAAAAAAAAATGCAGCTTATGAGTAAAAAGTAAAGTGTGAGTTCAGCAGACCACTGACCAAATAAATCTCTGAAAAAACAATGTAGGAAGGAAATATCTCTTTAGGGAAAGGATTTCAATTAATAAATGAAAAAAAACATAATAAATGATAGGGGTAGAACATTACCGTTTTGTACCTTTCAACAAATCATAGATCTTGACACAGCTGCTGACAAACCTAAGATAAATAGCCAAATTTTCCACGCTTTCTGCTGAAAGAATACCGCTGCATATTGCTGCATGAAGGGTCTTGCCAAGGGGATTGAACTCAAGCCTGATTAAGCCTCTGGATCCAGCTGCTATTTTGCAGGAAATACAGAGAACAGAGGAATGTGTTGAACTGCACCATAGGCAGACAGTAAGTAAATCCAGATCGTGGGAATCTCCAAAGATCAAATGGTCCAGGTTTTCAACAGAAAAATTGCAAGAAAAATATAGAAATGGAGTGGCAGGATGGAAGGTGGTAGGCAGTGGTAGACTAAAAGATATTTAAGCAGCAGAATCAACTTTTTAAATGGATAATATCAGTGTCTGGGCATGCAGAATTGAGTGATACAACTATTTTTAAACACAGCAAGGAATGGTCACTTTTAGAAGAATGAAGCTGAGATTACAACACTCCCAACCACTTTCACTGTGATGCTGCTTGCCTGGGTGTCCCACATGGGACAGGGCAGTACTGAACACCAAGTCTCCCTCTGCCTCAGCGAGTCATGTAGTCGTTCCACACATTCTGAGCACTGACTTCTGGACCTACAGAGTCACTATCCTCATGGACTCACGATCCAGAATGAATTGAGTCAGGGTCTTGTCCTCATTAACTAGTAAATCTTATCTATGTGATTTAAGAACTGCTGACCCAACCCACCAGGTGAACATATAAACCACTCTTGGCTAATTGCAGTACTTTGGCATTGGCCATAATAATTACCTCGGGGGTGGGCTCATGGCCCATGCTGGGCCAATCAGTGTTTCCTTCAGACTTTTTTTTTTTTTCTTTTTGGAGATAGGGTCTTGCTCTGTAGTTAAGGCTGGTCCTGGACTCACTATGGAGCCCAGGCTGGCCTTGCGCTCACGGTAATCCAAAATGCTGAGATTACAGGCATGCACCACCACACCTTGCTTTTGTAGTGCGGGGGAGTCGAACTCGGGTACTTAGTGCTTGACTTAGTACTTGCTAGGTGGTGAGCCGTTTCCCCAGCCCCTCCCTGAGACTTTTGCTAGAGCTATCAGGAAAAATGGTCTTTTTTCCTCTAGAATTATTAAAACTATGTCAGCTGACAGTTTTTTGCTCAGGAACATCAACAATGCCAATGATATGCCATAGTCTTCAGATACTGTATTAGTTTGAAGGTACCATTAATTGTAGGACAATTCCAATCCCAATTTCAGAGGTCAAGATATGCTCCACAGAGTTGGTGAAGTCTTGTATGTGTTGTGGGCCAAATGGGTTGTATGAAATGAAAATTCATGCATTGAAGACTACTCTCCAATTTGATGTTATAAGGAAAGAGGGTACTTTTGGCAGATGATTAGATCATAAAAGTAGAATCCTCATTAATTGAGTTAGTGCCTTTCTAAGGGCCTAGAGAAACCAGTTATCTCAGTTCCTTTTTTGATGATCTTGGGACACAATACCCAACACCCACAACTTAAGAGAGGAAAGGTCGATTTTAGATCATAGTTTTAGAAGGTCTCAGTCCATTTGTGGGTGACTGGTATGATAATACAAATCTGGTGGTGAATAGCTGCTCATGTATCTTGAAATAAGACTCAGGGCCCTCAAGGGAAGCTGAAGTAGAAGTTTATATGCTTTCAGGCCTCACACCTGTAATCAAGTCTACCACACTTGTCCTCCACCACACACCCGTAATCCATCCCTCCTGACCAGGGCCCACCTCTGAAAAGCAAATAGAATCTGTAAGTATTCCACAACATCCAAATACATGAAGCTTTTGGGGACGTCCTAGATACGACAACACTAGAGTTCTGTCCTTCTGTCATGTAAGAACACAGTAAGTTGTCGGTAGCCTGCATCCTAGAAGAGGGCCCTCACCAGAATCTGGTCAGACTGGCACCCTTATCTCTGAATTCCAAATTCCAGAAATGTATGGAATAAATTTCTATTGTTTATAAGCTACCCAGTCTATGGTATTTTGTTATAGCAGCCCAAAAGACTAAAACAGTTAATTAAGAACTGCATGCTTGAAAGAGAAGCAAAGAGGTAGGCAAGGCAAGATAAAGAACTATAAATACTCTAGACTCTTGAGAGACTATATAGCACCCACTGAGGCTCTAAGAATTTTAAAATCCTTTGGAAAAAAAAACACTAAGCTACAAACTGAATATAAAGAGGTCTAATAAAGTTCTTATTTTTCTATAAGAATTATTTTTAATAATTTTTGGAAAGCATTAGATATAAAGTTTGTGGTACTAAGGACAAAATCCAGGGCCTCATTCATATTAGGCAAGGTCTCTATCACTAGGCCACAAAATATTACTTCACAAGTAAAAACAATGTCAGTGTGTGGCCCTGTATTGCCGGTGTCCTATAATGCTAGAGCATGTATTTAGTGTGCCTCCAGTGGATCATCTAGTGCTGGAGGAAGAGACATATAAGGGCTATGACTTGATCTGTTCCAAATACTACAGCCTGCTCCCCCCATGCCAACACCTGGGACCTAGTGGCCCCGAGCATCAACATCTGCTTCAACTGTCTACATCCCCTTTGCATCTGCTTCACTTACTTTGCTTATAGACATACAGAGTGACTAGTCTAGTGGGTCTCAAAAATGACTGCGCAGAATTATCTGAATGGCTTGTTAAAAGACAGATTGCTTTCCCCACCCCACCCCCAGTTTCTGACGGAGTAGAATTTACATTTTTAACAAGTTCCTACTTAGTGCTAATATGGCTTACTGAGAAGAATATATTTAGAACCATCGACCTGATATAAACTATTCATTTTATAGAGAAGAAACTGGAGCACCAGAAATGGAAAAAGTTTGCCAAAGATCACACACAAGAATTATGGGAAAGCAGAGCCTGGATCTAAGTCTCTTTGTCTTCTTGTGAAACATCAAGTGGCATTCCCCTGAGGTAACTACAATATTGGCCAACCCAGAGAGGAATGATAAGGGTCTGATAAGTACTTTGTATCTGTAACATTGGTTTTATACTTAAATTTTAAATACATTAGCTAATAAACAAATGAGACTCCTTGGATCATTAGGCTATTAATGAAACAAACCCATCCAATTAAGCAATTATTTCTCTTTGCTTTTAAAACTTGATTTCTCCTTCCTCGCCTTTCTATCCTTTTTTCTGTCTACATTCTTCAGAGCAATTTGCAGTAAGATTTCCCCAAAGACTAATAATATGTTTACAAGTTCTCTTTTGTCCTGAGTCCAAGTGTCTCTTTCACATTTTCCAGTAAAACTCCATCCTACTGCTGCCCCATCCATTATCATGGAAGCAGACAGAAGACAACTGGGATTGGAAAGACTGGTATGCATGGCCCTACAACATAGCTTTCTGTGGAAATCCAAATTCACAGCAACTAGGTGGGAACATTCCTAAGCAAAGGCTGTTAGTCTGAAAATTATTTTCTCGACATTTTCCTAAAATTCGACTATGTGCAAAAGAGCATGCCTAATTAGGAACTGGCCTCCACCACTATTGGGGATTTCTTTTCGTCTGAGCTTCATTCTGCTTTTAACTGTGCCAGTGTAAATCGTGGTCCTAAGTACCTAATACCATCCTGTTCGTTGTTTGGCCATTCAATGAACGAGCTGATTATAAGTCTTCTTGGACCTGCTGATAACTCCTGGTGAACTGTCATTTTCCCAATCCTCTGTAGCCAGCATAGGCTACACTATAGTAACTGCAGATTTTCCCAGTCAAAATCTGGCAGCTTAGTCATACCAAAGTCAAACTAAAGAAGTTAGGAATAACCCACTTTGAGGGAAGAGATGATGAAATAAAATTGAGCTATAAGAAACAAAAATAAAGCAAGAACCAGGGATGAAAGGAGAGGATCCTAACTCTTAAACTCACCTGCACAGCAGCATGGAAGGTGATGGAAGAGACATAAGTAGCAAGAGATAAAATTTTGTTAGCAGAGCTATTATTTCAGAAGTTGAACAAGAAGGTCGAGGTAGAAGAAGAAAGGGGAAACGAAGAGGTATGTTGGAGATGTAACATAACCCTTGAGCCTGAAAGTGAAAGATGAGGGAAATACAAGAGCTTGAAGAACTGAGGCGAAGGGCTTAGGCGGAACGCAGAGCAGATGGTGAAAGGACTATGCTTCTGTGTGATTGCAGAAGCTGAAAGAAACAGCCCTGGAGAAAGCCTGGCTAGCGAAAATGACTCTAAGGTGGGAGAACTGGCAATGACTATTAAAACCCACTTTTTTGTGGATCACTATTACACAAAGGAGAATGAGGACAAGCTTACAATCACCTGCAAAGAAATAGCTTCTCTCAGAATTAATGCTATTCAAACTACAAGTGTACATGAATCCCTACAGGCCTTGCTAAAACACAGATGCCAGGGTCTCAGCCCCAAAGATTCTGATTCACTAGATGTGTGGTGAGGCCCACAATTTACATTTTCAACAAGCCACCTTGTGCTGCTGCTGCTTCTGATCTACAGACTCTTTAGAGAGACAGCCCGCTCCATTCCCTGAGGCATTGCAGGAGGGAGACTCTATCACATCTCCTACCTGAGTTTTCTCTTTCATCCCTGTGCCTGCAGTTTCTTCCACTCCTTACAGGTTTTCTCCAAATCCTCCAGGCTCTGGAAACAATTCAAAGAAGTTATATCAACAGGACCCTGGGACATGTTCAGGACCAGCTGGCCCTATAAACAGTTAGAGTAACTGGCCAGGTTTTGGGGGAGTTAAGCCCTTGGTTGGCTTCACTTATTCACGCTGATGTCTGAGACCAGGAAATGAGGAACACTCCTGAGAGCACAGGATTCTCCAGATACTTGCTGAAGTGAGCAATAGACGAGCCTTTCCTCAAATGACATCCCAGTAGGGAGCTCTCTGCCTGCATTTCATCTAATATATTTTTTGAAATCAGAGAAGCAAAACCATCATTGTGAGAGATAGAAACAGCCTATTATCACATGTAGGGTCTATCTCTGAGGATCAGACTAAGAAAAGCAATTACAGTATAAAAACTGGGTCTTCTCACACATGTGATTTAGAGAATTCAAATAGCTCGGAGGGGCTTCTCATCTTTAAACTGACACCTCCCCAAACCAGTGTGCGTGCTCTTCTGTGCTATGAAAGGAAGCTAGTAAGTTCAGGTAAGGAATCCTGTGTTTATTTGGCATATTTGGTCAAAGCTACGAATCATACCTCACTCCAAGAACATACAAAAGAATGTTTTCTTAATGAGTAAAATTAAATATTTCCCAACTATTTTAATTCACAGTGGTTATAATTTTCCCAGCATGTTATTAGAGGGTAGAGTGTATTGAAAAAGGTAAGAAATCCTATAGCAACAATTCCAGTTGAAAGAGATCATGTATGACCCATGAGAAGAGTGTGTGCAGTCAGAATTCAGCTGAAATTACCATAATATCACAACTTGTCTAAGCAACCCTTCTGGGCCAGATTTGTCCAGAGTGGAGGTCACCAAAACAAGAATGAAACATCGTTTATCTTTTCAATGACATACCAAAATCTAATTTAGAAAGCAGTTTTATATCCTTCATCTCATCTTTAAAATATCCTTACAGAGTAGGCACTATAGGAGTTAATGTAATCATTCTACAGATAAACTGAAATTCAACAGTTAAATTATGTGTCTAAGCCTGGTCCTCATCTTTCATTATTCAGATCTTATTGCTAGCTTTCACCATCAAGTATGTGCTGACAACTATCATATTTGGAACCTAGTTGCAAGAACAAGCCCTCTGTCTGAAATCCCTATGGTTTAAGTACCTTCAAAACATCAACACCTAAAATAAGGCCTAGTTAACTACTGGTGGTTGTTCTCCATTTGTTTGTTTCACTTTCTTTCTCCCTCCACATATTTTTGCCCAACTTCCCTCTAGTTCTGTGCCCTGAAAGCCTCCTCTTGTAACTGCATCACAAGGTTACTTTGTCCAGTGAGTTTGGCTAAAGAAAGGACCTGGTGGGAGCTAAAAGGGCACAAGCTGAGAGAGGAGGTTTATTTCTGTTTTTCTCCAACTCTCACTGGAAACTGCTAATACTATTTTGTTCCCTCTAGCCCCTTAGGGGTTAACAGCTTCTGACTTTTCCTGTTCTTGGTAATTTCTTGTTGCACTTGACCCTGCCTACATGTCTATATGTATTGCCTCCATTAAAGTCTCTTTAACAACCCCTGTTAGATTCTGTTTTCAGTTATTACCCTAAATCATATACACCCTAATCTGAAAAAAATAAACCTAATGCTCAGAGAAACATAGTGAGTCTAGAACACCCCCAGTCACAAATTCATTGGTTTTTCCTTTTGAATAATTAATGTTTGTTTCTCCAGTGCCTCTCTGATACAATCCTACCTTGGGCTCTTGTATATCCCTTACCTGAACTTGTGTGATGGTTCTGTCTCCTGAACAGACTTTCATCTCTAAAGCCTCCCACTTCTAATCAGCTCCACCCACAGCCTCCTGCTAAACTGAACGCCCTGGTGAAGATTCTGACCACATCATTCCTGCAAGGACTCCCAAGAGTCTACAGAATAGTTTTCAAATTCTTTAGCTCAGTACTCAGATTCTCTCCAATGTGCCTCGCCGTACCTATGACTCCCCTGTGTGTTCCCCCATCTCTCCACCAAAATGCATACCCTTCATCTTTGTTCACATGGTTCTCTCTGATTAGAAAAGCCCTTACTTTGAAATTCTTCACAGACATCAAAGCTCAGCCAAACACTACCTCCCTCCGGACTGATGGCATTATATTTCCTTATGGAGAGAAATAACTTCCTTCTCTCCTAAATTCTAAATTCTCATTGCTCTTTTTTTTTGGGGGGGGAGGGGTACCTTCCATATAGGACTTAGCATGTTGAATCTCTTGATACAATAATCTGTGTCCAGTCTGTCTCACATTCCACTCTAAGCACTCTTCCCAACGGAGGCTGCCTGGCTCACGATGGGGCCTCCAACAGCCCAACAAGAATGCAGCACGTACCAGCCTCAGCTCATACGAATTGGATGAATAAATGCATGAAAGAATCCAATTTAACATCCCTAAGTACTTAATGGTATCTATACCATGTGGGTAAACCTTAAAATATTTGAATGATCTACTGAAGAAGTAGAAGACTGCATGCTGAGTGCCCTGTGTGATATCTTGTGTATGTGCCTATTTTGCATGACAATCCCCCCAGTATGAGTGTGTGTGTGTGTGTGTGTGTGTGTGTGTGTGTATTATTTCATCATGTCATTTTTTAAAATCTCACTTTGAGGAAAATAGTACCACATACCTAAGCATTTTTTAAACTAAATGTTGCTGATCCTGAATAAGGGCCTAGAAGAGGTTTCTGAAGGACAAATGGATGCGTGCAGCCTTTAAATCTACTTCTTTCTTGTTTCCTATCCATCAGTCCCATCCTCTCCTTGCATCCAATTTTGTTTAATGAGGCTACTGCAATGTATTTATTTTGGAGTGATTGAATTTAGAAAGACATTCATCTAACATGCAATTGCTGCCACAAGCTGAATGGCTGAATCATAGCAGAGATGATGGCATTAATTCGAGGACAGCTGTTTCTTATCATTTTTAACACACATGCACACATAAAAAAATCTCAGGCCAGGCTGGAGTTTATGCATCAGTTGCAAAATGACACTGAGAGGACTGAAAGGGAGAGTGCTTCTGGACAGGTGGAAGTAGATAAAGGAAAAGGAAGAAATGTCATGGGAGGGACTAAATTTTGGTTTTTAGAACTATCCAGTCTAATGTGTGAAGGATGCTACTGAACCTTTTGAATGCTCAAAAAATATATATATACTGAGATAATTCTATAAAGACAGCAGAAACATCTGTGTGGGTAGGTAACCTTTTAATAAAAGTCTACAAGCCTGTTGTCACAATTTGCAGCTGTTAAAGAACAATAGTAACAAATGGCATACATTTACATGGTATCTTATGGTTTGGTACATGCTTCCACACTTATTACCGCAAGCAAATTAAGCAGCTGCCCATGTGTCTGGAGCTCAGGGGTTGCTGAGGTTTGAGTGTGTCTTCCAAACTCATGTGCTAGGAACTTAATGACCAATGCAAGAGCACTGGGCAATGGGACCGAATAACGGTATTTGGATCCAGAAGGCGGAACTCTCATAAATGGATTAATGTGCTTATTGCTGGGTGGGTTTGTTATAAAAAGCAAATCTGTCTTTGTGCATTCTTAGTCACACATTCCTGCTCCCTCATCAGGTGATAATTTTCTTTATAATGTAACAAACAGGCCCTCACCAGTATACCTGCCCCCAATCTTGGACTTTCAAGCTTCCTGAAGGATAAGAAATAAACTAACAGTATTTATAAATTGCTCAGTCTGTGGTATTCTGCTAGAGCAACACAAAACAGACTAAGTCAGAAGTATAACAAGTATGATTTGCAGGGACCTGGGAGCCTCTTTCTAAAGCAATCTCTCTTGAAGTTTGCCTGTTTTCACTACCTAAAGCCCCTATGAAGGCATTACTTCTTCAAAGTCAGGCACTTCCGCTGTTAAAGCAGCAACGTTCTTAGAAGCAGGAAAATGGCCAACTCTGTCAGTAACTCATTTACGCCTGAGTACCAAAGCATTCTCAGCACCCTGGGTAGAACAGCTGGCTGGAGTTCTGAACAGGTCAGGAATGTAGCACACAGTAGCAGATTAGGGGCCTAAGAGGTAGGATTAGACACTAGTGCTATTCCTTACTGGCTGTAGCTTTTGAGATAGCAGGAAACTGTGAGAGTGATGCTAATCTCAATGTAAGATTCTAATATAGCTAAGAGCTGCAGAATATGCCACCTGCAACTACATTGCCTTCTGTAAAGAATAAAATGTTACAAAAACTCAATTTTTTAAAGCCCTGAAATGAAGGTGTATCTCAGTGTTAAAGAGAATGCGTAGCATGTATGAGTACCAGCGTTCAATACCAAACACTACCAAAAAGAAAAGAAAAAGTAAAATCGTTAAGGTTGAATCACAATGGATTTTTACTATAAGTAAGTATCTGATCATTTATTCATTCTATAGTCAATAAGCTAGACAACCAAAACTAATGGGATAAAATGGAAGCACTCTTTTTTATCCCTTACCGAACTCTTCCTCTGCCACTAGAATAAACATCAAGAATGCCCCTGGACTGTGCTGGTCATTCCTAAGAAGCTGAAAGTCTCACTTTAAGATAAAATTAACAGATATAGTTTTAAATCAGCAGGTCAAAACATCCACATCTATGCAATAACAGAAACCTCGAGTCTTATTCAAACAGCTTTCCACAAGAGACAGATTAGGGTATAAATCTGCTCTTCCCTTCTTACAGTACTGTCTTGCTGAGGAAGGTGACAGGAGGAGAGTGAAGGCCAGCAGAAAGCAAGGCCTGCTGGGGACCCTCGCGAGATGGCATCGCATGCTCTAGGTCCAACACTTAGGGTCACTGGTCTGAGAATCCTTTACCTGAGCAAAAATATCCTGTTGAGTAGAAGCTTCTTTTCCAGGCCCTAGAAATAAATCCCCTCAGCCCGCACCTAGCCTCTCCTCCTCTCGGCCTACTCATTCCCCCATCAGGCCATTCTAAGGTGCTTCCTACACTAGCTCTCCCTTACAGAGCCCAGAGATGATCCTTGGAGAATTCTTTGCCTGAACAAATTCTGAGAGTGTTGGCCAGTCCCCAAGCAGCAGCATCTCTTGTTGGCTCTACTGCCAAAGCATTAGCCAACGCTGCTTTTTTTTTCCAGTAAATTTCCAGCAGAAAACAGAGCTCACACCCTGAGTGGCCCTGGTGAGGTGAAGTGGGCAGCCATACATCCTTTACCTGATGCAGCTCAGAATGGCACTTAGGCCACCAGCTGCTCCTTTCAAATAAATCCTTTTCAAAAGTTTGCAACCATCCCATTCTTGACCCTCTGTGTGAGCATGTGAGGGTCACCCAGCCACTTTCTGCTACATCCTGTTATAAGTTCCTCTGGGTGGTCTCCTCCATGACTTTCAGTATATGATAGTTCCTGTTGATTCTCTGAGGAACTTACCAGTCTAGCAATCTGTTAAAATTCATTAATTTATTCTATAAACAATTATTGCAGATTTATTCTTGTTTAGGTCTTTTCTGTTCCTTGCCTCACCTCTCCTCATTTATTCTTCTAACTGATTCAAATACTATAGGTGAAAAATTAATAGTTTCCTCTTTCCTTTCTTCCCTCCATACAAATTTTCAGTTATCTTCTTAGATATACTTAAGAAAACATTTCATTTTCTATAACAAAATAGAAAACAAATTTTTAAAAATTAAATTCAAAACTACAATAAATAATGAAAATATTGGATGCCAAATCATCTTACAAGCATAAGATTTATTTTTAACACAAAGCACTGAAAGCTGTTAATTGGGTACTGAATTCTTCAAATGCTTTTGCACACAAACACTGTAAAATATAGGGAAGAAGTTACTTTGTCACGTGTTCCTGTTACATAGAACCTGGAGTAATCAGGAACATGACGAAGACAAACAGGCTTAGCTGATAATTTCATTATTGCTAAAACCACAACACAGCCATTCCACACTTTCTGTAGCACTGAAAGACAAACATATGAAAAAAATATGATACAAAGGGGAAATGAAAGGAATACAAGTGTTCTAAGGCTGTGCTTCCCTGGAACAGAAGTATCTAACAGGATTTCTAAAATATTAGATAACACCTATGTACTTCGCTGAGCCTTTGAACAACTTACCTCCTTAAAAGTCTCTAAAAGAGTCATGATGATCAATAGCTACCACTCACTTAGAGCTGTCTTTATGCCTGGTGCTGGTCCAAGGTACAGACTATTTCATTTTCACAACAGTCTTGTGAAGAATGTATTATTTATTCTCATTTTGTAGACGTGAGAAATGAGCCTCTGTGATTAAGACACCTGCCTTAAACTGTCTGCCTTGCAAGTAGCGAAACTGATAATGATGTTTGGTCTTGGTAATGCCAGTGCCACTGCCCCTTCTACTATGCGGTGGTGCTCTGAACTGGTGGCACGGAAAAGAGAGTGTCCTGGTCCTAATGTTGCCTGTTTATATAGAAATGAAGAGGAAAATGGAATGTAGCCTCATCTGGAAGCTCTTGGGTTTTGTTTTGCTAAGAGCTACCTTTACTTAGGTGACTATCTGGTCTTGGTGTTGGTGAACCCTCCGGCAAACACAATGATCCTCTGTTTACTGTAAGGATGGAGGGAAGCAGCCAGCTGCCTCCTAAGTACCTCCTATTGAGAAGTAGATCCCAGTCCAATTCTAGGATGCTGGAGGGAGGAGAGGACACATGGGCTTGGGAATACATGGGGGGTTTTCTCATCCCTGTTTATTTAAGGTCAATAGGTATCTACCCCCCCCCCAAAAAAAAAAAAGCACATGTAGCTAGTAAAAGCCTTTACTACTTCACTATACCAAGCTACCTCACCAGACAATGTGACAGGATCCCACGCATGACCGCATCTCTTTGGGTTCATCTCTACAGCTTTTGCCCTTCCCCTCTCTACATGAATATATCTCTCTTCCCTGCTCTTTTCCTTCTTTTCTTCTAAAAATATTTGCTGAGCACTTGCTATATAGCAAGCACTGAACTGGCTACAAGGATAGGACAGAGATTAAAACCTGTTTCCTACCCTTAGTGATCTTCCAGTCTGGTAGATAAGTTAGACACATACATACATACATACATACATACATACATACATACAATTGGCTGGGCAAGGTGGTGAGCAGCTGAAAACTCCGCTCCTTGGGAGATTGAGTCAGGAAGATGACTTGAGCCAGGAGTTCAAGGATAAAGGAGTTCAAGACTAATCTGGGCAACATAGCAAGGCCAAACAAGCAGCGAACAAATTATGGTAATTCTGGGTTGTGAGCAGAGTAATGGAGAATAAGTACAAGACAGGCACATAACAAATATATGTTAGGGAAGATCCACATGAGAAAAATAAGAACTTTCTCAGTATTTTCTGTTTGGAATAAATTTTATCCCCACTTTAACTTCCACTTTGGGTCTTTGTCACAGAAGTCTGGCAGCATTTTCGCTTGTATTAGTCACTCTGAGCTAGGTTTATCGTCACCATTCCTTTCATACAATTTACCTCATATAAACACTACCTTAAGTTGTGCTGTGCAACAGGAAAATAATGATGCCAATTCCAGAACCAGTTCTTCAGGAACTCACAGGAAAGGAATGGATAAACCAAGCACAAGGAGGAAAGTGTGGGCAGAGAGGACAAACCGTAAGGGAAACGTTTATGGAAGAAGAGTCATTTGAGATGAGTTTTAAAAGGTGAGCAAGATTTCTCCAGTCAAAGCCTAAACAAGAAAATATGCTACTCCTCATAACAGATTTAGAGAAAGATGGGGAAATAATGAGATAAAGCGTTTGAGGGAGCCGTACAAAGAAGGCTGGCATCGAGGACACATGGTAGAGGCAAGGGTGGAACTAGAGAAAAAATGTAGAATATTTAATTTGGGCCAGTCCTGAAGAGGGACTTTAATATTATTATTATTATACTCAAAATAGTTAATACCTACGCAGTGGGAAGCATTTTTGGGTGGATTAGATAACAAATCTGTTGAATACAGCTAAGGAAAGAGACAGGGCGACCAGTGAGGGGATGAGTGCAACAGTCCAGGTGCAAAGGATGGTCACTGCTGGTAAGAATTGGCACTGGGGACGAAGAATTGCCATGACTGGCTCATGAGCTAAGTGTTAATTATTTTTGTGTCTTCTGTAATATCCAATGTTTTCTGCCCTGAGTACACCTCACAACTATTTGCAAAGTTGAAATATATTAAATGTTCACTTTGAAAGTATGAATTTATGTTTTACAGGTGTTTTGTTTTTTTCTGTTTGAATCCCATCACTTAAGTCATCCAATTCCAAGTCACAGACTGTCCCTGCCCACACTGTCATTATCTGGCATTATGCAGCACCTCATTTACCATATTTAATTACCTTGTGTACCATTTTAATTGGTCTGCAGTTGACTGTATTGACAGACTTGTGCTCCTTTCTGGAGTCATCTGAGGCTGCCACACCCTTTGCTTGCCAGCTCACTCACGTGACGCATCTAAGAAGTCAGGAGCCTGTTGAGCTCCAAAGCATTCAAGGAGTAGGCTCTCATGGAGAGGTCCAAACCCCAGAGGGTTTCTAGAACCCGCAATAGGGCAACTAGGCAGGAAACCCACACTCCCTTCAGACAGGTGTTTCTAGTACAACAGTGGCAAATTGTAGGAATCACTTGTAGAGTGACCCTAAATTTCAGGTCTGATAATTATATCAGGGATATTTTTAAATAGTTAAGATGATCCATTTACACAGCAATCCACCTCAAAAGATATGCTTAGAACTGTGGGATTAACATGGCGGCAATGTCTCCTGTACTCAATCAAGTGCTTATGTTGGAATAGGGCTGTGACTTCAACTTCATCAAAAGATAATAATGGATACTTTTATTGAGTATTTACTATGTGTCAGGTATTTTCAAAGCACTGTGCTTATATTAAAATATTTAATCTTCATGATAACTTTATAAAATGAGTCCCATTATTATGCCCATTTTACAAGTGAGAAAACAGGTACCAGGAGGGTAAGACTTACCTGACATCAGAATGGCAGGTGGTAGAGTCTGAATTTGAGCTAAGCTTTCTGGCAACTGCATATATTGAATGTAACATTCTCTCAACTTTCTGAATTTAGATAGCTTCTTGTTATTATCACTCTAATCAGCAGGACAGAAGGATAAAAGAGGTCTGAATTATGAGGATATAGAAGGTCAGCATAGCATACAAAAATCTTGAGTCTGTATCCAAACAGACCAGTCACAGAAAACCATATCCATGACATATTATTGACATCAGGCAGGTTACTTAATGTCTAAGGATTTAGTTCCTGGGTGTAGGATAAAAGTAGTAACGATCTTTAAGCTTGTCATATGCAAAATAATGTATGTAGTCCTGAGCTTGGAACAGTATGGATGTTCAATACGGATCATTATCTTGGTTTGTGCAACAGGAAAATAACAAAGCCAATTCCAGAACCAGTTTCTCAGTCTGGGAAAAGGAAGCAAAGAGTAAGATCTCCTCATATATCCAGAAGTGTTCAGTAAAAAAAGGCTCCGAGTCTGACAAGTCAGTCCACCCTACCTTTCCTGTAGTTTGGTGGCAATATCCCTCAGGACAACAGTTCCCTCTTTTTTAACTCTGGGTTCACCCATGGGGTGGGACTCCCAGCCCAGGAGTTGGTCTATGCTCCTACTCCTGCCTCTGTGCCCTCGGAGGGTTGTCTAGTCATGCTGTTTGATCTCTTGAAAGTAAAGATCGGATGGGGCTCTTCTGCTACTCAAGCCCTATTTCTAATACAAAAAAATTCTTAATTATAGCTTTCATGCTAAGCCTCAACATCTGACTTCTGCACTTGACTTTTAAGTGGACTAATTCAACAATAGTGCAATCTGATATTTCTTAATGTATGGAAACATTGGAAGAAAACACGTTTTTATGACAAAGCAGCAATATGCAATAGAGCATGGCCCAGAGTCTGAGCTCTATTTCTAACTCCTGTCTCTGACTGTGTGTGACCCTAAGTAACTCCAATCCATGAACTCTCTCTCTCCCCTCCACCTCTCTCCCTCATTTGTTTGTTTTCTGAGACAGGATTTCACTCTGTAGTCCAGGCTGGTGTTGAACTCACTGTAGTCCAGGGTGGACTCAGGTTCACAACCTCCTGCCTCAGACTCCCAAGTGCTGGAATTATAGGCATGTACCACCACCATGTACTTCATGAGTTCTCAAGATGATGAGGGTAAGTAAGAGATGTGATTTTTGTGTGTGCTGATTACAAGAAACACATGAAAGAAATGGAAGCGATAATGATCACTAAGATTTTATTTCATGTGTGAAATTCTGACAATATTAAATAAGTCTGTTCTAAACCATCTGGGGGTTGAAATCCCTAGAATCTCAAGGAGGTGAAGTTCTCTCTGTTCTAATGGCAACAGTGAGCCATCCTGAAAGAATTAAAAATGAGATGGTCCTCTGAGAATTAAACTAGGATATCAACACATAATGAATTAAAGCAGAGATTTGCTAAGTTACCTTAAAGAAACAGAATAGTTCTCAGATCAAGGAAGTATGATTTAATCTGAACGAAGTCTAAAGACAACTAGAAGCGACTGAATATGTGGGAAACGGAGATCAGATTAGCAAACCTGAGCGTTGCTCATCTCACACCGTCCAGAATGGGGGTGCTCAGTTAAGATAGTTAAGAAGGTGAACTAGGTAATTCTTCTTTTCATGTTTTAACTCCAAACTTACCAAGCAAACAAATTATATTTTAGCTTCTCAAACTATAGTTTCAGATCCATCTATAGCAAATGAATACACCAGCCATTGTGTATGGGCATCCTTTGGCAGCTGTATTTCTTATTGTGGTTAATAAACTGACACCCAATTGCAATAGGACCTTTCACATGGCCTGCCTACAAGGTTAGAATGCTCTAGTAATAAGACTTGAGCATTTGTTAACTTCAGAATTCCAATTTTCCTGGATATTACTAGCCCTGTGCCTGGTTATATATAGTATCCTTGGGAGCTTAGACCTACCACTAATGTCTGACAAATCAGATTTCTGTGTTTGATGGTCAAAGAGCCAGAACCTGAGCACTGCAAGATCACGAGTAATGCCCCACTGGGAAAGCTTGGGGAAGCATGTCAACAGGCCTTTTCTGTAGTCATTCAGTCCTTGTCATTGTTCACATCATTCCTTTCAGACCACAGCAGAAGGAACTGCCTCCCTGTCTCTATGGAAAAGCCTAACAACGAACAAGTCCACACTCTTTAGTCCTGTCTCAGTGGGATCCCAGCCTCTGGGACTTCTCTGTATTACGTCCCATTACTCCCCATAAATTCTGAACTTGGTATCATTGTCGTGTTGTCCATTTCTTCCTAGGATACCATCTGCCCTCCATGCCTGAGGCCACATGCCAAATTCCATCTCTGGCTCAAGGCTGAGGCTAGGTGCTCCCTCCGTCATGACCACTGCCATAATTGCTATTCCATCTCATAGGTCCCATGGCTCATTTCCTGCCCTCGTGCACTTTTTATCTTACATTATAGTGCTACCATAAGAGTGAGGTCTCCAGATTTTCAGAAATGAAAGTCCTCTTTTTGTTCAGAATACTCTTCTCTTATAGGAAAGTATTTCTGGGAAATCGCTTTCTTCCATTCCTGTATTCGGTCATTTATCATTTATTGTAACAGTTATCAAAGTATAATATGATTTGTTATTTGTTGAGCTTTCTTATTAAAATTCATCACTACTAAGGCATTGGATTTTGCTTATTTGTTTCATATTAACTTCTCTAATTTCATTTTCGAAGGGTAAAATTTACATCATGCTTTAAGGGTTCTTATTGTCAATCTCACCTACCACCTGTAAAATGCAAAAATCTTTGTTTTGTTAACAGCTTCATCCCTAATACTAAGGTGCCTATCGCATACGAGGTGCTCAGTGTATAATCACTGACTGGATGTGATGGATCCTTGGATGGATGGATGAATGGACAAAAGGATGAATGGATGGATTTCATCTTCTTTTGTCCATCAGAAACTCTGTAAGAGCACAGTACCTGCCTTGCTTATATTTGTGATCCTCCAGCACTTAGGATAACGCCCTGGACATGGTCAATAATCAATTTAAAAGTTATTTGGAAATAAAAGATTACATAGCCTTTGTTAGAACTTTTCCATGCCTGGGAAGAACTCCTTGCTTTTTCAGGTAATTAGTGCCGCTTGAATTTCTCTAGCTGCTAACAGTCCTTCTCAATCTGGGGATAACATCTGCCTCCCCACTGGTCCTAGCTCTGCCCTCCAGACCCATGAAAAACAACTGCACATCACCTGCTTCATGCAGTCCTTCTTATACTGAGGACAGTGGCCAGGTTCTCTATAGTCACTTATACACAGGACACCTCTCTAGTGAGGTATCAAATACTTCCAAATATTTTGAAGTACTTCCAGCATAATTCAAGAAGGACACACCTCTCACAGGTTTGTGAGGTGTTATGCAATCCCTCAGACAGACACTGTGCAAGCAGGTTCTCTCTTGTAATCTAGAACACAGACCGGAAATGACAGTGATAAAAATAATTAATGTTTACTTCAAGATTAATTATGGCTTACTTATTATTCCACACAGCACCCCTGGGATACAGGTCAGAGTTTCTATAAATGGTTGAGGAAATGACAGAAGGGCCTCAGTGCATTTTGCACATGTATTGCAACCCAAGAGAGCAGAGCAAAGGACTATGAAGAGAGATCTCACTGCCTCAAGAGCCCAAACCTATGCTGATCCTTCTGGCATCACTTTTTGCCTGAGATAACCACTCTGGGTACAATCTCATTATAATTAAATCTGTGTGCTGCAAATTCTAGGAAAAGAGGTAAAAGTAGAATAGGGTGCAGAAGTCAGACACTGAAGGCCTACTGAGCACCTAGCCTCGCATTAGGCTCTGTGTATTGAAATGTGTCAACAGTGTTTCCAAATATAACATCTCACACATAACAGGCCCAAAGTCATACATACTGGCTTGATATTAGTATTTGAAATAAAAGAAGTATTAGCTGAAGACTCAAATATCCTTTTGTTACACATAGATTTTATTGTGGTGGGATTTACTCTGAATCCTCTGAGATCTAGTACATTTAGTTCACAAAGAGCCTACTAAAAAAAGTGTATGTATCTGATTTCGTCGATTTCATTGAATTGCAAATAGACAAGACATTTTCAGTAATGCCTTTTGAAAAGTAAAGAATCCTTTTAAAGTCATTTATAATATGAATAAATCCTTCACATTGGATTTTCAAGTGTGAGAATTCTTGCAAGCAATGATTCTTAACCTTTTGGCAGATTTTCTGTCCTTGGAGAATCTGGTAACAGTCACACAGGCTTTCACCAGAAGAAAACATAGATTCACGTATGAACAGAAGATTGTATACAATTTCTGGGTTTGGAAACTCAAGGCTAAGAACTTCTAACTTCTCACATACATTGCAGATGGGAATGCAAATTATTACAAAGGCCATGGAGGGAAATTTGGCAATACCCATCTATATTACAATGTATGCACACTGTGACTCAGTGTCTCCACTTTCAGAAAATTATTCGACAAATATATTTTTTCATAAGAAAAATGATGCCTATGCAAAGATATTAACTGCAGCATTACTCATTAGAATAAAGGACTGATGACAATTTTCATGTCCATCATCAATAGGAGATGGGCTGAATGAATTCTAGTTGTCCATAAATTTAATATAATGAATATTTCTTTAAAAATAAGAAAGTTATGAGAAAGATATTACAATATCTCTAATATATGTGATATGGTAAGTGATGCAGCACAGTATAAATACTATGTTGCCATTTTTATATCAAAAAGGTAAGAGTGTGGGAATGTAAAATGATACACCTGCTATGAAATATAGACATACATCAAAAAAGTAAAATTCAAATTACTGAATGATCTAGAAATTCCTCTGCCATACATGCATCTAAAAGAACTGAAAGCAAAGCCTCAGATATCACACCTACATTCATAGCAGCATATTCACAATAGCAAAAAGGTTAAAGCAATCCAAAGGTCCACTGACAAATTAGTGAATAAACACGATGCAAAATGTATTTACAATGGAATGCTAGTCAATGTTTAAAAAGAAAGTCTAACACAGGGTACTGCATGGATGAATCTTAAGGACAGAATACAAAATGGCAGTTGCCAGGAAATGATGGAAGAAGAGAATGGAAAGATTAGTGAGTGAAGAGTTTCAGTTTCATAAGATGAAGAGTTCTGAAGATTGGCTGCACAATAGTGCAAATGTACAGGGTACCACTAAATTTTACATTCAAAATAATTAAAATCATAATTTGTATGTTATTGGTATTCTATCACAATTTTTAAAAGGATAGGGGAAGAATGAAAAAAATGTATACTACATATCAAAATATGTACCATAAATATAGAACAGACTTGGAAGGGCACATGAGATATTGGTAACATTGGTTGTTTCCAGAAAGAAACTAATGGATAGAAATAGGGAACAACATTTTAAATTATAAAATATAGTGTATACATAAAATTGTATATAAAACATTTGCTCACAATTTAAAGGAAAAGAATAAAATATGCAGCTTTGTACTAACCTCCTAAGTCAGGAAACAGAATGTTATCCTTTTCCCCTAACTTTCCAGGAGTCCTTCCTTGATCATATTCTGGGTGGACAACTGTTCATAATATGCCCTTTCAAATTTGAATTTCTTAAAACATCCTACCTAGTAAAACATACAATTGTTTTTGTGGTGCTAGAGATGAACCCAGGGCATTCCTGCCTATGCTAGGCAACTATATTTTAAAACATACACACACACACACACACACACACAACACACACACACATGCAGGCATATACGCTGTCTATATAGTATGTGCTAGATGATACAGGGCCTATTGGCTTTGATTTAAGATGCCCAAGTTTGTAGCTCTTATAATCACTGGAATTTTTAGTGTATCTTGTCTTCTGTACCATATTTAAGTTCCTGTCTCCTGAGATGAAAGTCAGAAGCTTTTAAACTTGCATATTTTGGGCTGAGGATATAGCCCAGTGGTAGAATCCTTGCCATGGAAAGTTCTGGGGAAAGGACGGCGCTCTGTTTCTTGATTTAGGAGGTAGTATGAAGGTGGTTGTTTTATTTTTTTCCTTTAAAATGTGAACAAATGTTTTATATACAATTTTATGTATGCAATATGGATTACAATTAAAAATGTTTTCTTCCTATTCTTTTCTGTTAAATTTCTCTACAGAAGTAACCAATGTTGCCAGTTTTTTGTGGGCCCTTTCAAATCTATTTTGTTTATATACACATAAGTATACATAGTAGTTATACTATATATGTACAGTAATCATACTATGTATACAATAGCCCATTAATGGAAGCAAAGTGTCTGTGTTTATGTCTCAGCTTTATCCTTTAATATTACTGTAAAGCCAAGAAAGTTTTACCTCATTTATTCAGTTATTCAGCAAACTGAGCGTCTGTAATATACTTGCTATTATATGCTAGACCCTGCTCTAGCCATTGAAGAAACCACTGCAAAGTAAGAGAAATCTCTATGGAGCTCACATGACAGTGGGGAGGAGACAGGCAATAAATTTAATAAATAAGAAAAATACATAGTATATCTGATGGTGATAAGTATTGTGAAAACTAAAGCAAAAAAGGATCCTGGGGACTGTTGAGAGAGTTGTGCATTAAAAAGGGTGAGAATTAGCCTTTCTGGGGAAGTGACATTACAGCAAGACCTGATGGAGAGGCAGAGCTAAGTCCTGGGGGTATGGAAATGAAGAAGGCATTCTAGGTAGAAGGGAGGATAAAGGTGACAAGCTGCAGCAGCAGGAGTGGGCTAGGTTTTCCTGAGGAAAAGCCAGGATGTCAGATTCTCAGGAGCCAGTAAGGGAGGCTGAAAGAAGCAGGACATGAGGTCAGAAAAGAAAGCAGTCATTGCTCAGGCTTAGCAGCCATTGTAAGGGCTTTGATTCCACTCTGAGCCTGATGGTAAGCCCTGAAAGATTGTGAGTTTGCATTTTAACAAGAATTCTGGCTACAACAATGAGAATAGACTTTAAGGGAACAAGAATAGAAAGGGGTTATCTTGATGACCCAGGTGGGAGTAGAGGCAGTTTGAATCAGGGCAGAACTACGAAGGACTAAAAATCTTTCAGATTCTGGATGTAGTTGGAAGGCACAGTGACAGGATTTGCTGACCAGACTGGAGGTAGAGAGTGTGAGGGAAAGAACCGAGTCAAAAATGATTCCAAGATTTTTAGCCTCTCTGTTTGACTACTAGAGGTGCCATCACCTAGGGTGAGAAGATTGTTGGAGTCAGGGGAATGAGTGGGGAAACGTCTGGAGACACTGTTGGACATTTTAAGCTCGAGATCCCTACAAAACATCCAAACACTGGAATCTCAGCTACTCAGAAAGCTAAAACAACAGGATTGTAAATTTGAAGCTAGCCTGAGAAACTTAGTGAGACTCGCTCTAAAGAAATATAAGCTGGGGATGATGGTGCGTGCCTGTAATCCCAGCACTGCCCAATTCTGAAGCAGGGGAATTACAAATTCCATCCCAGGCTGGGCAGCGTGGTGAGATTTTTGTTTCAAAACAAAGATATTTTTAATTAAAGGACTAGAGATGAAGTTCAGTGTGAAGGCTCTACATTCAGTTCCTGGTACTGCACAATAAATATAATACTTTACAATAAAAAGTACACAGGCAGTAGGGCTGTGGCCTAGCATGTGTGAGGCCCTGGGTTCAATCCCCAGTACTAAACACACACACACACACACACACACACACACACACCAAACTAACAGAGATGTTGAGTAGATAGGTGAATGTTTGATGAGGAATTTAGAAGCAAGGTCAGGCTTTGATAATAATTCACCTATAATAATAAAATAACCACATAATAATCGTCATTGGGAGGGTTAGGCAAGATACATGTGATGATCTCAGTTCAGGCAGGACCTAGTACACAAGATGCCTACTGTATAGTTTAGCTATTATTTTATTAAAATTTAAATACTCTCATTCAGAATTTCTATAATGTTATGAATATGGCTGCCTTCAAGATTAACAAATTGAGTATGCTGTAATCTCAGTACTGTGGGAGGCTGAGACAAGAGGATTACAAAACTGAGGCCATCTTCTACCTTAGTAAGACCTTGTTCCCCCCACCACCCAAAAAACAAATAAAATAAAAAGCACTGGGGACATAGCTCCGTGCAAAGGCCCTTGTTCATTTCCAGTACTGGGTAGGTGGGTGAGGGATGGGTAGGGAAGAAAAGAAATAAAATTAATGTTTTTTCTGGTGTTAATTCCCAGAAATGATTTGAAAAAAAAAAACACAAAGGTATGAAAATGTGTTTTGTAAGGTTTTTTGTTGTGTTGTGTTGTTTTGTTTTAAGACAGAGTCTCACTCTATAATCCAGGCTAGTCCTAAATCCACTACGTAGCCCAGGCTGGCCTCAAGTCACAGTAATCCTCATGCCTCAGCCTCCCAAGTATTGGGACTGCAGGTGTGAGCCACCAGGCCCAGCTTATGACAACGTGTTTGGAATGCTTTCTCACCCACTGAGTTTTAAAGTTTGAAGGGTTTTTGCATACCTTCTACAGTCTTCATAGAGAGGGTACGCCAAGTATCTCTTTACGGGCCCAGAATTTACTCCAAGTTTTGTAGAGGGTTTGACATGGAGAATGAGGCAGTTTATCAGGGGAAACTGAATACCAGAAAGGCCCCTGTGGGGAGACATTCCCAGCTGTTCCTGGGCCTTGTAACTGGAGTGAAGCATGAGAACTGACTGCCCAGTCTAGACTGCAGTAGTGATAGACGCTGTCATAGGCTGCAAGTTCATCTGGCTCTTTTTTAAGCTGATTCACAAAAGCCACCACCTGGGTCTTCCTGAAATAACAAGCTTTTCAAAGGAACTTTCCTTGAAGAAGCATAGCCTTATTGTCTTCTATTAATTTATTGAGTGATCTTTTGCTGTTTTATGCTGGAAAAGTGGAAATAAAAACTGGCATGTCTTTATTAGTCACTTCTAGATATTTGAAAAAGTAAGTCTCTAACACCAAAACTTACACCATGGGGCTTGTTATTTTTACATCTCTCTGAATTTTGGGTATAAACCTCTGACCCTGCCAGTCTCTTCACTATCTATGACTGTCTATGTTAATAATCTCCATTGGTACTCAGAAAGAAAATTAGTATTTCAACAAATTTTCAAACAATCCAAATATCTTCTGTAACAAATAAATGCCTAAAGTAGCATACAATCACAAGCCCTGTTCAACAGATTTAAAAATAGCAGCACAACATGAACACAGATAGCAGTGTAACTGAGGGAACAGGCAGGGAAAAGGAACAGGAATACACAGAAGGACTCTTCCCGTCATCTTTGTTATTTTCCATATTAAAAATAGGCCATGCACACTGAACTGATTACTGTTAATGAGGAGGTCATTGCTCAATTAAACTTCATGAAGCAACAATTTCATTCCCCCTTCTTGAGTCTTTTGTGAGAAACTAGTAGTTTCTACGTTCATTGTTACTATGCTTCAAGTGGTAGTTCCATGTGAAAAATAATCCTCCTCCCTTCTCCCAGGAGTTAGCAGAGCATATTTCAAGGATACCACCTCTCCGTCCTGCAGCCCAGCCCAATGTGCACCCCTCACTTACATAGTTCTGTATGGGTACACTGATCCAGACTTTTTGGCTACCTACCTAGTAACCTCAGACTGAATGGAGTTAGAAGACCCAAGAATTGAAAACTACAAACTAAACTTGTAGAGCTGATTTCTGACAAGAACTTAACACATTGGAATCCTGTGTCTGTTTTATTAGCATTTAAGTAAAATTTAGTTTTGTGTGTTTCCAGACAAGTTGAGAGGGAAAAGGAAAGTGTTTCATTCATATGCAGGCATGGTGATGACAGAGGAAAAGGCTAGCACCCTGCTCCCCATTTCTTGCCTTTCAAATTTACAATTCAGGCCCTTCAGAAAAAATACAAGCATTTTGTTGTTGTTGTTGTTCATGGTAGTGTGGCATTAAGATTTATCATCCAAATCAAAATATTCTGGAAAGTGAAACAAGGCAACATGAATAATGCCCCCAGCACAACAAGCATACACTGGACCATCAGGGCAAATGTAACATCACCTTCATCACCAAATAAATCCTTAGCCACCAAAATTTCTTCATTGCTCAACAGACTTTACCTAAAGGATATGTCCATAGCTAATAGTAGAATAAATGCCTTCTTCTACTGTAATAAGGAAGGGCTAGTGGTGATGGATACAAGTGCTTGTTTCTTCCTTCCCCCTTCTCTCACCAGCAATCTCTCCAGCCATTATAATTGCGGACACTTTTTTCAGATTCTGTCTGCTCAGCCTTGCTACCACCCCTACATTCTTGCTCCAGATCATTCATTCAGAGGTGAGAAAGTTATACAACTCATCCCAAGCATTCAGTTAGTGGGCAGTAAGCTAAAAACTGAATATTACACTAATGGTGGCAGCAGAATTTAGATTTAGTCTTCTCTGCCTCTGCAAATCAGAATAAGTATCCTAAGAAAAAGTCCAGAGTCCTATCAGATAGGCACCTCATCTCATACTATCAAGAAACTGTTACAGGACACAGAATACCCATGAGTTAATTCTGTATTTGTGGTGGCCCTTGCCCAGTGCAAGGGCTGGTTGGTGTAGAGACAGCTTATTGTGTGCTGTGGAACGAATGGGCTGCTGCTCAGTTCCTAAGTGCCCAAGGTTTCCCACTCCTTTTCAGTGCAGTGAAGGGGAACCCTGTACATTATCCTCTATCAACTGATTGGGCTGGCATCTGCTACCAGCCTTCACAGACTGGCTAACAATATATATCTCGTGAACACTGTGCCAAGCCAAACAGGGTCTAGACACCAGGTTTGAGCACAGGCCGAGTCTGTTGGGTTCCACACAACTCAGAAACATTCAACAAAACTCATTACCTTCCCAGCCTCGTGCTGAGTGCTGGAGACAAAAAATGAGAGTCACATACAACCTTGAAAGGTTATAAATGCACCAAGGCATGGTGATTAATAGCTAAAACGCTGCAGCTGAACAACTTATGTCTATATCCCAGCTCTACAACTTACTACCTGATTATCCTCAGGTGAATATTTAATCTCTCCATATACAAATTTTCCATTTGGAAAATGGAAACAATGCAGCTTGCTCCAGAGGCTCATGTTAAAATTATATTCAATGATTCAGAACTAGGTTTGGCAAAGAATAAATGTTCAGTAATGGTAATTATTATTATTTTTTGTAGAGTCTCAAGCTTAGTCTATTTCTTTTCATTCTCTCTGAGTCTACATGGTTGCCTTATCTCTCAGAAAGGCCTTTCTTCAGCCTTTGTACTCAGCCCACCTCAAAACTGATCCTCCAAGGTCAGACACATTCTTACACTAACAGTAAACTAGTGCTTTATTCACTAAAATCCAAATCCAAAACTTTCAAGTGGTTTGGTGAACATCTTCCATGAGCCAAAGTGAATTATCACGTAACTATTTTTCTAAGGAGAAAAGCTTGGTCAACACAGAAGAAAGACCCCTGAGCCAGAAACTTATGTTCTTGAGCAAACCTTGTACCTACTCTTCTTTCAAGAGCAAGAGGAGAGTTTATATCACCTCTCAGAAATTCTAACACAAGTGAAGAGGAAACAGAAATAATTCAGAATTTTTAACAATCATATTTTTTTAACAATCATATTTTTAACAATCATATTTTCTTCCAATCACTCTAAGTTCTCTACCAGGTACTAGATTCCCTTAACTAGTAATGGTTGATTACAATATATTTGTTCAATTAGACAAATAATGCTTCCCAACGAATCTTTAATGTAATTATCAAAGCCATTAGCAACCCGTTAAGACATAAATGAGCTGGATCTTTTTAACCTAAGTAAGGCAGTGCTAAATTTCTATGACCTGAGAGTTCTTTACTTCAAATGCCAAATAATCTCGATTAATAAATTTAACAGTTCTGTTCAATAACACTGTTCCAGCCAACTATTAGATGATTATTACTCTTTGTATTACTTTGTATATTTAAACAATTTTACTACAAAGTAAATAATCAAAATTATCATCTAATAATCATAACAACTCTCCTCAAAGGTGATCATTTTATTAAATGAAAATGACCACTGTTTTGTACTCCTTTTCCCCCACTCCAATTCTTGGAAATTCTTTTTCTGATTGACTTACATTAGATCTTTCAGCTGCTATGATGAGCTATTATGTCCCAGAGCTCCCTGCATCCAGGATGACTTAAATTTCTGCCCCACTAGTCTTTTTTCCTCAAGAATTCTGCTGACCTGGAACCAACAGTTCAGTTGCCATACACTCCTGATACACACTTACCTGCTTCCGTCCACTGATGTTCGCAGTCTTCACATTGGTCACAAAGCATCAGTCTTAGATGGAGCCTTAGAAACCAGCCAATCCAAACCATCATCTTACAAATATGAACTCTGAGGCACACAGAAAAGTAGACACCTGGCCAAGGTCACACATCTCATTAATTCAAGAGCTGGCAATAAAATTGTCAAATGAGATTCATTTCCCTGTGGTGTCATTCTTCTTCCAACCGGTTCTTTTGCTCTCTGGCCTAGTTGGCTTTTGTACATTCAATACACAGTCCACACCCTCTTAGGTTGTTCCAGTAGCCTGCAAGACTTACCTAGAGTGAACTAACCTAGCTCTGCTGACCTGGGGCTCTTTACCTGAAGAAAAATGAACATTATTCAATTCTCTCCAAAACAAAAACAGTATGTAAAAGATGATCATGAAGTTCAACTATATCCATCATGGCAAGGTCTGTCATGCTGACAAGCAAGTAGAGCTACAAGTAATTTATAAACTGAGAGACTTTCAAGTTTTGTTCCTTATAATATCAGGTTATCCTATAAGAAAAGTGTTGGTGTTGGCCCCTCAAAACATATTTAACAACAAGTATTTACTTAGGAGACACTGAGAAGTTCTCATTTGCTAGGCACTATGTTAGGTTAGGGGTTATAAAAATGAGAAAACAAAGATGGGCGTGGTGGTGCACACCTGTAATCCGAGCACTTGGGAGGCTGAGATAGGAGGATTGCCATGAGTGAGTCCAAGGCCAGTCTGGGCTCCAAAGTGAGTTCAGGACCAGCCCGGACCACAGAGTGAGACCTTGTCTCAATAAATAAATAAATAAATAAATAAATAAATAAAAATGAGAAAACATTCTTCAGAAGAAAAGAACAGACAATGGTAAGACATTATTCAAAGTGTTTTGACAGTCACATAAGAGTAAGCACAAGTCTTACAGACACACAGAAATGATAGCCAAGCCTGCCCGGGAGAGCTACTGGAGACTATTTGAAATAGAACTTTTTTTGTTCATAATGGTTTAAGATTCATAGCAAAATTTCAAAGACAGTACAGAGAGTCAGTCCCATGTACTCTCTACTACAATTTCCACTAGTATGAATACTTTATATACAGAGATGCAATTGTCACAATTAAGGAGCCAACACCAACCCACTACTATTACTAAACTAGTAGGGACTTTTTTTGACAATCTAAGGTGATTTCTGAATGACATTAAGAGCTAGCCAGAAGAGATAAGAAAGAAATTTTAATTAGAAATAAAGCATGTACAATGACCCAAAGCAAAAAGTTTGGTGGGTTTAGGGAACAATCAGTAGTTCAACATATGAGAAGGGGAGATGGAGATTAGGTAAGAAAACAGAAGGGTAGAGAAAGGATAAAGAAGATGTATCAACCTGAGGATGAGGAATATAAAAGGATGACATCAGTGAAAAGATGAAGATCAACTCAATGGAAGACCTCCTAAACAGGACCAAAGTATCTGTACGTCTTCCTGAGAGCAATGGAAAATAAAAGTATTTAATATAGAATATTGACCTTACAAAAATCATATGTACAAATATCACTCAGACTACAGAGTAGAAAAGCACTATAAGGAATAAGAGGGGAAAAAAGAGAATACTGGGGTGAGCTGAGCAAAAGTTGCAACCGACGAGGTAAAATGAACATAATGCCTTTTAGAAAAATTAAAAGTACAAATCTGGTGGCATACATTTGTCATCCCAGCACTCTGAAAGGCTGAGGAATGAGGCTCACAAGTTTGAGCCCAGTCTGTGAAATTTAGCTACTTAACAAGCTTCTATTTCAAATTAAAAATGCTGGAGATACAGCTCCGAACAAAGGCCCTGGGTTCAATCCTCAGTGCTAGAAAAAAAAAAAAAAAAGACAATCAACAGAAATTAGAAGTGAATTAGATATGGGCATAAAGATAGAGGAAGAAACAGGTTGAATGCAGACTTCTGGTTATATCAGTTGAAAGGAATCAACAGTGGTATCACTTATTAAGTTGCAGGGCATGGGAATGAAGGTCTATTAGAAGGGTGCTATGGTTTGGATGTATTCCCCTAAATTCATGTGCTGAAGATTTAATCTTGGATGCAACAGTGTTGGGAAGTGGAGCCTAATGAGAGGTGTTTAGGTCAAGAAGGGTCTTGCCTCGTGAATGGATCAATGCCACTATAAGAAGGGCTTTTAGCAGTGAGCTCACTCTCTCTTGCCTTCCTACCGTCTCTGATGTAAGGCTGAGCAAGCACACACCCAACAGACCAGGTGCCAGTACCAGTTCAAGATCAAGAGGCCTCAGCCTCCAGAACCACCCAGCCTCCTGAACTGTGAGAGAATAAACTTCTGGTCTCTATATAAATTCCCCAGTGTCAAGTTTTCTATCAACCATAAGCTCAGAGGAAGATGATTGGTTTTGCTTTGAACAAGTGAACTGTGAGAAACTCCTGGGACATTTGAGGAGACAGTGAAGGAAAGAAGTCAGTTACACCTGTATACCTATACAGGTCTGTGTTTCTGAAAAGAAATCAGCTGAAGATATATGTAGCAAGTCATTATGCTAAAGATGGTAACTGGAGCCAGACTAGATTGCTCATGAATAAAGAAGAGAAGAGAATCAGGACAGAACCTAAAAGAAGATGCCATTTAAGAGATGACTCACAGGGGTTGAAGGAATAGCTCAGAGGTTAAAGCGCTTGTCTAGCAAGCACAAGGCCCTGAGCTCAATTCCCCAATACCACATAAACTAGGTGTGATGGTGCACACCTATAATTCCCAGCACTCAGAAGGTTAAGGCAGGAGGATTACTGTGTGTTCAAGGCCAGACTGGGCTACACAGTGAGTTCAGGACCAGCATGGACTACCAAGCAAGACCCTGTCTCGGGGAGGGAGGGAGGTAGGAAGAGAGAGAGAGAGAGAGAGAGAGAGAGAGAGAGAGAGAGAGAGAGAGATTTGACTCACTGACAAGGTATGGAAGGACACTGTCAAGCACTTGGAAAGGTAGAAGAAAACACAGAGAATGTGGTAGCTCCAGTGCTAAGAGGGGAGAATTTTCTTGAAAGGGCCAAGCAGCCAGTAACACCAAAGGAAACAGGGGGACTGAAATCCACAAGAGTGCCTTGGATTTGGCAACAAGGACTTCCCTCAAAGAAGGCAGTTTAGGAGATTTGGATTTGGCCAGAAGCCCAGTCTGTCTTTGGACTGCAGAATGAGTAGAAAGTAAGGCCAAGAAGATGCTACCATTCTTTAAAACTTATTTTCTGTAACTCAGTACAGAGATAACTTAAGTGGGACTGGCAGATGACAGTAGATGATAGTAGATACTGTTGTAGAAAAAAATACTTGCTCAATTTAGAATATGACTAAACTATGATTTTCCTAGTGAAAAGTTGTTTATTATTAGCAGCTATCATTTATAAAATGCATGGCAAGTACTTTGAATAAATTGTTTTATTTAGCCCTCTGAACAAACTTAGAAGTCTATACTATAACCCTGCATCGTATATGAAGAGACAAAGGCACAAAGTACAAAAAACGTGGTAAACATACACAGTGAATTATTACTTTATCATAAAGACAGAGTTCAGTCATTTTTCAGTAAATGAATACAACTTGAGACCATTACACTTAGTGAAGTGAACTGGACTCAGAAGGTTAATTATCACACAGGTTCTCTAATATTAGAAACCCAGAGTATAAATAAATAATAGTGTCAAATGGGCAAGACATGGGAGTCGGAAGGATGAGGAAGGAGGTGTGAAAGGGGAGGGAAAGAAACTGTGAAGATGATACAATGTATATGTGCACAAAATTCGCAAGTTCGGCGTAACCATTGTATATCACACATACATACTAATAAAGTGGGTAAAGGTACTTTTATGAGAAATTAAGTTATTAAAAAGCATATATAAGTTTTATATAATTATGTTGCTATAAATAAAGCAAAATTTAAGATCTTTTTAACTTTGCTAATGACACATTTAAGTTATTGAAACAATGTTTATTTAACCACACAGAAACAAGTTGTATCAAAGCTGTGGGAAATAAGCAACTACACAAAACATCCTATAGCATTGGGGTAAGGGGCTGGAGGAGCAGCACAGCAGCTAAAGCACTCACTTAGCAAGCGCAAGGCCCTGAGTTCAGTTCTCCAGCACCACATAAAGCTGGGTGTGGTGGCACATGCCTGTAAACCCAGCACTTAGGAGGCTGAGGCAGGGTTGCCTAGAGTCCAAGGCTGCTAGACTGCGCTACATAGTGAGTTCAGGTCCAGCCTGGGCTATGAATCAAGACTCTGTCTTGAGAGAGAGAGAGAGAGAGAGAGAGAGAGAGAGAGAGAGAGAGAGAGAGAGAGAGAGGAGAAAAGAATTGGGATTTGTTTTGGAGTAAATTTCTTTCAATTTAATATACACACAGCCACTGATTTTTAAATCCTAAACAGTGGATCTGAAATTCATTCATTCATTTACTCAGAGAGCACTTAGTGAATTTTCTAGAATATATTAATACCTGTCCGCTGGTTGGAGGCTCAGCAATGAATGATGGGCTGTTCCTTGTGCTTGTACTTGAGTTGCTTAGAGTCTACTCAGAAAGAGATCAGACATTCTTGAGTCATCCAACAATGAAGTCCTAAAATTTAGAGCAGAGAACTGGACATTACAGAAAGCAAATGCCAGTGAGGCAAAGGTTATCAAAATTCTTATTCTTTAAGGTTCAAAAGGCCCCCTTTCTAAAGATGCTTTCTTGTTGGTTAGTAACTTATGGAAGTAAGTTATTCTGTCTTCTAGGTGAGAAGGCAGGTTAGCGTCTACCACAGAGCAACCCTTACTGACAGTCCAAGTGTTTTTTCCTTGTCTTGATTTCTGTTTCATTTATTGTGGGCCCTGTGTGAACCTCAAAATCAAATTTGTTGTGGGAATTCTAGGCTGTGTCTTCTCTCAAAGGAGCGAGGTAAGAGAGGTGTGGAGCGGCATAATAATACAGTCCAGATTAACTAATGGTAATGGATGTGGAAGTGTGTAAAGAAGGCCTTTCCCTGGCCTGCTGATGGACAGCAGCCTTGTGTGTTTGTGTGTGGTACTGGGGATTAAGTCCAGGGCCTTCTCACTGAGCTATATCCCCAGCTCATTTTCATTTCTTTTGATTTTGGGGCAGGGTTTCACAAAATCACTAAGTTACCCAGGCCAGGCTCAACCTTTTGATCCTCCTGCCTCAGCTTCCCAGAGTACTGAGATTACAGAGCAGCCTCCCTTTAACCTGTTTCTACAAGCTGGAATTGAACAGCACAATGTGTTTCCCAATCTTACTTCCAGGGGGAGAATTGTCAGTGAGAACATTCACAGTTAAAGTAGCAAAAGCAGCAAGGTAGAACAGCAGAAAGTTCCAAAGGCAGCCCCAGAGACCGATCCTAACTCCAGGTATTTCTATGTCTAACTAGCTTCCCTCTGGTCTTCAATTTTCTCATTTGTTAAGAGTTAAATTGTTCAATACCCAAACTCTATTGCTCCCCATAAATTAGAAAACACAAGGTTGCTGTGATTTTATATTGGATTTATTTCCTAATTATGAGTCACCAATCAATCTCTGACCTTGTAAATACAAATTCCTCTCCAGTGATGGAAATTAGAGCACTTAGCTCTCTTATGAGTAGGTTGCACGCTCTGAATGCTTGCATACAGTATTATCTGAGAAGCTGAGTCAAAGGAAACAGCTCTGAAGTCCCTCCTGGGATCTAAATGGAAAACAAGACAGGCTATGACATCAGATGCCATTTCCTCTGTGATCAGACCAAGCAATACAAATATCAATATTAAATTATGTGTGCATATTTTTTCATTTTTGCCTTTCAGGGAAAATCATAGTGAATCTTTTTCTTTTGGCCTTTAGTTGAAGGTTATGACGAAAGAACAGAAAAGATAAGCACAGAATTACAGCATTTTAAAGTTTCAAGTGATTTTACAGCTTAGACCCAAACTTCTCTTCAACTCAGCGAGGAAAAAGGTGAGGCATAAAATGTGAAATGGCTCCATGCAATGTGGACTTCCTGAGACATGGTTTCTCAATTTGGTTCACTTAAACCCATCATACCAGGAAAATATCACCACTTATTACCAAATGTAAAGAAGCACCTTTCAAAAGCCAAGAAAGGATCGATCCTAACCTCTTTTTATGAATTTCTCCCATGACAACTAAAAGAACCATTAAAGGGGAAGACTGGCTCACCAGAATGAACAATTCTGAGATAAAAACAGTTCACCCTCCTAGACTTTATACAAAACAAATACCTCATTCCAGGATGCAACTGCTCCATATTTCTATCCACTACTTTCATCTGTCTGTAAAATGGGCAAGCACCAGACCTTTTTAAGAAGTCATTCTGAGACTAATGCTACCTTTTAAAGGGACAGCTCTTTGCTAAGTCATCTGTGAGGTAAACAAGTGCCTCTTTAATTTAGCATCAGATTCAAATTCAAATATTAAAAGCCTATTCCTTTTACCAAGAAACATGACTTTTGGCTAACTTCTCCCTTCCCAATTCCCCTCCATGAATCCAGGCAAGGGCATCTTAATAAAGTAATATGTGAACTCCTTAAACTAGATAAACAGCACGGGCAATCTAAGTTATTGAGATCATATAGTAAGAACTCATTCCTTCCCAATGTTTGCCTCGCTATTCAGAGGGATAGGCCACATCAGTCTGTTACGTAACTACATGATCCTATGTCTGATGATATTTTGATATCCATATACTCTAACCCATTATATCCTAGATGACACAATTAGAATTCAAAGTGCATAAACTATTAAAAGCAGAAGGGGTTTTCAGGAGCATCTAATCATATGCCCTTCTTGAAAGGAAAGGAAATTGAAATGAAACAGAGGCTTGTCCCTCAGCACATGGACTGTCAGTGGCAGTGTCAGATCGAGAGACTGCATCACTGGTGTTCCTGCTTAAGTCTTTTCCAGGGTCTCTGCTGCTTTCATCACTGAAAATTTCCTAAATACTCACAAAGCATTCTGTGGAGGTAACTCCTTGGGAGTCAGCCCCTCCCATTCCAGAGCTGTCTCTGCTATTCCACTGCATGAATTATAGATGCGAAAGGTTACTAAAGCTTGAATAAGCATATGAGTTCCTTTCTCACCCCAATGTCTTACACTGTCATTCAGGAAGATGGATGGTGATGCTTACAGTTATTGGTTGCTCCCATAATAAATTATTATTCTAATTTACTCCAAATTCACTGTTGTTATGCAATGTACCAGCTAGAAGGAATATTCTGATATTGACTTATGTGTCCAACTCAGTCATCTGGATCATATCTGGAAATGACATATGGCTAGTTGGCATTCATAACTCGGAGTAGCAACCTGTGCATGTTTTGATGATTCTGTAACAGAAAATGATTAGCTTATGGTCCTACCTTCTAAATTCAGGGATGTCCCTCTGTGCAGGTACTACTGTTAAGGACCAGTGGAGCAGTAGGGTGCAGGGGAAAGAAAATTCAGCTTAACATCACCATTACCTACATTAGAGAACCCTATCATCAAAACCACTCCTAGAATGACTTTAGCCAGTGCCCGTGGTTTCTGAGCCTTCTCCTCATCTGTAAAATGCTGTTCACATTTCTACATGCTTTATGCATGTTCTATTACTAGGCCTAAATCATAAATTTGCAAAGGGCAATTAGCCCCAGAAATGAGAATATAGCAATAATATGTAAAATGTTAAAAATTCTCTGGTGTTTCACAGATCTAATTAGGCATACAGCCCTGCTCTGTCATTTACTAGTTGTTTGATCTTGAGCAATCTTCACCATCTTCACTTTTTTGTTTTAACTTACCATGAAAAATTTCAAACATAAAATATAAAGACTAGAATAATTAACCAATCACCAGTTTAAGTAGTTTTGAATAGTATTCTAATACCGTTTCACTTTTTACCCACCTGAAGTATTCTAAAAGTACATTTAGTCAGGGTTTTTTTTGTTTTGTTTTGTTTTGTTTTGTTTTTTGAGACTAGATTTCGCTCTGTAGCCCAGGCTGGCTTTGAACTCAGGGCAATCCTCCTGCCTCGGCCTCCCGAGTGCTGGGATTATAGTGGGATTATAGGCATGTGCCACAATGCCCAGCTTTATGTGGTGCTGGGGAATTGAACCAGGGCCTTGCCCTTGCCCGCCAAGCTCTCCATCCGCTGTGCTATTCCTCCATCCTCTGAAGTTATTTTAAAGATCTCTGTACTTCCAATTTTTAATCCAGAAAATCAGAATTATAGTGTGTAATTATAATAATTAACGGAGAAGTGACTGTATTAAGCAGTCATAATGTCTGCTATTGCTATCTTCGGTGATACCTAAGAGCACAGGCCCCTACCGAGTGGTGAAAAACCACTTAGCAGCTTTGAGTTACCAGCTGAAGACAAGAACGCCCTACAAGCATTGAGTATCCGCGGAGAGACTTCGGCCGCCCCCTTCTGGCCGCTCTTCAGAGCAGGTCGCGATGACTATTGTCCCTCGAAGGCTTCCGTGAAGCGCCCGGAAACAAAGGAGCGGAAACAAATAGTGGGATCAGATGGACTTCCGGCGGGGAAGGCGCCACTGAGAGCTGAGCGTCGCTGCGGCTGGAGCTGGGCAACGGAGCCGAGATGTTCCGCATTGAGGGCCTCGCGCCGAAGCTGGACCCGGAGGAGATGAAACGGAAGATGCGCGAAGATGTGATTTCCTCCGTCCGGAACTTCCTCATCTACGTGGCCTTGCTGCGAGTCAGTGAGTGTCCTCCCGGGCTGTGACTGTGAGACCGCGTCTCAGCGCATTGTCCCTGGTCCTGCAGGTGGTTATGGGACCTTGAGCTGCGCTTAGCTTGGCTGAGAGGTTAGAGAGCAGGCAGCGGGAGCGTCGAGGGCGACAGTGGCGTGCGTGGTCGAGGGTCTGCTGGTCAGGACAGGGATACCGAAGTGCACGTGGCGGCCCGGGGCGCGGGTTAGCCAGTCTCACTCGCCCCGACCTGAAGACCGCCACGGAAAGCCTGGCGTGGTGGCGCACGCCTGTAATCCCAGCACTCGGGAGGATGAGGCAGGAGAATTCTGTTGAGTCCTAGGGCCACATAATGAGTTCAGGACCAACCTGGGCACACAGAGCGAGGCCCTGTCTCAAAAAAAAAAAAAAAGCTTTAAGTTGAAAGCTTCAGGGATTTTCCCTGGAGCAATCCTCTCGTTTTCCAGACTAAGAAGCAGCCCCGGATTGGGAAATGGCTGATCCAGGGTCATTCAGGGATTCATTGAATGAACTTGAGCTAGAACCCAAAGCTCTTGGTAGCTTCTTGGTAGATTCTCTTCCTAAAGGGCTAACCTTTTTAATCTAAAAGATTTTGCTTTCCTTCTGTTTATTTGTAGCGGGAAAAGAGAAAATTGCATGTTTCATGTTTTCTCAGAAATGAAAAATACGAGGTCATAGGGTAAATGAAAATACTTGAGGTGTTTGATCTTTATCCTCGACAGAAAGTTACTTCCATTAGTTGATCTTTCTGAAGGAGTCAGGGACTTTATGTCCCTTTTGCAAAAGAGAGCTCAACTTTCAGAGTAGATATATGGAAGGCAGCCGATGACAGACACGTTCTCAGAGCTGAAGTGGCATTAGAGGTTAGTTATTACCTGTACTGATACATCTCAGAAGTGACTTGCCCCAGTTCCATTCTTAGTACAGTATGCTTCTCGTTGTTATTGTTGGCTGGCCTAGATGGAGAGGCAGGGTAAAAAAAAAAAATTTGAAGGTCATACCAAGGTCAAGCTTTAGAAGACTCATGTGAGGCCTACTTCTCCACGGCTAGAGTTTCCTGGGGCTGAAGTCTCTGTATTCAGGTGCCTTTTTCATTGTGCAGTCCTTCATTATATTGCTCTACTTTCCTGGGAGAGAGAGTCTTGGAGAACACAAATACCCAACCCTCTTTCAACAGCTTCTCAACAACTCCCAAATTTACTTAGTTCTTTCCTTAACTTCCACCAGTTAAATATTTGCTTTTCAGTGACATTTTTATTTGATCTGAAGTCGATTGTTATCACTTGAGATACAATTTGTATATTATGCATCCATTTAAAATGTGCAGTTTGGTGGGTTTTTTTTTTTTTTAGCATAGTCATGGGTGTACAACAGTCACAATGTTAGAACATTTTATTTACCCCTAAAAGAAGAATCATGCCCAGTAATTGTCATCCTGTTTATCTCTCTTTCCAGTACTTGGCAACCACTAGTTTTATTTCTCTATGTATTTGCCTATTCTGGATATTTCATATAAATGGAATTGTAAAATATGTGGTCTTTTGTATCTGGCATATTTTACTTAATGTAATGTTTTCTGGGATCATCTGTGTTGTAACATGTGTTAGAACTGTCCCTTATATATGAATAAGATCCCATTGTACGGATGTACTGCATTTTGTTTACCCATTCATTTGGTGGATTTCTCGCCTTTCATTAAGAATTAGTAGAAAAGATTGGACTTAAGTGCTGACACTTGTCAGCTTCTGACCGACTGGATATCATCAGTTTAGTATTAAAATATTCTGTTAAGTGGGAATATTGAGAAACAAGGCCATTGTGGTAGTATTTTTGGTGACAACACTCTTACATGAGATAGTAATGGCACTTTAGATCCATGTGACAGCACTTCATTTTCTAGACATTGCTGTGTATGTCGTTATATCATACCCTCAACCTAACTGAGGCAAGATTGGTAAGGCATAAGTTATAGGTAGCTAAAGAGAGAAGAATAAGTGTGGAGCCAGTCCCTGCTACAGTGTTTTTTCTCCTACACCCTGTGTTCTTTCCAGCCAGTTTAAAGATGAGAGATGTCAATTTGTTTCCTCTATGGAGTTTTGTTTCTTTAAATCACTAAAGTAAAGAGATTGTCATTTGAAAGAGAGTTGAAGTTGTTCTTTATGGCCTGAAGAGGGAGAATTACCTGGAGGAAACATTTTAAAGTGTGTAACAGTGAACTTTGTGGTACTCAGAAATTTAATGACAGTACAATGAGTTGTGCTGGAAGGCAGAGGCAGCGAGTCCCTTTTGCTGTGTTGTACACAAATTGGACGTCACTTGATGAGATTTTAAAGCAAACATGTTGAATTAAACCTGTAAGGTCTTTTTCCTCAGTCTTCTAATTCTGTAGTATAATGTGGCAGCTAATAGAGCTGAGAACTAATTTTGAATTTATTTTTCTTTCAGCTCCATTTATCTTGAAGAAATTGGACAGTATATGAAGATTGGGCATCATGTGAATGCATATGAGGAACCTGGTTATAGTTTCTCTTGTGTGCAAATGAATAGTCCCAGAAAGGTGTGAGAGACTCTTTGATTGTACATAAAAATTCCACTTGTTAAGAACAAGTTGGGCTTTGATGACTGACTTCATAGATAAAATACAAAACTAAAAGATACCTTGTAATCATAGTGTACCCTTGTGCCTGATATTCGGCTTCTGTGAATGTTGGTGTTTTATAAATAACATCAAATTTCATTTTCTAGCAAGTATTGAAGGGTTTTATGTCTGAAATGGTACCATCTTGTCAGTCATTTTCTGTTTGCATTTTTCTTTCAGTCCAGAGTGACACTTTTCCTCACAAAAGCTATGCTAAATGGAAGTCGGCATACAGCCACAATGACATTTAAGCACAGGACCATTCATTAGTCTATATTTTTAATAAATATACCAGTTAAGAAAATGTGGGTTTCCATTTTTTGTGTTCCACTTTTTGCTGAGAACAATCACTTGTGAAACAGTAGTCCTCCAATTATTACAAACTGCATTTACTTGAATTCCTTGTTTGGACTTAAGAATTTGCTAGTCGTGAACAAGTGACATGCCTTCACTGCCAAGCAGTCTTCATGAAAGGCATCATTACTGCTTGGTGCTGAGTATATGTGTGATGCCAAAGGAAAAAAACAGTATTTTTTAAGGTAAATTGAAGAGTTCTCCAGTTTTGGGCAGAAGGGGATAACCCTTCTAAGCAGCAGCTGCATTCATCTCTTTTTAGCTAATCTCATTGTCACCAGGACTTGGGTTTCTTTCTCCCTTTATGTCCACATACACATTTCTTGCCCTTTGTTTGTTTGTTTGTTTCTTTTTTTGAGACAGGGTCTCACTCTGTGTAGTCCAGGCTGCTCCTGAACTCTCTGTGGAGCCCAGGCTGGCCTTGGACTTCATACCGTCTGCCTGCCTCAGCTTCCCAAGTGCTAGGATTATAAGCGTGTGCTACAATACCCAACTTTATGTAGTGCTAGGAATTGAATTTAGGGTCTTGCACTTGCAAAGCAAGCAGTTTGACTGCTGTGTCATTCCTCCAATTCTTTTGTTTCTTCTACAGTGTAGTGTGCTTTTGATTATGTCACTGTCATTACAGCTCTTAAGTGCTATCCATAGTGTTCTTTTCCTAGTTATCTTTATAGTTTTTGTAGCCTTATTTTTTTTTACAACTTTACACTAAGTTAACAAAGCTGTTTGCCATTTGTCTAAATTGTGCATATTATTCAGTTTCCCTGCAGTCTTGGTTGTCTTAGGATTTTCCCAGACCCTTCTAGCCTACTTCAATCTATGTCTAATGTATGGTTATAATCCAGGAACTACCTTCACCTTTACTGTGAGAATGTTTCTCCCCGTGTTGGATCACTTTTATTCTGTTAATCTTGTCTCAGTTTACGTGCACTTGCTTTGATGAAGCTTTTTCTTCAGGATAGTTCTGAAAAGAGTGGCATATGAGGCATATTTTTTAAAAATTGAAGATGGATTTTTTTATTCCAACATTTGATCAATAATTTGCCGAATATAGAGTTTTAGATTGGAAATTATTTCCTTCAGAATTTTAAGGTATTGCACTATTACCTTTAGCTTTCAGTGTTGCTGCTGAGAAAACTGAAGCCATACTGATTTCTGCTTTTTTTGTAGGACCTAAGTATTTCCTCCTTGAGAAACTAGGCTCTTGTATCCCTAGTGTTCTTAACTTTCCTTAATGACATGTGCTTATTTTAATTAATCTTTAAACTTGAAACTTGTGTCCTTTAATTCTCAAAAAATTTGTGTGTTTTAAATGATTTCATTTCCTTCTGTAAGTGGGTGGAGCTTGCTCGTGTTGAGCTCTCCTGGAAGATGATCTGTTGTTGGGCCATTTAACTTGGAAAAGTTCTGTGTCTGCATCTTTAACTGTTTTCTAGTGAGCTGTTTATTTCTCAGAGAGGACTTCCAATCTCCTAAGTGAAGCATGAACACCTTGCCAGTTTCCTGAGAGTCAAGTGAGGAAAGAGGACTGGCTGAGGGGAAACTGGGGGCAGGAGGGAGAGTACATATCTCAATATCTGCTTTGGGTTTGCACACAGACTGTATGCACTTTCGGTTTCTACCTGTTTAACCTTCCACTTGCAGAGGTGTTTGAAGCCACCAGTCCCGAGCCTTGTAGGAATTCTGTGATGTGCATTGAGTTGCCTTTTATTTTATTTTATTTTTTCTCTTTTGGCTTTTTCTACTGCTGACAAAAAATTTCAATTCCCGTGGGTCTTCTACATTACTTGCAGCCTATTCGTTTGCTTTTCAGCTTCTGTTGCTGTTGTGCCCTCTTCGTTCTTTTAGGTTTATATCTTTAAAAAGACAATACCCTCTGTATCAGTTATATTAATATAATGGACTTTCAGGAGTAGAAGTATCTACATGGGCTCAGTCTACCTTGTTTACACATACCATATGTAGTTTTTCAACCCATGATTCTTTGCTTCAAGTTAGGAATTTATATCCATTTCTGACTGAGCTATGGAGATACGGCAATAGCACTGCAGTCACGAGTACTGGCTGGAAAGGTAGAGCAGACTTGAGTGCGTTCGACCCTTATGAGGTGGATGACTTTCAGCAGTGGACCTCTGTACATCTAGTAGATTCTTCAGTGGTACAGTTTGGATAGTACAGACATCTGTCTGCTTCAAAGAAGGATAAGTGAGAAAATGCAAGTAGAGCAGCTGACACTGTTACATATTAATGATTAGGCTTGGACATAGTTGTTCAGAAATGCCTATACTGGCATTTATGGCCTAAGTAAGTTTCATATTTCTAGATGCTGTAAGATAGCATGCTGATCCTCTAATTGTATAAAGACCTCAAAATGATCAAAAACTGGAATTTGCTGTCTAAAAATAGCCTTAACTATTCAGTGTTAATGCCATTTAAAAATGGAGAGGTTGAAATTCTGGAAATTTCACTAGGGCTAATAAATAACAGCTGGTCAAGGCTTTTCTTTTTTAATTGTACCTTATTCTCAAGTGCTTTTCTTGGGGAGAAAATGTGTGATTGTTACCTTAGATTCCTATCTGTGTTCCGGCTGGAATAAGAAAAACTGATGGCTCAGTTTGTGTGGCGAGCTTTGTAAAACTTCAGCTATACCCACTGGGAGTGTTTAATATTTGGAGTAGATAGTTCTAAAATACATTAATAGATTGGAAAACACTTCATACTTGTATGTGTATATGCATACACGTAAGAGGTGTGATCAAGAAATACTGGATGTTTAAATTTTTAAAATTACTACAGCAAAAGACACATTGGCTTTAATCTTCCTCAGAATATTCCCCTTTGCTTCAAACACACCATTTCTCTTGCCACTTTTCCAATCAATTCTGGAAGTCCTTTTTTGTATCTTCATTTGTGCTTATGTGGCTACCTTGATATTCTGAGTTGATTCAGGATGCTTACTTGTCATGGTCTTGACTTTGGAGAGGGCTGAGAAACCATACAACGCAAGATCTGGTGAATGAAATAGACGAGAACACACAGTATTGTTTGTATGAGCCTGCCATTTCATTGTATTAAATCTGGCAGCAGCATTTACTGGATTTTTGATCATATTTTGTGAAGACAAAAGACAACTTGCAGAATTGCTTTAGAAAAATGGCAGGAAGAATGGAATAAGTTTTCAGAGGGGAAGTATTTTGAGGGAGATTGATGGCAGGTCGCTTGCTGTAATAATTTTTATTTACATATTTACTATATTCAGTCATCCCTCTGTGTGTGTGTGTGTGTGTGTGTGTGTGTGTGTTTGTGTGTGTTTTCTTTGAGTGTGTAATATGAAATAGCAAATTTGAGTAATGTAAGCTCTTGAGAGCTTGTTTGGAGGCTCTAGCGGGAAAGCGCAGCTACCCATATACCCTTGACCAGGGAGCAGTCCTCTCCTGTAGCGGGGGAGGTTGTCCTCTGATCAAGTACACAGCTTCTAGAGGGACACACATGGAACAGTGAGGGAAGAAGAGGGCACCCACCTAGCCAGCCAGATCAGCTGAATCAACCCTGGCAATCAGCAGGGTGACAGATGTTGCAGCCAGATCACCCTCACATCCTATAAACTCTTGAAAAGGGGGTACGTTGAGAGAATAATGTTAATAGTTTCCTACAGTAAGGTTATGTTGAAGATTTTCAGCTTAGTAGGAAATTTGCCATTAGATTAGTGTTCCTACAGCTAACTGCCTTATTTTTGCTCTTTGTAATTCTGTGAAATAGGCTATCATTATAACTAATATGCTCAGTAGTTTATAGGTAGGCAGTTGGAATGAAGGGCAATACAGAAATCTGAGCTTCACTTTCTCCTTCTGAGCTCAGTGTGTCTCCACATGTGAAGGGCACAAGACAGTGCTGTACAGGGTATAGAAAGGAAATCACCTGGATATTTTCCCCTGCTCTAAGATGATCATAAATTCTGCATGCAGTTTTAATGATGATAGGAGAAATAAAAATTCAGGGGTTGGCAAACTTTCTGTTTAGTGTCAAGTGGCTAATACTTTAGGCTTTTACAGTCTTGTGATCTCAGTTCTGCCACCTCTGCAGTTGTAACAAAAAAGCAGTCAAAGATGATACGTGAACCTGTGTGGAGGTGGCCCAGTAAAACTTTACAGAAATAAATGGCTGGCTGGGTTTGGCCTACAAGACACATAACTAAAGTGAGACAAAATTTGGCGAGGTGTGGAATGGTCATCAAAGCACAGAACTGTTTTTTTACTTTACAGGCCGGATTTACTGCAGACCATACAGGTAAAATGATTTATTATAATAGTGTCTGGGCTTTGCAAAACCCAAAATAATAAATTTATCATAGTTAATTGAGTTCCTACTGTGTGGCAGGTACTATGCTGGGAGTTAAAGATGAGGACAGGCATGTTGGACTGCCCTGTAATATCTGTAATCCATCATAGGATGCTGTGTGCTGGAGAAAACTTCTTAAAATTATTTTGGAGTTTTGTTGTTACTGTTTTTGTATGAGACAGGGTCCCATTTCCACTCTTTAGTCCAGGCTGGTCCTGAACTCACTATGTGGCTCAGGCTGGCCTTGAACTCACAGCTATTCCCCTGTTCTAGCCTCCCAAGTGCTAGGATTACAGGTATTTCACATCATGCTCAGTTTATGTGGTTCTGGGGAATCAACTCAGCCTTGCAACTGCTGCACCATCCCTCCAGCCATAAAATTACTTTTAAAGAGACCTGAAAGGTTAGTTGGAGTTACGTAGTGGCAACAGCTAGAGAAAAGACGACAAGGATCATATTGATCAAGGTAGGGAGCTCAGAGTTGCTCGCTTAAGACAACATAATGTGAGGATTGGATTTTAAAGGGCAGAAAGGCAGCAGTATTGAATCAGACATGTTGTGAAGGAAAGGCATCAAGGGAGGGTCCTTGATTTCTGGCTCAAGTAGCTAGGTTGATGGTGATGTTTACTGAACTAAGGAACAGATGTCAAGGGGAAAATAGTGGCTCGGTTTTGGACGTGAGGTGTAAGTACCTGTAATTTGAGTAGAATTTTGGATATCCAAATATTGCCAACTTTTTGACTTGAGATAAAAATTGAGGGTTTTCTCAATTAAAACCACAGTATGGCTGAGAGAAAAGTATGTAAAGAGAATCCAGAACCAGAACATATTTCAAGAATGAACACATAGGTAGCAAATAATGAACTTTGTAAAAGGTGCCAGGACAGGTAAAGGATTTCCTCCAGAAATGAAGAGGACAGGTGTGCATGCTAGGAGGAGGAGGAAGGAGTATTATCAATGTATTAGTTTCTTAATGCGTCTATAACAATGACTATAAATCTGTGGCTTACAACAACACACATTTATTATCTTAGAGGCCTGGAAGTCGTAAGCTTAAAGTGGATTTTATGGGGTTGAAATTAAGGTTTCAGGGCAGCTGAATTCCTACTAGAGATTTTCAGAGAGAAGCTGCCTCTAGTCAGATCATCTCCAGCTCTGAACTTTCTTCCTCTTGTAAATACCATTGTGGTTTCATTGTATCCATGCAGATAATCTAAAATAATTTCTCCACTACAAGATCCTTAATCACATCTACAAAGTTCCTTCTGGTGTAGCATTAGTACATAGCTTGAGGTAGGAGTGGGATCTTTATTCTGCCTGCTGCATACGATAAGGGTTTAGATTTGGTGAAAAACAAGAGTTCCCTTGTGTCCAAGTCTTTCTGGAGGTCATTTGCTGACTTCAGCCTTCTTGAGTGACACAATTCTATAGTCAACCCAGATTTAATTGCAAGCGTTCTTCCCAGCACTTTGCCCATTGAGCTGGAGGAATGGTACAGCGGTTAAAGCACTTGCCTAGCAAGCGCAACACCTAGCTTCAATTCCCCAGCACCACATAAACTGGGTGTGGTGGTGCACACCTGTAATCCCAGCACTGGGGAGGTTAAGGCAGGAAGATTGAGACCAAGGTTAGCCTGGGCTACAGAGCGAAACTGTGTCACGCACGTACACACACACATACAAAATATAATAATACTTTGCCTTCACCAGGCCATGTAATATGCTCACCTTACTAGTCTGTTTACATTCTATTAAACATCATTTGGACTTGAGCAAACTAGAACAGTTGGTTTTTCTAATTGCAACAGCAGCTTTAGATCCTGATTATAGCCCTTCAGAGAAATTCTGAATCCAGGCAGCAGGACAGGGCCTCTGACCCCCGCTTGAACTACTCACTGGATGTGGACTGTTTGGCAGGAGGGTTCTGATTTTGGAAAAAGTAACTGTCTTTGGTTACGTTCTTGTTGCTGGGCACGATATTCCACATCCACCACTACAGGAGTAAAGGTTTATTTTAGCTCACTTTTAGAAGATTCAGACCATTCATGGGAAGCTGGCAGTGTTGCGAAGGTTCTGACAACAGGTGCTCACAGCTTTGCAAGGGGAAGAAAAGCTGGGATGAGAGTGTCTATCCTTCTAGGCCACATGCCCGGTGATTCCATCACACCCTCTAATCCGGTCATACCCTCCATAACCTGCCCCTCCCTACCAGGCCTCACTTCCCAGCAGCATGTGAAACCCATACATAACCTACAGTATCCATGTACATGAGGCTTTGAGGGATATTCCAGATCTAAACCACAACTGTAACTTCCCTCAGCTGAGGAAAGTTTCTAGTAGGGATGCAGCAGTAAGCTGCCAGCAGCCAGTACTCCTATCCCAGGGATAACAAACACACACCCTCCTTGGTGCTAAAGCTGTAATCTGGGTGGCTCCCCACAGCACCCACCATGGCCCTGAATCCTCAGTCCTGCCTCCATTTCTTTGCTCTGTTATGGTCGAGGTCATCTATACTTTTTTTTCTCCTCTCTTGCATCCCCACCAGTCTGTAACTTTGTCAACATTGTCTCATCTTAAACTGTCAGCAGTAACTCACACACTTCCTCCACCCACGACCCTTTGAGCCTTTTCTTTTGTTTTGAGATAATCTCCCTCTATAGCCCAGGGTGGTCCTGAGCTCACTGTGGAGCCCAGGCTGGCCTTGGACTCATGGCAGTCCTCCTGCCTCAGCCTTTCAAAGTGCTGGAATTACAGGCATGTGCCACCAGGCTGGCTAATGCAGTGCTAGGGAATTAAACTCAGAACCTGTGCTTTTTTGAGCCTTTAAAAACACTGCACGTCCTTAACTTTCCTCTCACGCTCTTCATCTCGAGATCATTTTGCTCATTTCTCTTCATCTTGTCTAATCTGTGAAAGTTGCAGGGCCCAGGTGTCAGTCCACAGACTGCTAACTTGTAGTGATCGATCTCATCTGGTCTGTTGTGGTGTTAAGTGCTATTTGTGGACTGCAGACTCCCAAATTTGGAAGTCTAGTCTAGACTTCTTGCTCCCCTTAATGCTAAATGTGACCAAATAGCAAGCCACTTGTCTTTCTTTGGTAAAATCTTCTTGTGTCTCAGTTTCAGAAAGTTGTAATTCTTTTTGCCATTGTAGATCACACACTTTAAGTATCACCTTGATGTCTCATTTTTATCCCACACCATACCCTGTTGGCCCTACTTCTAAACTGTTACCATAATCTACCTTCCCAATTTCATTCCCACCATGCTGGTCGTGTACACCATTTTTCTTCTGGAAAAGAAAAAATTTTTTTGTTTGAAACAGGGTTTTGCTCTTTAGTCCAGGCTGGTGTACATTATATATCCCAGGCCAGCCTTGAACTCAGGGCAGTCCTCCTGCCTCAGCCTCCTGAGTGCTGGGATTACAGGTGGGTACCGTACACCCAGTGTATATGATACTGGGGAATTAACTCAGGGCCTTGATCTTGCTAGACAAGAGCTTGCTAGACTAAGCTATTCCTCCAGCCCCATCTTCTGAATTATTCCAATAGCCTCCTAACTAGTTTCCTTGCCTACTACTCTGTATCTCTAGTCTACATTACATTCTCACAGCAATCAGAATGGTCTCTTAATCCAAATATGTCACTCGAAACCCTCCATGGCTTCCTGTTTCACTCTGACTAAAACCAGTCATTCTAGTGGCCCACAAGGTTCTGACCTGTCTGGTCCTCAGTGAGCTCCTCTCCTGTAAGGCTTTTACTGCACTCTAAGCCCATTGGCTGTCTTGCTTCCTCAAGCAATTTAGACAACTAGATGGATGCCCCAGAGCCTTCTACTGCCAGAGTTGCTCTTTCCTTCGATTTTCAAGTATCTCCCATTCTCTTTCAGATCTTTGCCTAAATGACGTTTTTGTTAATTGTGTCTCTCCCCTCCTCAAATGTATGCTTGATGAGGATAGGGATTTCTATCTGTTGGGTTGGCTTCTGTACCAGCACCTAGAAGTGTTCATTTTTTTGAGAGTAGAACACCTGTGTTGAGTGTATTACATAAGGCAGCTTCAGGAGTCCTCTGCAGAGGTAATTGCCTAAACAGGTCACACATCAAATCACCTGAGAAGCTTATTAACAAAAGATTGAATCAGAATCACTACAGAGAGAGCCCAGAGATCTTTTTTTTTCAGAAGTATTCAGGTGGGCTAGAGGAGAGCTCAGCAGCTAAAGTGTCTACCTAGCAAGCCCAAGACTCTGGGTTTGATTCCCCAGCACCACATAAGCCAGTCGTGTGGTGCACGCCTGTAATCCCAGCACCCAGGAGGCTGAGGGAGGAGGATTGCTATTAGTTCAAGATCAGCCTTGGCTCCATAATGAGTTCAGGACCAGCCTGGACTACAGAGCGAGGCTATGTCTCAAAAAAAAAAAAAAAATTCAGGTGATTTTATTGCTATAAATCTGCTCTGGGTAACTATCAATAGTAAGTTAGTTTACATTAAGCTTTCTTCCAATTCTGAAATTCTGTGACTGTTTCAAGAGTAAGAGGCAAAGCAAGTTTAGGCTTCATTAGTGAAATTACAGCATTAAGGTCCCGAGATCCGACAGATTGTCAAGTGTAGTCATCCTACCAGAGGGGAGTTCACTGGAGTGTAGCAGGGGGGTCTAGAAACGTGACTGAAGGGATTAGAGTCATCTAGCCTAGAGAACACCTGCTAGCAATCTGACAGCCCTTTTTAAGATGAAAAGGGTTGTCCTGTCAAGGAGTAATTGTTTCATAAGGTAGAACAGGATAAATGTTTGGAAAGCTAAGAAGGACGATTCCTTCTTGAACTCACAATCACTGTGATCTAGTTGTACTGGGTTGTGAAGAGCCCTTACGTGGACATGAGTATGGACCCCTGTAGGAGGGCTTGACACAACAGGACAAAAGTTAGACATTGTCCTTTTCCTGTACCCGAACATGAGAGTACACATCCCGTCTCACATCTTTCTGTCCCACATAATATCTTTAGCCAGAAGAGAACGAGTAAATGACAGCTAAATTGAAGGGGAGAAAAAACCTGACTTTCTAACACAACCTGTGGTGCAGTCTTTGGAAACATATTTCCCATCTGTTTGGTGGAGGTCTCTGTATTCATAAATGTTTATTCAGTGATGGGGAGAGGATGGAGGCATGTGGTAGGAGGGATGCCGCAGACAGGAACTCAGAGTCCCTGTCCTTCAGAGACTCACAGTCTAGCAGGGGAGTCAGACACTACAGCATTTCATTACCTAATTATATAAGTTGCTATTAGAGCCCAGTGCAAGTAGCTGAAACAATGTGGAATGGGAAAGCCTGGACCTAGCAGTTGAGAAGGAAGCAACACAAACTCCCTTAGGAAGAGACTGCAAGTAAGATTTGGACAAGCTGCAGGTAGCTGGATAAAGAGGGAAGAGCCTTTGAAAAAATGTTAAAGCTGATGTGTGTAAGAAGAAGGAAGGCCAGTGTGACCGAAGTATGCTGAACACAGAAGCAGGGACCTCTCAGTCCTTTCAGAAACCATTTATTGTATTTTCATACTTAAGTCTCAAGAAAGAGATCCTATGCTGACCCCTGCTGGCTGATGTGTATACTACAATCCCAGATTCCACTACATGTGAATAATACCCCAGCAAATCCACCCCCCTTTTATAAAGCCACAATAGTAAACTTGAAATAACTGGGTCCAGTGACACAGGCCTGAAATCTCAGCACTCTGGGAGGCCAAAGCAGGAAGATCACAAGCCCTGCCTGGGCAACTCAGTGAAATCCTGTGAAGTGAGTCAGAAGCAGAAAGCAAAATATCCGAGTGGTTTCTCTGATATGAGAAACACAGGTCACAGTTATTTCATAGAACTTAATGTGGGGAATAATGGGAACTGGAGGGGTGGGTGGAAGGGCCTAGAAGAGAGAAGGGAAGGATTTGTAACTTTGCCACAGTATGTATGTGCACAAAATATTCGATCAATGTAAACTTTATGTTTTGCAATTATACATATCAATAAAATGGGGGAAAAATTAAAAATGTACTGGGGAAACACTTCAGTGTAAAGGCCCGGGGTTCAACCCCTGCTCATAAACAACAGTAAAATTTAAAACACTGTCTTTGTCCTACTCTGTAATATGGACGTCATTCAGGAGACTGAACAGTTGTTACTTACATGCCCTTTGCATACGCTCAGTATTATAGATATGTGTGTGGTGCCAGTAGTTTATTTAGTATAAGGTCACAAAAACAAATTACATATATGAAAGTTGAGTAGATTTGTTAGTAAAACAAAAACATTACAAAAGCACTTTTGTACTATGTAAACAATATATGATGAAATATTTTCAGCTATGAAATATGTTCTTAAATTGTTTCCTTTAGAAATAAAATAGTTCGGGCTGGGTCTGTAGCTCAGTGGTACAGTACTTACCTACCACGCTTGAGAGCCTGGATTTGTGGACCCAGCATCACAAAGCAAACAAAAATCTAGCAAGTTTTAGTCAAATAATTATTCTGTTAAGGCTGAAGATCAACTTTTTGCATGTCTAGTGGTTTCATCTTTTTCTCAGTCACATTATAGTATTTTCATTTTCCACTTGTGTTGGTAGATGCCAAAAATGAAAAAAAAAAGTAAATTACTTAAGCAGATGTACAGAGAATGATTCTGCTTCATTTGAAACTGTATGTTCCACTGGCAGCTTCCCCACCATGACGATGTTTGTTAGTCAGCTTACATAGTAAAACAAACTCAGATAACAGTGATTCAGGGGTATCAGTATATAATGTAAAAAAATGTGTGTTGGAAAGTGGAGGTCTCTGAATGTAAAGAACACTAGATTTATAGTCCTGGGTTACAGTTTCAGCTTTTATTATGTAGCTGTATGTCATTTTTTTAGCTGCAGACATCATAATCTAATCTTGGTAGTGTTAAGGAAAAAAGGAGGGCTGGAGGAATGGCACAGCTGTTTTTTTTAAAAAGGATTTTAATAAAAGGATAACAGAATTCAGCATCCCCTAGGAAGCCTAGCTAATCAGCCTTCTGGAACAGGCAGCTGTCTCTTGATCACTCACAGACACGATGCAGTGAGAACCCCATCTCTACTGAGCACTAGGGGACCCACTTTAACACCGCCACACACACAGGACTCTGGATTACTGTCATGGCAGCCATTTCTGCAACTTGCTGCACTTGTCATGGTCACCAAAAAGAAACTCCCAAGATGTGTCATTGTATCTCTGGCTCTCAGTTCAGTCTGAGGCTTAATTCGTAGTGTTGAAATCACATGGAAAAACAGAGACAATACCTGGAATTTCCACTTGTGTAGTGAAAGTCATGATCTCCTCCCAACAGTCTCATACATGGGGAATCCAAATATAGGAATGAAGCTCAGATCCCAAGCAGTTAAAAACATGACAGATGTTCATTATTTTGACTGGAAAAATCACCCTGCCTGAGTGAGCCTAATTATTTTTATAAAGCAGATCATATGGCTGAGGAGTTTGTATATGTTCACTTATTCATTTGACCGTAAATATCAACTATGTGACAGGGCAAAGATAAGCAGCAAGTCTACTCTAGTCTAGTGGAAGATAAAAATCAACCAACTCCAAGTGGACAGGACAGATAAAGGCAGAAAGAAGAGAGGTATCAACTGTAGTTTACAAATTATGCTCCTATATTTACGTTCTTGTACCAAAAAAAAATAAAATTTCCCATGTGACTTTGGGATTTCTGCACTACTAATGGAAAAGCTTGCTCTGGTAGAATGCTGCCACTGAACTCTTTGTAAAGTTCTGAAGTGATGCCAAAACAAACAGTGTTGGCCCAGCACAAATCCAGAATTCGGGATTTTAATTGCTTATTTACAGTCATATCTAGACTGCCAGTTTTATACAATGGAGCACTTTTCAAAGGATTAAACATGTGATAGCTTTCCAATCACTAGTAAGATAAATCACCAGTCCTGTTGTAGTGTGAGTTTATCCGTTCTGCTCTGACCTGACCTTAGTATGGTGCACAGCTTTGCATCTTTACTTATGTCGTTGTCTTATGGTTTAGTTGTTTTGTTTTTTCCATTTATTAAAAAGAGCAACTAAAGGCTGGTGGTATGACCCAGGGATAGGGTTTGTGCCTACTGCTTATGTAAGGCCTGGGCTCAAACCCTAGCACTGAAAGAAAGAAAGAAAAAAGCAGCTACACAATAACTCACCCAGTCATGCCATATTCAGCTTATGGTAGTAATAGGTGGAATACATTGCAATAGAAGGCATATTAAAAATAGGAACTGGGGTTGGAGGAATGGCACAGCAAATAAAGCACTTGCCTTGCAAGTGAAGGTTCATGACGGCACATGCTGAGGTTGAGGCAGGTGGATTGTTCTCAGTCTGGGCTACACCAGTGAGTTCGGGTGCAGCCTGGGCTACAGAGCAAGACTGTGTCTCAAAAAAAGAAAAAGAAAAAAAAGAACTGAGAGGTCAGTAGAACACAGGCTAGCTATTTCAAACATCTGTGTGAAGTAATTATTTTTCTCAGTATTCTTTGTGGGGTTTCTGTAGTTGACATTCTCTTTTAAAATTCAGAGGTCTGAGTCTTAACTGCTTTTTAAATCACTCCATTTAATGACACACAGGCCCCTCAAATTTAACACATCCAAAACTGAGTTCCTGATCTCCCACACACACCTCCAAATATGTTCCTCTTGTAATAGCTCCCGTTTAAATAAATAGCATCTCCAAGGGGGCCAGTCAGTGGGTTTAGCTGGAAGACTGGGAATCCTGCTAGTCTTCCACATCAAGCTGAATTTGACTCTACCTCAAAAATATATCTCAAATCCATTTCTCTCATGCCCACTATATTACTCCAGTCCAAGTCTTATGAACCAATCTCTACTTTTAACTTTTGGTTGTTTTTTTTTTTTTTTTTTTTTTTTGGCTGGTTGGTTTTTTGAGGCAGGGTCTTGGTCTGTGCTCCAAGCCCATCCTGAACCCGCTATGTAGCCCAGGCTGGCCTCAAACTCAGCAATCCTTCTGCCTTAGCCTTCCAAGTGCTGGGATTACAGGTATGCAAGACCACACCCAACTTATGTGGTGCTGGGGAATCGAACTCAGGGTTCTCTGTCTGCTGAGCTACATCCCCAGCCCCTACTTTTAGCTTCTGTATTGTATTTTCCCTACATAGTACCTGACTGACATGCTGTTTTTAAAAGGCATCAGGAGCCAGGTACATTAGAATAATCCAGGCTACTCAAGAGGCTAAGGCAAGCCTAGGCCAGCCTCTACAACAGCAAGACCCAACTGAAAAGACAGTCAGACAGACAGACAGAAAGAAAGAAAGAACGAAAAGAGAAAGGAAAAAAGAAAACCACCCACATCCTCCACTCTGCAGTAGCTTCATTTTACATAAAAAATTTAAATTTTAACCATGGCCTACTAAGTTCTGCGTGAAGTAGCAGTCCCGGACCTGCCCCTGACCTCAGACTGTTCTCTTAAATTTTAGACAAACTGGACCATTTCCTTTTTCTCAAGAAGCAGTCTTTTCTCCTGTGCCCTCCCTTAGCTGCCAAAGAGCTTTCACACAGGTTTTCCCTGCACCCTTCCCCACTTGGCTTCTTTACCACACTGAGCAGGGCCCCTTGACCCCTAATTTTAGTTCCTTCCACGCACCTACCATAATTGTGGGCACATACTGATGTAAATGGTATTTGATTAATGTCTACCTTCCTCACCGGTGAACTTCAGAACAGAACCCCTAACCGCTATGTTCACTTCTGTGCCCATAGCATCAGCAACAACACTTTTACCGTGTGGCACGCACGATGCCAAGCGCTTTATGCACAACTCAGGCACGCTGCTGGTGTACACTGGCGTCTAGCCCGTGGTCAGGTCCAAGAATGAGCGCAGCCCACGAGTCTTCGCAGTACTGACCCCTCAGCACGCCTCCCCGCAGTTCCCGCCCACCGATGCTATTTCTGCCCCTGCCGGGGCCACGCTCTGCAAGCCTACATCGTCCCTCCCTGAAATGGCTCTGCAGCACCGAGTGCCGAAATCCGCCCGGCTCGCGGCTCCCACCTGACCCTGCCAGCTCCAACCCCTCCGGCGGCGGCGATCGAGAGCCCACCCCCAGCGCGCTCGCCGCCTCCCCCCGGGTGGACACCGCCCCCGCCCGCGCCCCGCCCCGCCCCGCCCCGCGCACCACGTGACCGCGCGCCCTGGGAGCCGCAGGCTGCTGTCGGCCGGGCGGGCCAGCGCCGGTCCGCCTGCCCGCGGCCGCGCGCTGCATCCTCCAGTGCGCTGCAGCTCCGGCGGCGGGGCGGCGTCGCGGCTGCGGCCCTGCCCCAGGGCGCCCTGCAGGTAAGAGGCTGCGGGCTGGGAAGGGCTGGCCGGGAGGGGCTCGGCGCTTCGGGCCTGCCTCTAGGCGGTTCTGGAAGACCCGGGGCACTTCACCGGGCGACCCGCCGAGGAGGCGCCGCTGGGTCCCGGCGGAGGCTGAGCGCGTGCGCTCGCTCTCCGGGATCGCAGGCCTGGCCCGGGTGAGGAGTGCCTCCGGCCTCCGCAGTCCTGCGCTCTCCTGCCACCTGGAGAAATCCGTGACTTGGTTTCCCCGCCCGTAAAGTCACCTGGCCGGGGGGCTCTGCGGTGGCCTCCAGCCCTGGAGCTTGGCGCGTGTCTAAAGAGAAGTCCACAAGGGAAAATCGGATTCCTGGGATGGGTAGAACCGTCACCTGGAAGGCCGGGGGGAGTCTGGAGCCAGGCACCTGTGAGTCTCCTGTCTTTTGTACAAGTCGCAAGCCTTGGACGCGGGGCTCCTCTGAAGGCTGGGAGACCCCCTGCCCAGCCGGCCGCTGAGGCCACGCGGAGGAGGTAGGTGGGAACGCCACCTAAAGAGCCGGAACTCCGGAGTCAGCCGCAGTTTAAGTCCCAGGACTGGTACGCTGAGAAGCCCAGTGACCTTGTGCCAGATAAATACCTTTTCTGCTAAAAGTAGGTAGTAAGCCAGGCCTGGTGGCACAAGCCTGGAATCCCAGCACTTTGGGAGGCTGAAGCAGGAGAATAGCAAGTTCAGGCTCAGGCTGGGCAACTCCGGGACTTTACTGAGACCCTGTCTCAAAATCAAAACTAAAAAATGGGCTGGGGATGTATCTCAGTGCGAAGGCCCAGGGATGGATCCTCATTACAGGGGAAAAGTAGATATACTAACTACTTCACTCAGGTTGATGTGAGGATTAAATGTAAAAGACTTAGCATGGTGCCTGGCACAGAAGCCTCCGTGATGGTTGATATTAATAGTGGGCCAAACTCCTCAAGGAGTTTTTAGTGGAATACTCAAACTTCTGTGTTGTCCTTTATAAAAACAGTGCCATTTTGACTGGTAGGTTCCTTGCCCCCTTCCTCCCTGTGGGACTCCTTTGCTTTCTGTTCTTCAATTGGTGAGTGAACCTGTTGTTCCTACCAAATGAGTCAGGCAGGATGGGAACATTAATTTACTTGAGCAGATGGGTATCAAATTCCCTTCAAGGGGAAAGAAAAGTGCCAGGCATGTGCTGCCACCAAAAAAAGCACAGTACAGTGATTGACTGTCAGAGCTAGAAGACGCCTAGGAAACCGTGCGATTCAGCTGTCTCCTTTTGCAAATAGAGAAACTGGACCCAAAATGAGGACATGGCTTTGATTTTGCTCAGGACCCAACAGAGCGCTGCCACTGGGTGAGGGAGGGAATGCCCATTTCACTGGGCACTATGGTTTCCTTTCCTTCTCATTTAATTTATTCGAGGATTACCTTGAATCGCTGTGTATTTGTACACCTACTAGGAGAGAAAGATAGAACGCTGAACATAACAGACACTATTTCTGTTCCCCTGGGGTTTTTCCCTAGCTAGTTATGTTAGTTGAAGGTTATATAAAATAGTGTGTGTGTGTGTGTGTGTGTGTGTGTGTGTGTGTGTGTGTGTGTGTGTATCCATCTGCTGGTTCTCAGTATGTTTCATAATAACAATAAGTTCCAGCAGCCAGTGATCTTGCCTCATAGCAGCTGGCCCCAAGGGGCAGAAGCACACCAGACAGGCCTGAATTGTTTCATGACTCCTTGCCGTTCGGGTAGCAGCCTAGTGCAGTTTTAGAGACTGGAGAAAATGCTGCTTTGTTGCAGCTTCTAGGAAAGGATTTCCTTTGGACTGGGAGCGCTTGTATTTTTTTGTCTTTATGGTTTCAGACCTCTTATTGTTTTTAGATTTCTGAAAAGAGCAGTCCTCACTTCGGTTTCCATGGTTATCAGGGGCATTGCACAATTGGGATAGTACAAGTAGCTCTTAAGCCATGTGTGGTCAAGGAGTCACTAGTAGCACATGGGTTTTTCTACTTTCTGGTGGTAGTCTTTTTTCTGGGTTTTGTTGTTGTTTTTCACTTATAGTACTTGTCCTTCTTTCTTCATTCTTTCCTTCAATTAATATACATTGGCAACAGCCAGGAGAGGAGTCAATAAGTACAACAGATGCATATATGTATATATATGTATAGACCCTGGCCTCAGGAGAGGATAAGGCTCAGGTAGTATCCTCAGCAACCAAGGAGATGGCACATAGTTTTCAAAGGACATGTGAAAGAAACAAGGTTCTTTTATAGGCCTCTGTCACAGAGGAATAGTAGTACAACAAGCATTTTGTTTTTTCAGTTTGCCTTAATGAAAGAACCCTCTCTCCCTGAGTCACCTGTCATAAGCTTTGTTTGAAATCCCTGCTAATTTCCCTCATTACCCTCTTTCTGTTAGCTCATGTGTTTATTAGTTTCCCACTTCTCTGAAGACTGGATGTTGTATACACATTTGATTAAAAATTTGTCTGTTTCAGTTCAGAGGTTTCACTTGTGTGTCTCATTTCACAAGTGGGATTCTAATGAAGAGCTGTTCTGCATGGCCCAAGGAAGTATGGTCACCACTGCTCACTTACTTGTTTGGACCAGAGCCCTCTGTCAATGTGATCCATTCTTGCTTTCCCAGGCTAAGAGATGTTTTTAGTTTATGCTCAAATGTGGAGCCATTCTCCCCAGAGCACGATATGCAGGGCTTTGTGTTGAGCCTGTCCTCACCAGGCCAGGTTCTACCATTTTCCTGGGGATTTCCCCATTTTCAAACCTTCTATGAGTTTGAAGGCTTAATCCTTTTGTTTTCCTAAGCCTAACCCAAATCCTTCTGGTTCTGCCTAGCGAAAGATTCTTAGGAGTGGCATCCTTCAACAAGATGTCCGCCATGATGTTGGGTACCTGTGCAGGCAGAGTACCTGTCTATGCTCCGGAGACTCCACCTACAGTCCAAAGAGATGAGGGAATCAGTGAGATGCACACTGAAAATTTACTTGGTCCTATAACCTCTTAGGGATTTGGGGCACAAGGTTTGTAATTTAAAAAGGAAGGATTTTGGTCAGGCATGGTGGAATATACCTGCAGTCCCAGCTACTTGGAGGCTGAGGCAGGAGGATTGCTTGGGCCCAAAAGTTTAACACCAGCCTGGGCAACATGGCAAGATTTGACTTCAGACAAACAAAGCAATCAAAACCAAACAAACTCGTTATCAGGTTTTTTTAAACAAAGGTTTTTCAGTTCTCTCATTTTTTTAAGAATCTAAGAATCAAGTAATCTAAGAATCAAATATTTATTTCATTATCTTTGCAGTTTTTACCATGGAAAAATAAATATTTACACAGAAAAAGCTACATATGTACAATTTAATAAATATTTATAAATATACATGTAACCACCACCACCGCCGAGTGATATTTCCTCAGCAGAATACATGCTCAGTACCTCTTTTTCTAAATCGTTTTCTAATTCTCTAGGGAATCTCCTTCCCTAGAAGAAGATGCTATCTTGACTTTTGTGGTCGTCGTGTCTTGGCCGTCCTTCATAGTTTTATCCTGTGTTTGCCCGTATAAGCAATGTAGTTTTATCTTACTAGCTTAACTTTATACATACAGGGTCATTCTGTTTACATGTTTCGTATTTTGCTTCTTTTGCTCATGTTGTTAACATCCATGCTGTTAACTTCCTTTCATTGCTAATAGAGTTTGATGCTATAAATAAGTCACAGTATATTTTTCTTTTTTTCTCTTTTCTTTTCTTTTTTCTTTTCTGGTACCAGGGATTGAATCTAGGGAGTGCTGACCTATATCCATATTCCTTATTTTTTTAAGACAAGGTCTCATTAAGTTGGTCAGACAGGACTCAAACTTGCAGTCCTCTTGCCTCAGCCTGTTCACTTGCTGGAGGTGTTGCCCTGTGGTAGGGTACTTACCTGCCTAGCGTATGCTGAGTTCAACCCCTAGCACCACAAATAGGAGGAAGAGGGGAAAGGAGAGGAGAAGGCTGAGAGGGAAAAGAAGGAGGAGAAGGAAAGGAAGAGGAGGAGGAAGAAAAGAAGGGGTTGAAGGTGTATTTCAGAGTTAAGAGTGCTGGCCTAATAAATGCAAGGTCCTGGGGTTGATTTTCCACCTCCATGCATCTGTAATCCCAACACTCAGGAGGCTGAGGCAGGATTGCCTGAGTTAAGGCTAGCCTGGACTACAGAGCAAGACTCTCTCACTCTCAAAAAAAAAAAAGTTCAATTAATATAGATATACCTTCTTCAGAATTCTGGTTAGTCACAACTTCTGCAAAAATTTGCAAGAGGAAGGTTAGTGACACAAACTATAATCCTGTAGTCGCTGCTGTTTTTCTTGGTGAGGAGATCTCACTAAAGCCCGTGGTTTTCCTCCTTTACTGTCCATATTAGTTTCCCCTTCTTTGTCCTTTGAATATTTGGTAGAGCTTAGCAAGGAAGCCACCTAGACCTGGATTTTTCTTTTGTAGTGTTATTTTTAACCACAGATCAAGGGTATTCAATAATGACTTTTTGGATATTTTTCTTCTATTTTTAAATTAGTTTTAATAAGTGACATTTTTCTAGGAATTTTCCCCTTTGGAAGTTTCAACTTTATTTAAGTTGTTTATATAAATGGGAAATGACAGGAAACTGGAAGATAGACTATGGGGAAAGGGACTGGGGAGGGGGGTTAGAGGCAGTGAACAATGGGGTTGACAATAATCAAAATGTGTTACATGCAGCCATGTGTGTCATCGCAGCACTTGGGAAGGCTGAGGCAGGAGGAGCATGAGCTTAAGCCCAGCTTGGGCAACTTAGATCTTGTTTCAAAGTCAAAGTCTCTGGTTCAATTCCCAGTCCAAAAGAAGGTATGCGTGTGTGTGCGTGCGTGCATGTCTCTGTGTGTGTGTGTGTGTGTGTGTGTGTGTGTGTGTGTGTGTGTGTGTGTTATAGGTATAGACTGATAAAGCAAAATAATCTTCATTCTGTATTACTAATATGAATCAATAAAGTTCATAATATTTTCTCATTCTTTTACTGTCTACAGTCTATGTAAAGATACACCTATTACCACTGTGATGTTTTTCCAAAAATTATTTTTATGAGTGTGCATTTGTGATACATAATAATTACATTCAACTTGGGGACTTGGTGTATATATATAGGACCTCTTGATCATTTTTACCCCTCTTCCCCCTTCCTCCCACTCCCGTCCCTCCCACATCCTCTTTCCCTTTCTACAAAATATGTCTTTCTGTTTTCTTCCATCACCTTTTCATTTTGCTCTTCTCCTTGTTTATACTTGGTTTTCCTATATTAGAGAAACCATGTGATATTTAACTCTCGGTGTCTGATTCATTTTGCTAAAGCAGGATGATTTTAAGGTGCATCTGTTTTCCCACTCGAATTTACCTCTCTTTATGACAGAGTAGCACCCCATTGTGTGTATATACCACATCTTCTTTGTCCACACATCTGGTGGTGGACATCGTTGCTTCCAAGATCTGGCTCTAAGGAGTTGTGCTGCTGTAAACATGGGCACACACGTGCCACTCTTGTGTGATGTCACTTTGTTTCTGTGTGTTCTCCTCTTCCTTCCTCCTTCATTTTCAGCAAGGGTCTTTTAACAAACCTGACTTCTATCTTTATTGATATCCTGCATAGTACGTTTGTTTTCTGTCTCATTCAGTCTTGGCTTTTTTTCTCTATTCTACCCTCTGGTTTTCTTAGGTTTGCTGCTTTCTGTTTCTTCCTTGTTGGAATGGATGCTTAGTTAGTTCATTCTTAACCTTGTTATTTTTATTTCTGCTTCAGGTTACACATCTTTCTCCAATTACAGTTTTATTCAGAACTCACAATTTTTGATAATGTAGTATTTTTGTCGCTTAGACCAAATGTTTTTTAATGTACATTTTGATTTCCTCTTTGACCCATAGGTATATAAGAATTGTATTTCTTAATTTTCAGTTGCATGAGTATTTTTTAGCTATCCTTATTAATTGGTTTTGGTCAGGCTGCTTATTCTTTATAATTTTATTTTTTTAATGTATTGAAACAAAGGCTGTTAAAATTAAGTATGTAGCCAGTTTTTATAAATACTCTATGTGTGTTTGAAGATAATATGCATTATACCATTATTGGATACAAAGTTTATGTAAAGCCATTAGATCAAGATTATTGATCATGTCTTTTCCCAATACTGGCAACTATAGAGATGTGTTAAAATATCCATCTGTGATTATCAATTTGTCCATTTTACCTTTTAATGTTTTGCTTTATATCTTTGAGTTCATATTATGGAGTATGCATAAACACAAAATTGTTATATCTTTCTGGTGAATCACCATTTTATCATACAAAATTGCTCATTTTAATCTTTAGTAAATTTTTTTATTTGCCTTGTATGGTATTTCATCTGATACTATAGCTGTATCATCTGTTTCTTATTATTCTATATAAGGTATACTTTTTTCGTCCTGTTGGGTTATTCATTTACTTATTTATTTATTTGGCACTGCAGATGGAGGCCAGGGCCTTCACATTGAACTATATCCCCGTCCCCAGATCTTTTTTTCTTTTCTTCTTTTTTGAGGCAAGGTTTCACTCTGTAGTTCAGGCTGGTACTGAACTCACTATGTAGCCCAGGCTGGCCTAGAACTCAAAGCAATCCTCCTGCCTCAACCTTCTGAGTACTGGGATTTCAGCCATGTGCCACTAGGCACAGCTTCTGTGATGCTGAGTAATCAAACGCAGGACCTTGTACTTACTAGGCAAGCACTCTAACTGCTGAGCTACACTCCAGGCTCCTTTATTCTTGATTTTGAAACACTGTTTTCCTGAGTCACTAAGTTGCCCTGGCTGGGCTTGAATTTACAATCCCTAGAGGCCTCAGCCTCCCAGAGTACTAGAATTATAAGCCTATACCACCAAGGCCTTAGGATGGCTTGTTAATTTAATCTTCCATGTCTATGTGTTTTAGATACAGCTTTTATAAACAACTTATAAATAGCAGATAATTGGGCTTGTTTTTTTTTTTAACAGCCTGACTCTTTTAACTGTAACATTTAGTCCATTCTTATTCATTATCACAACTGATGTATTTGAACTTAAGTCTGCCTTTTTTGATGTGCTCAGTGTATTTGTCCTGCCAGTTCTATATTTCATTTTAGCTTTCTTCCCTCTTGGATTATTTTTAAGCATTTGCCTTTTTCCCTTGGACTATCACCCATCAGCCACTGGGCACCATGACATTGTTGAGTGAAGAGACCTTAGTTGTCCATAGCAGCAAAGATAAGGGAGAGCTGGGGAAGGGTTGTTGAGCATGTGGAGATGCTCAGCATGCCAGCCCCAGTGCTTCCTATTCCCATGGTCCTTTCCAAGAGAGACATCTGCATCTGCAACCGCTGTTCATGCAGAGGCCGCCCATGACAGTCGTGTTCTCTCCTACAAAGTCTTGCTTCATCCGCATACCCTAGTCAGAATCTTCTGGACCCAAGATAGACATCAGAGTAAAGAATAGCACCTAGTATGGGAGAAAGAGATGCAGGTTCTCTCCCAGCAATTGGAACTAAGGACTACACACAGGCACTTTTAGGTAGAGATCAAAGCTGAAATGGTAGAGAGGTGCTGTGAGGTGGAGACAGGTGTCTGAGGAGTCCTGGCAAGCTGATGTTATGGGGAAGCAGAGCAGTGAAGTGGAGAAAAGTTTGTGTATGGTCCGGGTAAGAGGACAGTGGAGAAAGCCCATGTAGAATGGCCAAGACATGAGTTCAGTGGAAGCCTGCAGATTCCAACTGCTGAGGGCCTTGGGGATGTTGCGGATCCAGAATTTTCATTTTGTCTCTGGGAACCCGATACCCAGCCCTCTTAGGGTCCTACTCCTGCATTTCCGTGAGTTCCTGTCATCTTTATTGGACCACATGTATCTTTATAATCCCTCCTTTATTTGTACTCCCTTGAACAGATGTTCAGAGCTTAGAGCCACTCCAACAAATGCTGTTCCCACTGTCCTTGTTTCAAACAACAGAATATATTTTCTTTGCCTTTGGATACTTGGGAGCTACAAACCTTGTTGGCTCAATTACAATAAAGAATGCTCAACAATTACCACTTGGCCTTGTAGTGAACACCTGCCCTGTAGGTCAAGGAGGTGGTGGTGAGCTCTGCCCCCTCTCCTTTTATCTCCTGCCTCACAGCAGAAAACTACTGAACTGATTGATATAATTGATTTTTTGTAGGATACAGAGAAAGGAAAAGGGATGTAGGGAAAGGAACGAGTCATAGGAGAGAAGTAATCCATCAACATTTGTTGTGAGTTTACCAGGTGTCAGGCACAATGTTAACTACTTTCTAGCCATTCTCTCCTTTCATCCTCCTAACAGCTCCCTAAGGTACTCTTACCCCATTTTTATAGATGAGAAAGCTGAAACAGATGGTCTGACTCCATGCTGAATGTGTAATGTCTTTGTGAAGTACCCATCACTTGATGTGGAATTTCTCAAGCTGAGAGTAATTAAAGAGAAGTATTTGGGAGGCAGTTTGGTGCTGGTTGAGTGACATATAAGGTCCTGGTACAGACACATAGGTCAGGTAGTTTCTTCTACAGACTAGGCCACCTGGGAGGAGGGCAGAGGAAAGCAGCCATTACATCTAGGTTTGGGCGTCCTGAGTTTTTATAGACTTGGGCTTGAGGTCTTAAATCTCTGGGCCAGGCTTCCTAATAGAGTACCACGTGGACACTGTATGATACTGCAGGACCAACTGTGTTCATGATCTACAAGCGTATCTGTGATGGGGAGGCTAAGAGGGCCTTGTGATTATTTCACAAGTTGGGGATCCCAGAAAGCAGGTGGTTGTGCAGAGGCTTTGGAGTAAGTCCTGATGAGGATCCCAGCTGTGTTGCTTAGTAACTAGGTAAAAATGGGGGCGGGGAGGGGGGACAGGCCAGGGGTGTTAACTCTTGAGACTTCCACTATGTTTTGGGGTGTTGTGAGAGCCCATTGAGAAATTCTGTACAAAGTACCTGGCAGGGCTGGAGGACTAGCACAGCAGTTAGAGCACTCTCCTAGCACCCACATAAGCTGGGTGTGGTACCACATGCCTTTAATTTCAGCAGAAGCAGAGGTAGGAGGATTACTGTAAATTGAAGAATTGAAGGCCAGTCTGGGCTCCATAGTGAGTTCAGGACCAGCCTGGACTACAGTGTGAGACCTGCCTCAAAAACAGACAAAACAAAAAAGCTGGCATTCAGTAGCCCTCAAAACACCGTTCTGCCTCCTTAAGGTTAGTTACATGGAGTGTGTGTTGAGTGTGTGAGTCTGAAGATTCCTGTCCCATGCTGCTTCCTAGGTGAACCACAGTGACCATCCGGGGTGCTGAAGGAAGGAGAGGGGGCCCTTTTGGCTCTGATTCCCTAGGGAAGTACCAGACACAGCATTGTAAGTTATGGCATTCAATTTCAAAGCTGAAAATAGAAACAGCTGGTTGTTTCTCAAGCTCAAGAGAACTGAGGTTTGAACAAATGATGAAAAGCCCAGCCAAGATGTTTGTCATCTTCAAAATTCTAAGTTTTGTCTCATTTCTATTAGTATGTGTGTGTAGGTGGAGTCATGTCTGCAGGGCTCTTTGTGGCTTATATTTTACTGTCTAATGCTTTAGAACAATTTAAAACCAAAATCCACAAAAGTAGAGAAATCTATTTGGATTTGAATTTTTTAAGCCATTTATTGTAGTTACTCAATTGACATAGTTTGTACTTTTTACTTTTGTGTTTCATATGCCTAGTAATGTTGGGGAAAATCTTTTTCTTTTCTTTTTTTTTTTTAATCCTGCTACTTAATGGAGATCTGAGCAGACCTAGATCTTTTTCCCCACTTATTTTTTAAGTAACAAACTAAGTTCTCAGGCATTGTTACTAACGTGGCTTCTTCTGGGTAGAAAGCAACTGTTATTTTCTTCATTATCCAGAGGTGGGACAGTGAAAGCAGAGTTCAGTCGCCAGCCCTCACAGTTTCCTAGTGAGAGAGAGGCAGAGCCCAGCCAACATGTTAAGCCCCATAGGTCCCTCTTGTCCAAGCCATTTCAGCATGAGTGAATCCTCTAACACAGGAACCCCACTGCCCCCAAAGTAACCAGCAGCTCTTTATGCTTGGCAAGGGTGTCCGTGTGAACCAGTGGCCTTTCCTGCTGACCCCTTGGACTCGTGCTCCAACCAGACTGAACTAAGGACTGTGTCCTCAACACAGCTGGAAACTCCCCCCATGGACTTTTGCTGACACTGTCCTCTCCGCCTAACGTCTCCTTTCCTCCCTCTAGCCTCTGGATGCCCCCATCCCACCCACATCTCAGAGTCCGGCTCAGGTGCCCACTAGCCCATGAAGCTTGGCTTGCTAGTTAAAACCACAGCCTTGGGGTCAGGCCTGGCTTTCGTGGCTCTACTTCTGTTTTCTCTAGCTAAGTGACTTGAGACAAGACTATGGCTTAGTTATCTCAGACTTAGTCCCTTCATCTGTAAAATGAAGACAATTCTACTTTGAATCTGTGCTTCTCAAACCTGCAGTGTTCTCAAGTCCCCTGCTGATTTTGTTGAAATGCCAGTTCTGAGCCAGTAGGTTCAAGGTGGGACCCAGCATCTGGCATTCCTCACAAGTTCCCACATCCTGGTGCCACATTTTGAGTTGTACAGCTTTCAAGAGTTATGTTGAGAAAATGAGATGAAACAATGCTTGAAAAGCACTCAACCATGTGCCTTTCAACACTGTGCTTCGTACATGTGACTGCTGCTGTTTTCATTGCCTTCTATTGTTATTCACCAGTTTCCCTCGCAGGAAGTCACATTTTTATTCTTTAAACAAGCATTTTTCTTTTATGGCGGTAAGGACTTCTCTCCTTGTACTGTGTTTCAGTTTGTTTCTGTTGTTGTTGCTAGTTTTTGGTGGGCTTTGTTTTAGTAAACATACCATTGTCACCAAGCAGACTTGAGAGGGTCTTTATCTGATTCTTCACTGATCCCTTGCAGTGCTTACCACATGATTCTAGAGGGGTGGGAGGGTTGTTGTTGTTTTGTTTTATTTTTTTGTTTTTGAGACAGGGTCTCACTCTGTAGTCCAGGCTGGTTCTGAACTCAATTTGTAACCCAGGCTAGCCTCGAACTCACATTCTGGTTTCTCTTCGGATTGTATAAATCTTTTACCTTGTATCACGTGATCTTATGTACAGCAAGTGTTGAATACCTACTTGGGTACTATTTACTTTTTTTTAATCCACAGGCAGTAAGGAGTCCATAGCCAATGATCTGAATAGTCTGAGAAGTGTTAATGCCTCGCATAATAGTGAGGGTGATCATTCCTTCAGGGTTGTGTACCTCCTGTGGGCCAGGCCTACTTCTAGGCATAATACAAAGCAGTGATAATGAAGTTTCTGGCCCCAAGGAGTTTACATTTTATTCTATTTAAGTTCATTATACATAAAATCATGAACTCCTTGAGGACAGATGATGTCTCACTTGCCACAGTGAACAGTCTCAGGAGAGGTGTTCAGGCACCGTGTCAACTGACCACACCAGGTCTGCACATGCCATCTCACTGTTTGCACAGTTTGTTCCCGTGTTGTAACTCAGTATTTCCTCATGTCCCCTTTATCTGCAACATGACATGTTCTCACTCATGCAAAGTTATTAGTGATCATTGAAGGTATTATTAGCAGTGTTATGGGGAAGCCAAGGGAAAGCTTCATATTGTATCCTGTAGCAGGATTGTCCAAGTGTTGGCTCAGGATGGCTTTGAATGTGGCCCAACTCAAGTTGGTAAGTTTTCTTAAAACATGAGTTCTTTATATGCATGTCGATAATTAATTTTAGAAAAACAAGGTCAAACATCTCACTAGTTTTATGTTTATGTTAGCTTTTTAATGTTATAAAAATATATGAATAGAAGCTTGACTGCTTCTGTACACTAACTATATTTGATATTTTATGTGCAGCCCAAGACAATTCATTCAGTGCAGCTCAGGCACACTATAAGGTGAGACACCCGTGTCCTACAGCAACTTAAAAGTCTGCATCTCCTAAGTCCCCTTCTGAACACCGTGTATGGAAGGGTGTCTCCTGCTGGTCCTTTTACCCTTCAGCTCCAGCCACAGATTCCTTAGGATTACTTCAATTCCTGACCCCAACTTGTTCACTCATCATGATGCTCAACAAACTAAACATCCACCCCTAAGAACGCACCTGTCTCAGAACCAATGGTAGTATACACAGCCAAATCCAACAAAATGAAACTTGCATTCCAGCGCTTTCCAGGCAGTTAGTATTTTCTTAGGATGTCTACTCCAACATTTTTCTTTTCCATTGCATGCACTTTAAATGTTGAACTGGCTAAGGATTTGATCACCAAACCTCTTCTCTCTCTTAACTCTGTCACTGGGGATCTCATCTTGTTTCATGGCTTAACATGTCCTTGAGGAATCTGTTCAAATGTCATTTCCCCAGAGACTTTTCTTGGCAGCCCTATCAAAAATAGCCCTAATATTTGTGCATGCCCACGCAGCCCTTAGCCTGCTTCACTTCTTCATAGCATTTATGTTGATACTTATTATTTCTGCCTCTGAAGGTAGAGACTTTGTCTTATTATGGCCTTTCAGTACTTGGAAGAATACCAGATTTTTTTTTTTTTAGAAAGTCTCAAAATGATCATGAAGTGCGGCAGGACAGCCATCATTAGCCTTAGCTCAGAGGTGAAGAAGTGCCTCAGTGAGATCAAAGCATTTGCCTCAAGGCACAGGGCCTAGAAGCAGGAGAACATGCTGGAGCTGGGTGAGAGCCAAGACTTCCGGAGGCTCACCTCCCAAGAGGCAGCCTCTGCTTCTTCCTCTGAGGCTGGGGGCATCAGGTCGCCCAGAGGCATGTGACTACAGCTAATGAGTGGTTATGAGGGAGCCACACAGAGCTCACGCCCTTGAGAACACATACAAAGTGGAAGTGTTTGGATCCTACTTCAGGATCTGCTCCCTACCATCCCAAGCATTGTTTTTCTAGCTCTTTACAGATGTCACACTCCAGGTGCACTGGCCCCAGAGGATGTTTGTGACTCTTTAATTCCATACTCAGAAGCCCCAGAGGCAAAAAGGAAAGGTAAAACTTGAAGAATACATCCTTTACAAATTGTTACTTGGTTAGAGAAATCCCTGTTGCTGCACAGATCCCCATGGATTTGTGTAAAAATAATAGTAAATAAAGCTAAATGGAACAACAGGGAAAGTGACATTTAAATAGAAGGAAATCCTTATCCAAGCCCAAAGCAAGTCCTATGGGGAGAATTTGGGGCTTCACTCTAGATTCCCAGCCCTGGAGTTGGGGACACAGGCAGATTTGGAGGAAGATACCTGCTGGGACATCCTCCTGTCCCTGAGAGGCTACCTGCTCATCTGTCTGCTTCCCCCTGTGGGTGGGCTTCTTAGAACCTCAGGAAATCCAAAGCCCAGTAGCTTCTGTTCCACAAGCTCTCCAAGTCTGTTTTCTGTTTCAATAACAAAATACTTGAGACCATAAAGAATACAGGTTTATTGAGCACATGGTTCTAGGGAACCTGTGGGCATGGTGACATGTACTTGTAGTCCCAGCTGCTTGGGAGGCTGAGGCAGAAGGATTACTTGAGCCCACGAATTCAAGGCCAGCCTGTGCAAACACATCAAACTCCATTTCAAGTTAAAAAAAGAAAAAAAGTTCCAGAGCATGACACCAGTATCTGTTTGGCATCTGGGGAGGGCCTTCTTGCTTCATCACACTGTGCCACAGGGCATCTCATGGTAAATCAGGAGGCATGCTAGCTTGGGTCTCTGTTACTCTTTTTATAAAGCCACTAATGCCATCTTGATGGAACTACTCTCATGACTTCATCTAATTGTAGTGTTTCCCAAAAGCCCCATCTTCAAATACTATTAGCATATATTTTTGAGGATTAAATTTCCAGCACATAAATTCCAGGGGACACACATTTTGGGACTTTGCCTAAAACTTCCCAGAGACCTCTCATATCAGCCTAAGGAAAGAAATTATCTTTAATTTGTGAGATTGGCTTATGTGGTGCTGGGAAATCAACTCAGGGCCTTGCATTTGATAGACAAATGCTCTTACACTTGTGTTATTTCTCCAGCTCCTTGCTATATCTAAGTCTACCTGAACTGTGACCTAAGGTATTCCTTATTAATGGGCTGCTATAGTAACTATGAGAATCCCATCTGGGACAGAAATTGGCTGTGCTGGTGCTATGGGATGTCATGTGGGGTGGCTGGAGAAACATAGTTATGTAGTAAACTAGGCTTGAGGTAGCAGTGAGGCAGGCTGCAGTTTTTAGGTTTGGTACAATTTGGGCAACTGTAATTTGCAAATTACAATTTGCACCTTTTTGTCTCCCACCTACAAATTGGAATATTACCAGCAGATCCTAGGAAAACCCCTCATTGAAAGACCTGTAGAAGTCCATTTAGTCTCTTGTGTGGAAGGCTCTATGGATTAGGGTTAACCCATTCACTCAAAAATACAAAGTTGTCCCCTTACAGAAGAACTTCATCGGAAAGACATCATGGTGTCTGTCGTCTATGGCACTTCCTAAAAGAACAGTACACAGTTAGAAGAGTAAAGAAATCAGGAGGCAGGGTGGAGAATGGGGGAGTGGGTGTGTCTAAGTAGTAGGTCAAAGCTCTTAGTAACAGTCAAAAGATATTTCTTCCAGTTGTAGCAGTTGGTGCTGGTTAAGACAGGTTCACCCTCTGGGAAGAAATGTTCAAATATTGTGTGGTTTTCATACTTTTATTTGGGAAATTATTAAAATAGGTATAACAGTTCTTCCAGTAGTTTTAAATTGAGGTCGGCAGAAAGAAAAAAGAGATAAATCAGGACATTTTGAAAAGTCTTACAATCAAGCATCTTTTCATAAGTATACATATTTGATAACACATGTGGACAAGAAATGTGAAAAACCAACCAGAAACCTCTGAACATACTACAAAGCAAACAAGCGGTTAGAAATTGCTGGATTGTGTCATAACTGAGGAACCAACTTGCGGACAGAGATGGCTCTCAAGAGCAACAACCAAAAACATGGCTCCTGACAAAGGGACACAATTCTGCCCATAGTCCCACTGGAGGGGTCAGATCTGAGCCGGGGGTGGCGACCAACACACAGCAAACGCTGGTGATGGGAACAAGTGGAACTCTGTCCCTGGTGTTTGTGCAGTCAGGAGAATACAGGCTGTGAGGAACTGGCTACATGGGAAGGTTCTTCAACAGATAGCGGAGAAAAGAAAGAACCATAGATGAAACTAGAATCAAAAGATCCATCAAGCTAAAAATCTAAGGGTAAAATTAAAACTATAGCATACTCCAATTCATATGGTGACAAAACTGTAAGGCAGTAAAGAGGCACACCCATGGGACTTTACGGAGACGGAGACGCAAGAGGGGGCCACAGAAGGAGGAAGGAGAAAGGGAGACGTCAAGGTTTCCATAGTTACTGACTTGGGCAGCTGGGTGGAAGATACTGTTAACAAAGGATGGGGAATGCAGGTGGTGGAGCGGGGCTGGAGCAAGAAGAATAGGTGCTGTATTATAAACTGAGAGGAAGTTTACGTATATATGATGAAATGAAGAGACCGAAACACAAAATTCAATGAGGCTGTTTTCAGATACATGCGTGCATGTTACTGCTAGCACCAGCCAAGATGTAAATTAACTCCTTCCAGAGCTCCCCTGTGCTCCCTTCAAGTCAGGCCGCTCCTTGGCATGCTCATTGTAGAGTAGTTTGATCTATTCTTGAACTTCACCTAAATGGAATCAATTGGGGGTGGCCTGTTTTGACAGTCATCTGTGGTTCTCGGCATGTACTGTGTGTGTGTGTGTGTGTGTGTGTGTGTGTGTGTGTGTGTGTGTGTGTGTGTGTTTTAGAAACAGGGTCTCACTCTGTATTCCAGGCTGGCCTTAAGCTCATCGCCATCCTCTTGCCTCAGCCTCCTGACTGCTGGGATTAAAGGCATGCCGCACCATGCCCAGTTTTATGTGGTGCTGAGGAATCAACTCAGGGGCTTGTACTTGCAAGGCAAGGGCTTTAACTATTGTGCCTTTCCTCCAACCCAGTTTTTGTTTGTTTGTTTGCTTGCTTGCTTTTTGCAAAAGAATGTTTTCGTTCATCTTGGGAAAATAGGAGTAGAATTTCTCTATTGTGTGATAGGTGAATATTTAAACGAAGAAGTTGTTAGGATTCTAAAGCAATTTTAGTAACTTATATTTCTGCCAGAAATATAGGAAAATTCTCGATCATTTCACATGTTGCTGCCTTGCTGCTTTTGCTTTTTTTAATTTTAGCCAAATTTGTGGATGTGTAAAGTGGCCTTTCATTACAACTTTAATGCAAATGTAGTAATACAGGTTGAGCACCCTTCATCTCAAAATCCAAAATGATCTAAAAATCCAGAATTTTGAATGCTAACATGATGCCCCAAGCAGAAAATTTCACACCATTAAACATTATTTTGTACATAAGATTATTTAATATAAGCAAAATTATCTTTAGGCCATATTATGAGATGTGTATGAAACATAAATTAATTTTGTGTTTAGAGTCAGATCTCACCCCAGAATACCTTAATATATGTGCAAATATTCCAAAATCTGAAACACTTCTGGTTCCAAGCACCTTTGCATAAGGAATTCTTAATTTGTGGTGAATACTAATGATGTAGAGCTTAAATAACTTAATGAGCTCCATTAACTTACTGGCCACTCATTTTTCTTCTGTTGTAAAGTATTTGTTCAAAATCTTTTGTTATTTCTTATCAGGTTTTTGTTATTGAGTGTGGGATTTCTTAATATTTTAGATAAAAGCCCTTGTCATATATGTGAATTCACATGTATATGAAACATTTTCTTCTGTTTTATCATTTGTATGTATGTATGTTCATTTTCTCCCTACATATTTGCCTAAGCTAGCCTTGAACCCATGATCCCCTTGCCTCAGCCTCCGAGTAGCTGTGATTACAGGTATGTGCCACAGCACCCAACTTTATATTCTTAATATTTTTGATGAACATAAAATTTTAATTTTGATACATCATCTTAGTAATTTTATCTATCATAGTACTTTTGTGTTCCAAGAAATCTTTGCCTACCCTAAGGTTGCAAATATATTTTTCTCTAAAAGTCTTACAGGTTTAGATCTACACTTAGCCTTAAGTTAGTGTCTATGTATGGTGTGAATTATGAGTCAAGATTCACTTTTTTCCATATGGATATCAGATTGTTAACTGTGAGGTCAGGCATGATGGCACATGCCTGTTATAATCCTAACACTCAGAGAGATTGAGGCAGGAAGACTGCAAGTCTAAGCCCAGACTGAGTAGTTCAGTAATTTAGCAAGTCCTGGACTCAATCCTCAGTCTGAAGGAGGGAAAAAGTTACTTATGAATAATAAGCCTTCTAGTGAAATGCTTTGCTTTACTCATGGAATTGCAGTGACCCTCTGTTACAACTCTGTTGACTAACATGTATACTTGTATTCAGGAGTCTATTTCTTCCCCCCCCCCCCCCTCATCTTATTGATATAAGCACAAAATTTAAGGTTTACAATGAAGTTGAGCATTTTGTGCACATAGGTATCTTGTCAAGTTGACAAGGACTTTCCCACTCTCCTTTTGTCCCTTCCCCTACCCGCCCCTCCCTCCTTCCCCATCCTACCCCCCTGGTTCACTTTGTTTTTTGTTTTAAGTTCCATGAGATAGTTGTGATCTGGATTTCTCCTATCAGAGAGAACATTCTATTTCTTAATGCCAACATCATGCTGTTTTATGGCTGATGTGTTGAAGGTATCTAGATTGTGTTCTCTATTTTTAAAGAGTGTTAAGTGTCACCTTAGCAGGCAGTAAAGCCACAGGTAGAATCTTTTGATCCTGTCAGGCTTCCGTTTATTCTTCCAATTTGACTTGGAAGAAGGCATGTCCTCCTGAGCCTCAGCATGAGCCCTCCACTGTTGTTGGGGTGGAATTCCATTGTGTCCCAGCTCTGTATGAGTCACCATTCAGTTTTCAGCCACATGGCTGGCAGTCTGTACTAGAGCTCATAAAGTCGTGTGTAGCCCAGCCTTCAGCCAAGAGTCTGCCCACCCATCTGCTCTGACGAGGCACTGCTGCTCAGTTCTGATATTTGCCTTGTGGATACCAACTTCCTCAGCAGCACAGAACTCAAATTGGCCAGCTCAGTTAGTCTGCCACTTGACTTGGCCTCCATTTCCCTACGTCATAGTCAGAAGCTATTCCAGGATGAAAGCTTCTAGGCAGCCTTCTAGTTGCCTCAAAAATTATAGTCCTAAGCAGTTTTGAGTGCAGTGCCTGAAAGTATATATCCAGCTGACTTGTGTATTTTGCCCGGCTTTACAGTTGTTTATGGCAGAAGGGAAAATCTAGACCCAGTTGTTCTGTCATGGCCCAAGGTAGAAATTAGGATTTGTTTTTGTACATGATGGTGAATCTTTTATAGCTGTAGAATATCCAAGTAGAAATACCCAACAGAAAATTGGTTATTCTCCTGTGGAGCTTGAAAGAAATAAGTGGGGCCAGAGAGTCAGATTTTTGTAGCAGGCATTTACAGTGATAGTTGAAGCCAAGGGAATAATGTGATCACGCAGCTACAAAATGGCTAGATAAAGGGTAGAAGAGCATTTTCTCTGAAAAAGACAGAAAATGTAGCTAAAGAAAGAAGCGAGTGATGAGACAACAATGTCACAAAGCCATTGTGAATAAAGTATTTATGTAAGGGAGTAGCAGATGTCAGAAGCTGGCCCTTTTTCTTTTCTCCAGTACTGCTACAAACTTCATGAAATCATACTGGTAGTCATTACAGATGGCCTATACTCTCAGGCTCCAGGCCTAATCACACCAGTTACATTAGTCAGCTTTTCGGTGCTAGATACAGTACCTGACACACAAAATTTAAACAGAGAGAAACTTAATTTGGCTCCTGTTTCAAGGGATTCAATCAGTGTTGGCCAGCTCCAAGACAGAAACATCATGATGGAAGGATATGGAAGGACATGGCAGAGGAGAGCTGCTTACCACTGGAAACCAGGAAGTAAAGCACAAAAGGGGAGAGCCAGCAAGGGAGATAGACCCTCTAAAGTCACACCCCTAGGGACATACCTCATCCAGCCAGTCCCCACCTCCTAACCACACATTTAGCTGTAAACTCTCTATGGATCGATCCACTGATGAATATAGTGGCCCCACGATCCAGGCCCCTTCCAAAAACCTTGCATCAGAACACCTTGAGACTTCCTGGAGGTCATTTGCGATCTAAACCATAAAGCCAGTCTTGAGGAAGCTGAGCATTTCTTCTAAATGTAATCACATACTGTGCTCCTAGCCTTCGTGAACCAGGCTAACATATAGGTATGAGCATTTTTATAAAACCAAGAGGAAAACCAAGGCCCTGAGAGGTTAGCCATTTAGCAGTAAGATCACTTTTGTCATGTGCCACCAAACCCAACCTTTGTGGTGCTAGGGAATCAACCCAGGATCTTAGACTTGCCCAGCAAGGGCTCTTAACTACTGAGCACCTCCAGCCCAACTCTCTCTCTCTCTCTCTCTCTCCAATGGAGAAACTAACACTCATCAATAAGAAGACTTTAACTAGGTATAAAGAGCAGACATTTGATGAGGTCAGCTTCACCAAAAGGACAGGCCTCTTAGAAGTGTAGAAAGGTATCTGATGGCATTCAAAGGGCAAGTAGAAAGCTGAACTTTGAGAGTATTCTGGAGCTATGACCTGCAGAGAAACTGAGATGCCCCTTGTGTCTTCTCTTTTCTCAGCTTTTGTCGGTGTCCCTGGTTCATTCTTTGCTCAGTGTGGATCAGCTTCTGCTTGCAGTCCTAGGGGACTATACCTGAGCTTTACAGCTGGAAAAGAGCTTTTTGTTCCTCATCCCTCAGGAAGGAAGCCATCTTGATTTTAGAATGGCAGCTCTTATTCTGTAGAAGGTCTCAGTGGCCCATTTGAATCAATTGCAACCAATCAGCTGCTGCCAAGGGATCAAGGTACCATTTCTCTATACATACATCTTTGGGAATCCCCACCTCTGTGATCATGTGATATAAACCATTAGTAAGGGGAGGCAGGCACGTTTTTCCAGAGAAATCAAGAGGCATAGACTAGGCAGTTAGCCTAGTAGGATCTTTAGGACAGTAGGATTACATCAGTAGCCAGTAGATAAACCAAGACCAAAACCCATGTAGTCTGGAGTTTCCCAACATGGAGAAACAGTGAAAAATTACTTGATCTGGGAAGGAGGCGAGACAGACACTCAGTTCTCACTCCTGTTGAAATGAAGACATAACAGTCTCTTCCCTGAGAGTCCAGGAATCCAGATTCTTGGACCATTACGCCCAAAGGCGCATGCTGTCTCTAAAAAGCCACACTTTCAGGTACAAGTCACAGGAATCCAAATCAAACTATCTTGAGCACAAAGAATTTCCCGTAAGGCTACTGGCATACTTCTCAAAATTGAAGGAGCAGCTGCAGAGCCCAGGGCATCTTAGGGAACCTAAACTCAGTATTTACAGGACACATACATATTTACTCACCTTTTTTCTTCCTCATTTAAAAAAATTCATATTTACTTGTTTCTATTTGACTCTCATACATATTCTCCACAAGGAACCTGGCTGCCAGGAATTCAGTGGCCTTACCCTTAGAGGACCTCACCAACGCCAAAAGAAAGTATTCCCTGCTAATGAAAGGTAGAAAAAAAATTCCAGAATTCCAAAATTCCTGTTGTTATTTTCTTTGTTTTTGTTTTTGTAGTACTGAGGATCAAGTCCAGGGCCTTCACACTGAGCTATATCCCAGCTTCTTTTTTCACTGTTTGTTTTGAGACAAGGTCTTGTTAAGTTACTAAACTGCCCAGGCTTATCCCAACCTACAAATCCTCTGCCTCAGCCTCTTGAATGCTGGGATTACAGGTGCATACCACCCCATTTGATCTTTAGGGTATGGAGTCCTGTGATTGGCTGGGCCCTCTTCACTTGTTCATCTGTGGGGTTGGATGTGGCAGTGTTTTTGTTGTTGTTGTCATTGTTGTTTGGGGGTTTTGTTTTGTTTGGTTTTGAGACAAGGTCTCATTGTATAACCCAGTGTGGTCCTGAATTCACTATGTAGCCTGGGCTAATAGACTCATGGCAACCCTACTGCCTCAGCCTCCTAGTGTCTCCACACAGCTTTATGTGGTGCTGGATGTGGTAAAAGCTTGACCTTCCTTGACTCTGCACAGGGCCTGGCTTCTATGCTGACCTCCTCTCTTGCATTTTCTAGGCAAGAGCTTTAACTACTGTGCCTTTCCTCCAGCTCAGCAGTGGTCATTTTAAGGAGGAGAATGGAACTGGGTAAAGTGGCACACACCTGTAATCCAGCTACTGTGGAGACTGAGGCGGGAAGATCACAAATTCAAAGCCAACTGGGCAATTTAGCAAGACTGTATCTTGAAATGAAAAAGACGTGTCTGCGGATGCATCTTAGTGGTAGAACACTTGCCTAGCAGGTGCAAGGCTCTGGATCCAATCCTCAGTACCAGGAAAGGAAAAACAAACAAATGAATGTATAAAAAGAAGAAGGAGGGGATCAGTAAACAGGTAAACAGAATCCTCTCTGTGCCTTTCTTCCAGGTGACCATGGAGGCTGGCGGCCTGCCCCTGGAGCTGTGGCGCCTGATCCTGGCCTACCTGCATCTTCCCGACCTGGGCCGCTGCAGCCTGGTATGCAGGGCCTGGTGTGAGCTGATCCTCAGTCTTGACAGCACCCGCTGGCGGCAGCTGTGCCTGGGCTGCACCGAGTGCCGTCACCCCAACTGGCCAACCCAACCGGACGTGGAGCCTGAGTCCTGGAGGGAGGCCTTCAAGCAGCATTATCTTGCCTCCAAGACATGGACCAAGAATGCTCTGGACTTGGAATCCTCCGTCTGCTTTTCTCTGTTCCGCAGGAGGCGGGAACGACGTACCCTAAGTGTCGGACCAGGCCATGAGTTTGACAGCCTGGGTAGTGCCTTAGCCATGGCCAGCCTGTATGACCGAATTGTGCTATTCCCAGGGGTATACGAAGAGCAAGGCGAAATCATCCTGAAGGTGCCCGTGGAGATTGTAGGTCACGGGAAGTTGGGGCAGGTGGCGCTGCTAGCCAGTATTGATCAGCATTGCTCAACCACTCGTCTGTGCAACCTCATCATCATGCCAGCCTGGTTCTCTCCCATTATGTACAAGGTGGGTGTCACATCAAGTAGAAGCTGCGCAGTCCTGACCCGGGAGTTGGCCTCTTCTCAGGGAATTTCCCATGTTTGTTTGAATTGAGGTATTAATAGTTACTCAGATGAACACACTCCTCTAAGGACTGAACCATTGAGAAATGGGCATAGTATCAGTATCATTCAAAACTCCACTTTATTCTTGTCAAAGATTTATTAGAGGACTGGAGGAATGGCTTAGGGGTTAAAAGTGCTTGCCTAGCAAGCACTAAGTCAAGCTCTAAGTACCCAAATTCGATTCCCCAGTACCACATAAGCCAGGCATAGTGGTGCACACCTGTAATCCCACCACTGAGGATGAGTCAGGAGGATTGCCATGAGTTCAAGGCCAGTCTGGGTTCCATCCTGAGTTCAGGACCAGTCAGGGATACAGAGCGAGACCCTGTCTCAAAAAAAAAAAAAAAAAGTATTAGAAAATGAGGCATGGCTTTCAGGCCAGAATTACTTGTACCTCTTTCCTTCCTGCCCCGTCCAGTTGGAGCCACAGACAGAGCAGCTACATGGAAAGCCAGGTTCTGGAGGCATGCAACATTGTGACAGGAAGTACACATTAGCTTCTGTGGCAGCAAGCCCAGAGAGGGAGCAGAGAGAGGGGAGGTTGTACAGGAGGGGTGGCCTTTAGCATAAAAGCCAGGCCCTGTGCAAGGTCAAGGAAGATCAGGCTTTTACCACAGCCAGCTCCTCCCAAAGGTGACTGGACATAGCATAAGGAATAGTTAGTTCAGCATGTTCCTTAAGTGAACACAGAACAGCTAGGCGTGGTGGTGCACTCTTATAATCTCAGCACTTTGGGAATCTGAGGAAGGAAGATTGAAATTTGGAGCCCAGGCTGAGCAGCTTAATAACTTAGCGAGATCCTCTCTCAAATTAAAATAAAACGGAGGATGGGGAGTTGCTGACGGAATAGCACAACAGTTTAGAGAACTTGCCTAGCAAGCATAAGGCCCTTAATTCAGTTCCCCAGCACCACATAAACCAGGCATTGTGGCGCATGCCTGTAATCCCAGCACTCAGGAGGCTAAGGCAGAAGGATTACTGATATTTGAGGCCAGCTGGGTTACACAGTGAGTTCAGGACCAGCCTGGACTACAGAGTGAGACCCCGTTTCCAAAAAGAAAACACAATATTTTGAAGGTGGGGGCTAGAGTATAGCTCTATGCAAAGGCTCCAGTTTCAATTCCTAATACCGACTAAAAAAACAACAAAAATGAATGCAGAGCAGAAGACGTGCTTGAAGCAAAGCATATGTCAAAGTACTGGTAGTTCATAGCAGAATGGACTACAGCTTCTGTACTGCCTGGAGACTGTACCTATTCAGTAAAGATTCTGTTGCTTTTGTTACCACCATGATTACCAGTAACAACTTGTCTCTCAAGCTCTTAATGATCATTACAACTCTGGTAATTTATGATGCAGTTAGTATGCGCCAGGGATTCACTTTATGGCCATTATCTCACTCCCCATAACAGTTCTGTGAGATGAGTAACCTACTTTTTAGCAGAAGGAATGTTGCAGAAGAATTACGAGCTTTCCTTGTACCTGTCTGCACTTTTCCAGAAACAGTGTTCCAGCTCTTTTTTTATAATACCTTTATTCTTCAAGGAGTGTGTTAATTTTAGGCTCTCCTTCCTCCTTATTAGTACAACCATAGATCTATCTTTAGGGGAAGGGGCCTGGCCTTAGGCGTCTTCCACCGTCTCTCTTAGTACTTGGTATATATTAGTGCTTGATCCATGAATGTCTTTAAAGTAAAAAGGTACAGCGTTTGGGTTGAGCTTGCCTGGAAAATGCAAAGGCCAGGATGATTTCGCAGCAGCTTTCATTGGCTTCTGAGGTGAACCCCATCCGTGGCTCTGTACCTCCAGAAAGCTTGTCTTTATCCTTAGAAAGGATCAAGAAAGAAAAGCTGGATTTAAACTGCAACAGTAAAAATAAATAATAAATGTAGACTAGCTATAAGGAAAAACTCTGGGGTCACTGGCAGAGATCTTCACATTTTTTTTTTCAGAGGATTGACGTGTCTGGATTATTACATGGGATCATGAGACACTTCCTCATTGTGTGGCTCAGATACACCTGATGGAATTGGTGTACAATCTTTCCGATTCTCTTTTTCAGAAATGTAGAGCAAGTGTGTTTCACCAAGCTCGCCTCTCAGTCAGCCCCAGCTCAGGGGCTCCGCTGATTACGCTGTAAGGTTGACACTGGCCTGCCCCATCCCTGGCCTTCTTTTCCTGAGTGTCAGCTTTGTGCCTGGCACTGCAGTTTGTGCTTTAGTTAGTTCATCTCATGACACAGACAAGGAAATTGAGACTGAGAGAGGTGAATATTGATCCTGGATAAGGCACCAAGCACAGCGGCACATGCTTGTAATCCCAATACTCTGGGGAGCTGAGGCCAAGAAGACTGTGAGTTCAAGTCTGGCCTAAGCAACTTAGTGACTTAGTGAGACCTCATCTCAAAAAAATAAATGGGCTGTGGCTATAGCTCAGTGTGAACGCCCTGGAAAGAAAAAGAAAGAGAGCATAGGTGGGAGGGAGGGAGGAGCAAGCAGAGCTGGAAGCTGTCCCGTGCAGAGAGGCAGCCCGCCATCTTTTGCTGTGTCACAGCTTCACGCTCGGGCAGGGCTTGGCCCCACTAGCCTGCCTTCTACTGTGCCAGTGGCCAGCATCTGCATGGCTCTGTCCTGATTGGAGACACCCAGCTCTGTAGCCTGTGGCAGGGCAACAGTCTCAGGTGGAGGACATGCCCTTGCTGCCCCAGGAAAGAGTACACGTGGAAGGAAATCACTTTGAAAGGGAGATATGGAGACATTTCTGCATGTGATTGGACATTTTCTTCATATAGCCACTCACTGAGTGCGGACTGCCCCCCCCCCCCCCCCTTTGAAGACTTGGTAAAGCTAGGCACAGGTCCTAGTTTGTACACATTCTAAGTTCTCAAGCTGGAGGAATAGCTCAGCAGTTAAAAGGCCCTGAGTTCAATTCTCCAGCACCATTATAAGCTGAGCATGATGGTGTACACCTATAATCCCAGCACTCAGGAAGCTGAGGCCAGGAGGATTGCTGTGAGTTTGATGCTAGCCCAGGTTACATAGTGAGTTCAGAATCAGACTGGACTACAGAGCAAGACCTAGTCTCAAACAAACAAACAAAACCACTGAAGTTCTCCTGACCATTTTGGAATCATCCCTAGAGAAGCCATCTCCCACTTCACCTTCTACACTAACATATGCCACTCCGTTTCTCCCCACACCCTGTGATACAACTTCTTCCCTTCTTCCCATTTTTATTTTTAAGAGAGAGAGAGAGAGAGAGAACCTAATTCTCACTAGCAGTTCATGATCATTAGGAACATCTGTGTCAGATCTGACATATGTAGGAAGGCTTGTGCTGTAGAGTCTGAATGTTTCTTTCATCTTCTGCTCTCGTGCTCTTGCTTTGAAATTAGAAGGATGGAAAGGCTGAAAGAAATTCTCATTAGGCAGCTCATGAGCACTGGGAGAATTTACTTCAGACCTGAGGCCTGTAGGAAAGGTTGTGCTGCTGAGTGTGCACTTTTCTTCTTGCTCTGTTTGCTTTCAGGTTAGAAGGAAGGAAGAGCAGCAGTGCCCAGTTGTTCCCCACCTCCCCATACAGGGCAGCTTCCCAGTTCCAGCTGATACCCAGGCCCTCCTGGGGAAGGGAAGATGCTCAGATATCTTTTTCCTGCCCCGTCCTTCTTAAAGAACAGCTCGAATGCTGATGAGCAAGACCCAGTTTAACCATCTTACAGCTGTTTACTCTTTCTCATTCCCCAGACCACATCAGGTCATGTCCAGCTGGACAACTGCAACTTTGAGAATGGACACATCCAGGTCCATGGCCCGGGCACCTGCCAAGTGAAGTTTTGTACCTTCAAGAATACCCATGTCTTCCTGCACAATGTGCCCCTGTGTGTCCTGGAAAACTGTGAATTTTTTGGCAGCGAAAACAATTCTGTGACTGTAGAGGGTCACCCGTCGGCAGATAAGAACTGGGCCTACAAGTATCTACTGGGACTTATCAGGTCCGCTCCCAGCTTGCTCCCCACAGAAGACTCTGATTTCTTAATGTCTCTGGACCTAGAGAGCCGAGACCAGGCCTGGAGCCCCAAGACTTGTGACATTGTCATTGAGGGCAGCCAGAGCCCTACCAGCCCTGCCTCTAGCTCCCCAAAGCCAGGCTCAAAGGCTGGCTCACAGGAGGCAGAGGTGGGCAGCGATGGGGAGAGGGTGGCTCCGACCCCAGACAGTAGTGATGGAGGCCTAAGCCCCAGCGGTGAGGATGAGGACGAAGACCAGCTCATGTACAGACTGTCCTACCAAGTGCAGGGCCCGCGCCCTGTCCTGGGGGGCTCCTTTCTGGGCCCACCCCTGCCAGGAGCATCCATTCAACTGCCCAGCTGCCTGGTGTTGAACTCATTGCAGCAGGAGCTGCAGAAGGACAAGGACGCCATGGCACTGGCCAGCTCTGTGCAGGGCTGCCTCATCCGCAAGTGCCTTTTCCGGGATGGGAAGGGAGGCGTCTTTGTCTGCTCCTACGGCAGAGCCAAGATGGAAGGAAATATCTTCCGGAACTTGACATACGCAGTGCGGTGTATACACAATAGCAAGGTGCTTTCCTGATGGCTGAATCTCTAGACTGACTGTAATTGTGGATTGTTGAGAGGATTCCTGTGGCTGTGTGTAGAAAGGTGTGATGGGCTAGTCTGTGTTTAAAATTACATTTTTTTAAAACTTTAGTTAGCAAATACTGAACCTGCTGAGAGATTTAAAGCAGAGGAGAACTGCAGACAGATCCGCCTTCTCAGAGGTCATTCTACGAGGCTGGAGGCAAGGAGTTAACTAAGGTCCAGAGATGGAGAAGAGGGCACAGGGAAGCCTGGGAATGGAGAGCCTGTGGAGGAAGTGGCTAAGGGCATGCATGAGGCCTGGACTTCTGGGCAAGTCAACATGGGAATGGACAAAGGCAGGGTGTGGAGACAAAGAGATCAGCTCCAGGAATGTTGAGCTTGGAGCCCTTGCAGCCCCTGGGAGAGGTACCCCCTGGCTGGGACCTGCAGCTCTAGGGATAGGTGTGTTCAGGCAAGCTGAGAGTACATGTGGAGTTGTCATTGTGCAGGCCATGCTGGAGACGTCAAGGATAGACAAACAGTTACACAGCCATAGTTGTAGCCCTCTTGAACAATTGTCCCATGATACTTTTAAGAATTATGTAGCTAGAAATTCCTGGTGAGTCTTTAGTCAGGAACCCAAGAAACTGATAGTCAGAGTGTGGGTGACTCATGCAGTGAACCAGGCACAATTAATATGTTAAGTGGCATGAATACAAGCAGAGAGCCGCAGTTGAGAACAAAGTGCTTCCCAAGCAGGTCCCTGTGCTAGACAGCAAGGTTTGATCTGGAGGGCAGAGGGTCACCACCTCCCTGCTTGCCCCTCAGAAATCCCAGAAGGGCAGAGACTGGAGGAAGTACTCAATTGCTTGAGGTACCAAAAAGAAAAGGAGTGCCACCAGTGATGTTTTTCTCCATTATGTTGTAATATGTAGCTGGATTCAGGTGTTTTACATAGGACTGTAGTAACTGAGGCAAGTTGTATTTATGTTTGGAAATGTGCACACCTTTCCTTAAAATCTTGGTCTCTAGGGGTCTGTCTCACCAAGAGTGCACTGCTTAAATGATGATATGGTCATTATTAGCCTCAGTGCCTGCACGGGCTTCAGTTTCCTGTAGCAGCACCTGGTCCTCAGAAACCTGTCTCCAGCTCTCACTGTTCTCCTGCAGTGGACAGATAGTATTTGTAACCAGGCAGGTGAGCCTGGCATCATGGTGACAAGGTTTCTGTCATGTCCTGGTTCATCCTCTGACTAGGAAGGTGCTATATCCATAGATCATAGAGTAAGACCTTGTCAGCAACCCTGCCTCATCCCTAGCACCAGCGATATTCTCATGATCCAGGGCTAAAACAGCTTCCTCCTATCCCTCATGGTAAAGTTGGTTTTTTTCCCCGATCTCGTCCCAGAATGTTACACAGCTTACTGGCCTTCCCTGGCTACTTAGAGTTTGTTCTGTAGGAAAGTATGGAGAGATGGGTGTGGTGTTGTGCACCTGTAATCCCAGCACTCTGGAAGCTGAGGCCGAAGAATCTTATCAAAACCCTGTCTCAAAATAGAAAATAAAAAAGGACTGGGGATGTAGATTAGTTTGAAAGCCCTGGTATCAATCCACAGTACAAAGAAAAGAAAGTAAGAAAACAAGAAACAGAGAAAGGGAAAGAAAGAAAAAGAAGAAAGGAAGGGAGGGAGGGAAAGGAAGGGGAAAGCCCGAACCTGTACTGCCAAGGCTGGGTCAGTCTGTTCACAGGCTCTCTCCACACACATCCAGGGAGGTCCCTGAAGCAGTGAATCTATGCAGCCACTCCCAGTTCCTGTACTCTCACCCTTGGCCTTGAGCAGTTTGTGAAGAGTATCAGCAGAATTCTTCCTAGTTGGTGTGGTACCTGCATGACTCAGCAAGCCAGGAGCTCACATCTTGCTTCCAGGGGCTCCTGTCTTCCCTCGGGGTTCAGGCTCTCCAGTTGACCTGCAGCCTCAGCTGTCTGATAAGTCTCAGAAAGGTTACGTTTGTACATGATATTTTCTCATGTTGGTATAAGTTAGAAGCAATGCTCTTTCCAGCACTTTCCATCCTAAACAGAAGCAGAAACTCCTTGAAATTGTACTTTCAGCCTATTGTACTCCTCCCAGAATTTTATCCTCATGCAATATATTAATGATACACAATTTATCATAATATACTTTATTGATATATGCAGTTGCTTAAGACAATATAAGAAGAAATGCATCTCCTTAACAAGCTGGGTGCTGAGTTATCATACCTTGTTTAAAGGAGGCCTCCTTTACCAGTATTTCTAATTGGCCCATAGTTTGGAGTCTCAGTGATTTCACCAAAAGTATATAAGTAAGCAAGCATGTCAATAAGCCAAAAATAAAATTGAGATTGGGCAAGAATAGGCCTTTCTGAAGTTAACTAATTAAGAAGCATTTCTTTCATAAAGTGGAGAGAAAGTGGGAGAAGAGACCCCACATGATAACTTACACAGTGCTTGCTCAGAGCAGTGAACTCTAGTGAAGGTACAAGTAGAAGTAACAGACCTGACTGTTGCTTCTGTTAGAAGTAGCTGTGCATTTGAGCACCTAGAAATCTTCCAGCAACCCCACTGCATGAAGTTTGAAGACCACCGAACCCTTCCTCTGCAAGCATCATTCCCAGGCCATCCTCCAGGCATGGGGCTTGAGTCCCGGGCCAAGCTTCTATCTGGCGCTAATAAAGCTCTGACGAGGATTGTTGGTAATGAGCCTGCAGGGTGATCCCAGGCCGGCAGGGAGCAGGCAGTGGAACAGCGGGCGTCCCCCTCACCTGTTGGTAAAATGAAGGGACCAAATGAGAAGGGAAAGATTTGGGTGTTTCTCCAGTGGTTTTTACAAAATCTTTGTGACAAGAAAACAAATGGATGTCTCTCTTCTGCTTAGATCGTCATGCTCAGGAACGACATCTACCGCTGCCGGGCATCAGGCATCTTTCTTCGCTTGGAAGGTGGTGGTCTGATAGCCGGCAACAACATCTACCACAACGCAGAGGCTGGTGTAGACATCCGGAAGAAGTCCAACCCGCTCATTCTGGTAGTTCCCTCTGTCTTCCTCCCCATGTGGGGAGGCTCTGGGTCCTCAGGAAGCTTTCCTGCGAGCACTTAAATGCCATCTTCAGTTTTTATGCTTCCTGTTTACAGGGGGTTTCTGCTCCTTTCTCTGTGTGTCCTTGTGACTCTGTTGTGCATTTTTTCTTTGTGTATTAGTAGTGACTTTGGACAGGTTATTTCCCTCAACCAACTCACTTAGTTCTTCCTTTTCTATGGAAGCATACAGGATATTTATGACGATTATGTGTTTCATTGACATTGTGGGGCACAGTGAGTTTAATTTGACACCAAGATGAAAAGCACTTAGAATCTTAGAATATGTGATCAGTGCAATAAGCAATCAGCTCCTTTTCTACTCTAACTTTTCCTGAGAAACAAGTTTCCAGAATTGGAAAGTTATGGTCTCAGTATGATAATAGCCACCCTTGAGTATAGTGCATATTATATTACTATATATCAGATACTTTTCTGAGCACTTCGTAACTATTTACTGAATTACCCTTTAATCTTTACATACCCTATAAAGTAGAATTGCTATTACTGTCTTTTTATACATGAAGACATTGGACACAAAGAAGCAAAGAATCTTCCCCAAAGTCATACACTTGGTAACACAGCTGGGATTTGAATTCAGGCAGTTTGATCTAGGGCTGGGATTCTTATACCCATTATATCTAAACTGTTTGTGTAAATGCAGAGAGCCAGGCGTGGCGATGCACGCCTGAACTGGAATACCGGCACTCTGGGATTCTAAGGCAGGAGGATTCCAAGTTAAAGACCAGCCGGGGTAACTTGGCAACTGGGTGAAAACATAAAAAGATCTGGGGATCTAGCTCTGGATTCATCCCTAGTATATTACTAGATAGGTAGACAGACAGACAGACAGACAGACAGAGCAGAAAAAAGGAAAGTTCTTAATTATATTTTAAGTCACACTTAGCCAGTGTCCTCAGTCCACCCCTCCACTCACTGTGCTGTGGCCAGGGGGACAGGCAGGTAGGCCACCTTAGCAGGGGAAGTAAGTGTATTTCAGGCCTGGCTTTGTGAAAGGGGGCAAAGGGGATGGGATTGGTGCTACATACTTTGAGTTTTTAGCCTTCAGAGGGACTTCTGTCCCTCTGTCCCAGTAGTTGCCAAACCCTTCAGAAGTTGGGAAAATAAGTAAGAATAAGAAGAGTTTCCACTATAAAATTCTTTACAGCAAATTAGATCTTCATGTTATCGTAAGTATGGGTTTGGATTTCAGCTAAAATTTAACAATGAGAGTGGGACATTTTTATTTTTATTTTATTTTATTTTTGTAGTACTGTGGATCTGGACTAGGATCTTCATACTGAGCTATGTTGCCAGCCCATTTTTTTTAGGTTGGCTTTGAAACAGGGTCTTGCTAAGATGCCGAGGCTAGGCTCAAACATGCAATCCTCCTGCCTCAGCCTTCCAGATTGCTGTGGTTAAAGGCTTATGCAACCAAGCCTGGCAAGGACAATTATATTGTAATTTATTGTAATCTAAAAATATTAGAAATAATGAACTCGGTGCTGGAGGAACGGCTCAGTGGTTAAAGCGCTTGCTTAGCAAGCGCAGAGTCAAGTGCTAAGTACCAGAGTTCAATTCCCCAGCACCACATAAACTGGGGATGGTGGTACACGCCTGTAATCCCAGCCCTCGGGAGTCTGAGGCAGGAGGATCACCATGAGTCTAAGGCCAGACTGGGCTCCACAGTGAGTTCAGGACCAGCCTGGACTACAGAGCGAGACCCTGTCTCAAAAAAAAAAAAAAAAAAAAATAATGAACGAATTGGACTGAGAGACACCAAAACTAGGACTTAGGTCTGGCTCTATCACAAATATACCACATAAGTCCTGAGCCTGCTTACCAGTTTGTACAAAGAAATTGGCATCTCCAAGCATCCTGTAGCTCATACATGTCTTGTGACTTTGTACAGGACTGCCCCCCCTAGCATGTGCCTTCTTCCACAGCCTCTTTGCCAAATGAGAAATGAGACCAGAAGCCAAATGACTCTCACCTTTCTGGATGTGGCCCCTAGGCAGCATTCTGTTGTGCTGGGGTGCTGCCCTCCCCTGGACAATCGCTGTGTGGCCCTGGGAGGGGTGGCGTGGTTGAATGGGTTTTTGCTGGGGGCTCCAGAGAGGCTCACATTCTGTCACACACACCTTACAGCTGACACACAAGGGTCCTCAGCAGGAAGTGCCAGTGCAGCTGCATCCCAGGAGGCTATACGTTGCTGAAAGGCAGAGTGGCACCATGGTTCGGTCCCTTTGTCGTGTGCTGAGATCTTTCGGTGACATTTTTTCCTCCATGGGTCCTCTGGCACAATTGTGTGGGCCATGATTGAGGGAGTGCTCTTCTTGCTGGCACATTGATCTTCCATGGTGTTTTATTTTCATTTGCAGTGTAACCAGATCCACCATGGCCTTCGCTCTGGCATTGTTGTCCTTGGCAATGGAAAGGGCATCATCAGGAACAACCAAATCTTTTCAAACAAGGAAGCTGGCATTTATATCCTGTACCATGGAAATCCAGTAGTGAGGTACGTGCCCCTGCTCAGACCATCTGGCTCACACATGCGCACTTCCTCCCTCTCTCATCTGATCTCTACTCCCTGGCTTTCTTTTTAAAATGTTTTTGTTTACAACAGCAACTGTACAGATAGAAGCAAAGAAGAAACTCCATCCATTATCTCCCACCCCACCAATACAACTTTTGGGCTTCTGGCTTCTTCCCATTTAGCTGTGTGTTGGCTTTCAATTCAGCACACATTATTGGACTTTACTGAACACTTGTAACAAGAGGTTAAAAAAGGAGGGAGGGGTGGCCTCTGTACCTTAGGAACTTACTCTAGTCGGGAGGACACACGTACATAGAAATCCTGTAAGGTAGGGATGGCACAGAGGTTTCTATTCACTGACAATGCCAGTCGGTTGGCAGTGGCCACCTGAATACCATGTTAAGATCCTGGAGCTACATCTGGCCTCAGGAAAAGCATACTGTGATGCAGGCTGTTGGCAGAAATTGGCAGCACTAGGACCCTGTTTCGGCCACCCCGGCTGTAGTATGGGGCAGACAGCGATAGATGCCATCAGAGTGGTATTAAGAGAAGGAGGGAATTATTTTCTGACTCTGGGAAGTCCTCACATTGGAGGTGACATTGGAGTTGGACTGTCATGGAGGTGGAAGTAGCAGAAACAGAATGAGCAAAGGCGACAGCACAGTAGGTTCAGGGTAAGTGGACAGTCCTCCCTGGATTGAGGAAAAAAGGAGAGTATTTTTAATTGAGACTTTCATAGAAAATCTTGGGCCCTGTGGTCACTGCAGCATGCCCTGTTATACCCTTGTGACAGTCTATCTCTGCCGTGTGGAATAGTGGACAGGAATAATAGAAACAAAGGCTTGGACCAGGTAACAAGATCTTGTGTTGACCACACTGAGGAAGGGACAGTTGCTTTGTCAAGACAATGGGGAATCTTTGAAGATTTTTGAGCCCAAGACTCATATGGTTGTATCTATGCTTTAGAAGATACCTGCACTAATGAGCCACAAATATATTCTGAGATGCTTTCTCCCTGCATTATTTCATATGTTTTCTGTAGGTTGTTAAGTATTCATACATACCACTTTGGTATATATGAATTTTGGAACATTCTTTTGTCTTGATATTCCATAATTTTTCTGTGTGATTGTTGTACTAGGATTGAGCCCAGGTCCTTCACACTGAGCTACATCTACATCATCAGCCCATCTTTTTTTGTTTTTGTTTTTTTTAGGGACTCACTAAGTCCTTGGGTTGCCCAGGCTGGGCTCAAACTTGAGATCCTCCTGCCTCCACCTCTAGAATACTAGGATTACAGGCCTGGACCACCAGACCAGTCAGATATTCCACAACTTTTTATCTTGTCTTATTACTATTAGACAAATAATTTTCTCTGTTAAAGACAATTAACTAAAGTAACATCCAGTCATAACATACCTTGTAGGTGCTGGGGAACCATTAGAGTTTTAAGTGAAGGGTATCATAATCACATCAGTATTATAGATTTTTAAAATGTAGCTCCCTTGAGAGAATAGATTTTGCTTTTTTCTGTTTCATTATGGTAGGAGGTAAGAGTCTGAGGGAGGAACAGAAAGAAATTTGAGCTCTCTGATGCAGCCCAGCAAAAGAACCACAGCATGTGTTCTTGTTACAGTTACATAACCTACAGTCAGTCCTGATCGAGCTTAACACATCCTCCTAGAAATTCTTTGTGCCACTAAGACGACACGTGTGACCTGTACACAATGGTGGCATTCATTTTTAATGATATTTATACATAGATGGCAGTGAAGAGGAGCCACAAACAACTGGGTATCTTCATGCTTATATTGCATGGTTGTGGGTTTAGGTTTGACCAAGGTGTACCAGTGACAGCCAAAGATTTCTAAATGCCTGCTTTATAAGACCTCGGAATAAACTTTAGCCATCAAGAAGCCTGCAGAGGAAGGAAGTAGCCTTGAAGCATGACATTGGTGTCCTAGTCTTACCTCTGTCTTATTCTCCTTTCATTTTAGTGGGAACCACATCTTTAAGGGTCGTGCAGCTGGCATAGCAGTGAATGAAAATGGCAAAGGCCTCATCACAGGTATGAGGTGGGAACTACCTGGAGCTGTAGTCGTCGAAGGCCGCCATCCCCTGGGGTCGCCTCGCCAGCTTCATAACCTTACACTGTTCCTTTACCAGCCACACATCTCCCTGGTTGATGACTGGACTGGCTGCATGCTGGCCACACTCCTCATGAGGAGGTTGTCACATAGCACAAAGGGAGTATCTTCCCTCGCCAGGCGTGGTGCTGAAAGCTCCTCGCTAAGAGGAGTGGCTTGTACCATTTAAAAAAGAATGGATGCCAGATGAATTGTCTGGATCCTCCCCTGGGCTTTTTTGTGGCCTTCAGCCTGCTCTGGCCAACTCCTGTTCATCCTTTAGGCCTCAGCTGAAGAATCATTTCCTCAGGGAAGCCTTCTCTGACCTCCCTTGGTACACACATACACTCCCTGTGCCCAGGATGCCTCCCCTGGAGAACATTTTACTTAATGTCCTAGTGCTGTGTTTTGTTCCATCTCCTCTTGTGTGAGGTGGTACCTTCCACAAGGCAAGGATCAAGGCTGCCTCGTAAGTCAGTGGAGCCTCAGCACAGAGCACAGCCATGGCTGGGATCTTGGCCTAGGAAGCACTGACTCATCTAGTGGTCATTCATTAAACATGGGATGAGCAGCACCACTATGCAGGCCACATTCTAGGAGCTGGATATACACAGTAAATGAAACAGACTCCATCTGAACTTTTAGGACCTGAAAATAAATGAGTAAAAGCAAAAGCATATATAGACAAGAAAAAAAAAAAGTCTTAATTGGGAACTACAGGTCTTATAAACCAGAATCTGCAAGACGGATGGAGCCTGGGAAACGAGCCTGCTGGCAGGGCTGCCTTTGGGAACAGCTGAGTGGTGAGACTGCTTGAGGGACTGGAGTGTGCTAAACTAGGGGTATGAGACAGTCACACAGGGCCTACTGAGTTACTGCACTTATCCCGTGAGGCCCACGGCTTGCTGCTCTGCCAGCGCTGGGGGCAGCCATGTTCAGGACTACTCTTCTGACCTGACTGTCAGCCATTCCCAAGAAAGAATGGCTCCCAGGAAGAGATGAGAGGGAAGTTCTGACCAAATAGCAGAGCTGAGGCTGAGGACAAGCAATGCCTTCCACAATATGGGGGAGGTGGGGGGGGGGCGCGGCGGTGGACACTGGAATCTGCTGCTAGAGCTCTAAAGTCAGTTTGTTCTCACCCCTCGGCCCCCAAGATCCCTGGGAAAGTGGGTTCTGGGAATATAGGAGTACAACAAGATAGCCACAAACTTGTCCTCAGGGAAAGCAGACAAGTCCCTGAAACATCAGCCAGTAGAGAACTTCGGGGTGCTGACTGCTGACACAGAAAGGCCTGGGGATCTGGCCTGGCATGTTCTTTCTCTTAGCTGTCCAAGTTCCCATCGTCAGTGTTGGAGGTGGCCCTCGAGTATTGACCTTCATTCTGCCTGTCTCCATAGAAAATGTCATCCGTGAAAATCAGTGGGGAGGTGTGGACATCCGCCGTGGAGGGATCCCTGTCCTCAGGAGCAACCTCATCTGCTTTGGCTACTCAGATGGTGTGGTTGTGGGAGATGAAGGCAAAGGACTGATAGAGGGAAATACCATCTATGGTGAGGACTGTGTCCCCGGGGGAAGGGGTCTGGGGTCTAGCCCTTCCTGAAGGTGAGAAACTCAGGTTCCATCTCTAACGTGTGGGTCTTAAGAAAGTCACCAACTTCCCCAGGCCTCATAGACCTTATGTGAAGTCTAGGAAATGTCCTAGGCCCTCTCAAATGTCCCAGAGCCTCTCTTTCCACCATCTCATAATCCACACTGATCCTGTGGGATCATCAAAGCAGAGATTTATCCCCAAAGAGTGGAAGTTAAATCACATCTAAACGTGGCCCCTTTAAATTCCAGTGCATGAATATCTAACTCCTCTCATCCTTTCTTTGGACCCAAAAAAACTGAAAACAGAATGGGAAAGCAGGCAATCACAGAAAAAATTTTCTTTGTGACTTTAAGAAAAACCTTAATTAAAAAAAAGGGGGGTGGAGAAAAAGAGGAAAAAAGCCTTAATCTTCTTGGAATGTATCTCTAGTAACAGTATTGATTCAGGCCCACCTCTGCAAAGCCTTTCATATGCATCATCTCCCTCAGTCCCGAGACTGCCTTCCAAGGCACAGTGTTAGCCTTAGTTTGAAGATGAAAACTGAGCGGGGTGTAGTGACACACAACTATAATCCCAGATACTCAAGAGGCTGAAGCAGGAGGATGATTGCACATTCAAGGCCAGCCTAGGCAACTTTAAACACACACACACACACACACACACACACACACACACACTTTTTTGTGGTGCTGGAGATTGAACTTGGGGCCTTTCCACAGAGCTACATACCTAGCCCTTCTTAATTTTTTAAAACAGAGTCTTGCTAAGTTGCCCCATCTGGACTCATACTTAAAATCCTCCTGCATCAGCCTCTCATGGTGAAGTGGCATGTGTTACCACAGTGGCATCAAAATAAAATTTTATAAGGACGATGGGTATGGCTCAGTGGTAGTACTTGTCTAGCATGTACAAGGTCCTGGGTTCCATCCCCAGCCCGACAAAAACAACAATAATAATGAAGAAACTGAGTCCCAGGTCTGTAACCTGCTGAAGACCACACAACTAGAAAGAAATAGGGCTGGGACTCAAACTGAGACTGCCTCCTTTGCAGGGAGAGGTTGGTGCCACAGTAGCGTGGTCATTACAGCTTTCTCTGCTGATCTGTAAGTACAGCTTGTCAATTCAAAGCGCTTTTATGATTCAAGAAATGATCCAAGCTCATGAGTTTGACCTGACCTGGTCATTATCATCCCTCTTAAAGAAGTTTTATCCTAAGCCAGTGCCTTTTGCTCCTCTTCTTGGGGAGACACTGGGTATTGCTTCACTTGTTGTTGGGTGTCAGTAACCAGCTTCTCTCACTGTCCCAGCTAACAAGGGCTGTGGTGTGTGGATGATGTCATCCAGTCTGCCCCACGTCACCAGCAACCACGTGAGCTACAATGGCCTGTATGGAGTGGCAGTGTTTAGCCAGAAGGATGGCTCTAGTGAACTCCCTGGAGGCCATGGGGCACAGGAGAACTTTAGTGAAGATGGAGATGCTATCCTCTGGGAGACAGAGTTGGAGAAAGAGGACGACCCACTGCGCCGGCCCGTCACCATAGCTCTTGTAGAGTCTAACAGTATTAATCACAATGGAGGTGAGTGCCACCCTCCCTCTCAGCCCTTACTCAAGGACCTTCTGTGACTCCCTACTATCTTAAGGGCCCTCACATACTTGGGTCTCAACTGGGCTTTCCAGCCTCATCAGCTACTTCTTCCTCCCATCTGCTGACACTAAGGCCCATTCTTTCCCACCTCCTACTCCACCAACTTCCCTGCTCCTCTTGCCTGAAATTCCCCTTCTCCCTTCACACATCCTAGATCAACTTGAAACTCCTAACCTGCTTTGAACATACCCCTCTATCCTTCCCTTCTTTGCATTTTGCCTCCTCTCATCCTCAATGACATGTTTTATGAAGATCACCTAAGGGATGCCAATGGAGGAGAGAATAGATGCCTACGCCCTGGGAAGCTCTTTCCTCTGGGAGTGGCAGGGAAATCAGTTACCAACAGCCCCAGCCCACCTACTCAAGAAATACGCTCTGTCTCCTCTCAGTTCAGAGTTTCCTCCCTTTGACCAAGTGTCTGTTATGGTGGTGGTAGGACAGGCAAAGCTGCATAATTCACAAATGCTTTCTTTGCTATTTTAACCATGCCAGGAAAAGCAGCAGGCAGCTGTCACCAAGAGGTTCAAGCATGCAGGCTCACAGCTCAGATGGTTCTCATATTATCCCAGTCACTCTCCATCTTCCATCTCCCCTGAGCTGCCTGGGTCCTCTTCCTCCCTGGGAGAGCAGTTGTAACTAACATTGAGTCCTCCTCCTCCTCCTCCTCCCCCACCAAGGTCTGGCTGCAAAGCTTTCTATCCCTGACAGGTCAGGAGCCTCTACTCCCAAGGACTACGTTTCTTTTTCTACATACCTGTAGTGCCTCTGAGTACACACAACCCCAAACACCACTTTTCCTTTCCAGAATGTCTAACACATGTTAGACACATATAACTTAGCTTGATAAAAATTTTCTACTCAGAAATTACAGAATTTCCCTTATGAAGAAATTTTCCCAGAATAGCAGGGAGGTAGATTTCTGCGTAGTACAAAACAGATAACCTTTCTAGCAGGCCAGATTCTCTGTCTAGAGAGGCCACTGGAGTCCTTGAAGAGGTAGCGAAGTCTCTGTCATAGAAGACACCAGCAATGGTAGGACAATCTAATAGGAGGTGTCCAGGCCCAGGACAAGAGCTTGGGCCAGGGACCATCAAAGCTAAGGAGCCTTCTCGGAACCTCTATCCTGGTTCCTTTTGGTGAGGACTTTTAGTGCAGCAGGAACAGACTTCTGTTGATGCTTCTGGGTTTCTTCTCTTGTGTGTCATCAGTGTGGAACATGCAGACCTAAGGCCAGTTCTGAGTGTCAGTGCCTCTTCCCTTTCTCCCTCTTGGGCCACACAGCTGGGGGAAGACTCTTCCCGACTGTTAATGTTAAGACTGACCCTGGGATCACTGTGCTTTCCCTTCTGCCCCTCTGCCTGTAGCCTCAGGACTCTATGTGCAGAGCAGTGAAGCCCTGCACGTCATCGCTAATGTGATCCATGCCAATGGGGACAGAGGCATCACTGTGGCCCAGAGCAGCCAGCTCGCCCGTGTGGCCAACAACAGCATATCCTGCAACCGCCAGAGTGGGGTCAAGGTTGAAGCCCAGTGCAAGGTGGAGCTCCGGGGCAATGGCATCTATGATAACAGAGGCCATGGCATCATCACCAAGGGCGACAGCACCGTCGTCATGGAGAACGACATCATTGGCAATCGGGGCAGTGGGCTGCAGTTGCTTCCCAGGTCTGACACTAAGGTATGTGTGCATGTATGTGATACCTAGTGCCAACACAGAGCTCATCCCTGGGACACAGGACCCAACTCTGAAATACGCAGAACCATAGACACTCAGTGCTGCCAGGAGCATCATCCCTGGGCTAAACTCAGCCCAGTTAGTATGGGGGCACTTCATGCAGGAGGGGATTTATGAAGGGCACCCCAAGGATAAGCAAAAGTTCACCTACAAGAAGCCAGTCACAGGGTGTCACCTTGTAGCATCATAGTGTTGGGAGCTTCTATATTCTTAGTCTTCAGATCCAGGTCATTGCTATTTCAGCTCTCTTTCCTTTACATGATGATTTGTACAGGACTTAGTATGCAGTAAATGCTCAATAAGGGAAGAAATCCTGCCTCAGGGCCTTTGGACAAACTACTCCCTGTATATCTGGAATCTCCCTTAGCCCTTTGCTACCTCAACTACAGCTTAGCTGCTACCATCTTTATGAAGGCTTCTTGATTCCTCCAGGATGCTTGAGGAGCCCTTTTCTGGTGCTTATGCCCTCCTTGCTCATAGAAACTTCCCACAGTGCTTTGGGTTTGTTCCTTTACCTGTTTGCCTCACCCACAAGATCATAAGCATCTCTGAGCACTGTGTATGCAAAGTACTGTGTGGGTGCTAGAGTGTTGGAGTTAACCTTGTAGAATTAGGATCCCAGGGGTTCTCATTTATGCAGATCATGAGTTAGGGAATTAGGCAAGGAGTGAAGGATTCTTTGACTTTGCTTCTAAACACTATGGTAGTCAATGAGAGAGAGACAGAGAGGCATACTATTGCCCCTCACTTGGATTGCCCGTTGCCCTGGCTTCTGGTTCCACACCCTCTGTCTGCTAGGCTTTTGCACTTTGTTCATGGAACATGTTTTTCTGCTCTGATCCTGATAAACTCCTACAGGATACCCATCACCTTCTTTCAGGAGCCTTACCTGGTTTCTCCAGGCTATCCCCACCACCTCTCTGAGTTTTAATGGCTCTGTGCTAACCTAAGAAGTGTACTCTTCCCCCTCAACTTAGTAATAGACCACTTACTTCCCTGGCACAGAATATTAAAGTAGTCTGAGTCCTCGAGAAGTAACAAACTCTGACTGCTTCTTCAGGTAATAAAGAACCGGATCCACTCTTTCCGGGCCTATGGCATTGCAGTGCGGGGCCGTGCCAAGGCTCTGGTGCAAGAGAACATAATCTTCCAGGGCAAGACAAACAAGACCATCTTTCAACAGATTTCAAACAACCGAGACTGTGTCATGCAAAACAATAAGTTCCTGGTCTTCAAGAAAAAGTAAGTGCACAGCATTTCCTGACCCAGTTGTCTAGAACTACAGTGAGGTCACAGGGAATCCAGGCTGAGGCCGGAAGTGCAGCAGCTGCCTCGATCCCAGCACTCTTGCTGACTTTCAGCTCTGGTCAGAAAAAGGACCACGCTTGGGCTTTGTAGCAGGCTTGCATTGAGGATTGTGCCTCACTTCCTGGGAAGGTAAAAAGCTGTTTCAGAATCAAGGATGTATGATTTTAAATCGCAGCTCTTCCAATCACTAGCTGTGACCTTGGCAAGTTACCTAGCATCTCTGAGCCATAGTAAAATCCAGTTAATAATGTATTTTGTGGCATAGATTTAGAATAAAATATGATCTTATGGGGCTGAGGGCAGAGCTCAGTGATTAGAGCACTTGCCTAGGAAGTGGGAGGCCTGGGCTCCATCCCCAGCACCATATAACAGCTGGGCATGGTGGTGCATACCAGCACTTGGGAGGCTGAAGCAGGAGGATTGCTGTGAGTTTGGGGCCAGTGTGGGCTACACAGTGAGTTCAGAACCAGCCTGGACTACAAAGCAAAGCTTTCTTAGTAACATTTTCATTGCTGGGACAGAATACCCAACATTCATGACTTAAGGAAGGAAAGATTTATTTTAGCCCAGTTTTTAGTTCACATTTATGGGTGGCTAGAAACACAAGGCAGAACCTCAACTTGAAGATGTAGGTGGAGGAAAGCTCTTCATGACATCACGGACAGAAGCCAAACATCAGAAGGGCAGAGCTGACACACACACCCCTCCAGGTCGAGCCCAAAACATCTGCCTCTTCTAGCTAGGCTCCCACCTCTCAACAGTGCCCAGTAGGTAATCACAACATCCAAATACACGAGGCTTTTGGGGACACTCCAGGTCCAAACCATAATGGAAACCCTGTCTTAAAGATCTGGTGACCTAGCTGAATACCCAAGGTGTTACAAAAGTGTTGTCAATTCTGTAGCTGGTGAACTTGTTTTAATGCCTGTGCATCAGAGTATCATATCTGCCTTCCACTCATTTTCCCTCAACCTCTTTGTCTCCTTCTCTCTGAAACCAGTTCAGCCAGTCACTTAGCCCTCTTGGTTCTGCTTCTAAAGGGTTCTGTATTTGGCACCTCTACTTCCTCAATACTGCTAGATCTCTATTCCTCTTGCCTTGACCTATGGCTCAAGTTAACAGCAAGGTTGCCCCAGTTGTTAATGGATGGACTCTGTGTTGGGGTTTTGATATACTGATGTAAAAACAATGGAGATTATTACTATTATTATTTCTGTCAACCCTGTAGTTTACCATTTCCTGTCCTACTGCAGCCTACTCCTGCCTGGTATCCCTTCCCTTGGGCCATCCCTTTCCCCAGTCTACTATTAACCCTGCCTGGCTAACCTTTCTATTTGAGCATTTTGGTAATGTCACACATGGTCCATCAAAAACCTTGGAGGGATACTCATTTTCTATGGTAGTGACTGCCACACTTTTTTATATTAAAATTTTTGTTCTTGTTTTGTGGCACTAATGATTGAACTCAGGGGCTTGTGCATGCTGGGCATGTGCTATACCACCAACCTACGTGCCTATTTCTCTGTATTTTATACTGAGACAAGATCTCACGTAATTGCTAATACCAAACTTGAATTTGCAATCCTGCCTCAGCCTCTTGAGTATCTGAGATCACAGGTGCGTACCATTATACCATGCCTAGTTTACAAAAATAATTTTTGAGGAAATTCCCTTGTAGGTATATTTGCTTATTCATAACTTAAGTATTGATATATGATAGCATATCAGTGTATCACTTACACACCATCCAAAATGTATCACTGACCCACATACCCAGCCCAGAAGTCTTTTGCTGTTGTCTGACTTATCTCTCACAGCCTTCATACTGAGTGACAACCCCAGCCCATTCTTTCTTTTGATTTTGAGACAGGGGCTTGCTAAACTGCTAAGTTTCCCAGACTGGGCCCAAACTTGGTATCCTCTTGCCTCAGCTATCTAGAGTGCTAGCATTACAGGCCTGCACCACTGGGATCAACTTATTTTTGGAGGCGGTATGACAGCACTAAGCTATCTCCCTATCCTCCTGCCACTCACCACTTTTTTTTTTTTCTGAGACAGAATCTCACTAAGTCTCTAAATTATCTAGCTGAGTTTCCATGAACTTGTGACCCTATCTCTACCTTCCACAGTGCTGGGCTTACCAGTGGGCACCAGTCACCACAGTAGCTCAGAACATAGTCTTTTGAGTCTAGCACTGTCACTCAGCCTAGTGCAGCTGAGATTCGTCTGTGGTTTTGCTTGTTAAGTCACTCATTACTGCAGGGTAATCTATCTCCACTTATACATGTAGCACTGCTTATCCATTCAGCAGCTGAACGACATTTAGGTAGTTTATAGTTTTTGATTATGAGTAAAGCTTCTGTGAACATTAATGTTCACACTGCTAAGAAAACTAAAAAAAAAAAAGCTACTGTTTTTTTTCCAGATTCTTATGTAAAAGATGTAGCTCAGTCGTGGAACACTCACCAACATGCACAAGGCCTGGGTTCCATCCCCTGCATCACAAGACAAAAATAAGTATGGAGAAATTAAAGCTTAAGAGGGAGCTTGTCTGAGGTCCATGCAGAACCGAAGGCAGCACTGGACTCAGAATGCAGGGCTGCTGTCCCTTAGTTTTGCATGCCCCACCTCTCTAGGCTCACACTAACTTAGAAGACAAAACTCACTAGATTTAAACATTGGAATGCAGTGATCTGGCTTGTACAGGGCACTCAGCAAATGCTCCTGGCCTCCCAGTCTACTAGCTTCCCTTTTTTATCCTTAGGTCTGATACGTGGCGCCTGGTGAACCCACCAGCACGGCCTCACCTTGAAAACTCTCTCAGGGGTCCCTCTACAGCCCACAGTGGGCAGAAGGTGACAGCGATGGCAACCAGGATCACAGCTCGTGTGGAAGGTGGTTATCACAGTAACCGCAGCATCTTCTGCACTATCCTTTAAGGACAGACCTGCCGTGGGCTTCGGCCCTGACAGCAGTTCCGAAGAGCTAAGAGGCAGAGGCCCTCCAGGTAGAAGCAGTGCCTAAGAAGATTCTCAGCCCTTCCCTTCCCCACCACTCCCTTGGAAAAACAAGTCCCAGGCCTCCTGGGTACTTAGAACATGATACCTCCAAAACCCTTCAGCTCCAGGGTCCTGAGCAGGGAACTTTGAGACACTGTTCAAAGAGAAAAAAGAATGAAGTTGGAGGCCTTCCAGACATTCTAGCACTTGTAGAGAGGATGAAGAGTTGGGAAAACTCAGTGTGAAATTTTGGGGGTCAGGACTCAGAGTTAAAGGAACCTCATTTTATATACACCAAACCCTGAGTCTTCTCAGGGAAGAGCAGATTTACTTCTGAGGGAGGAAATTGATTCTACTGGGATGGAGACAACTCAGAATTGGCCCCTTTTCTGGGTCAGATCAGCTCTTTGGATCCTTGCAGAGACTGCACCAGGCTGAGGTGAGCACAGCTCTCCTAGACGTAAATATGGCTCTGTGAGGGACTACACACCAGGATGGGCACGAAGCAGATGGCTTTGTTCAGGCAAACAGGGATTCATGAAGCTCCACTGCTCTCAAGGACCCCCAAGCTCAGGATGTTAGCTTGGTGCTGCTGCAGGACGATCCACAGCCCATGCTATGTGTACCTACATCAGATGCCCCTCCCAGCTCCAGCTGGTCCAGATAGAGGTAGTTGGAAAATGTGTCCATGTTCTCAAGGGTGATCTGCCTTTCCGGACCCTACTATGTCCCCTACTCTGTGCCTTGGCTCACTCTTTCCTCTTCCTAGCACCTTTTATCTGCCATCTCCACGTGCCAGCCCTGCTCATTTTTCAAAGTTTAGCTCATACACTGCCATCTCCACACACTCCCACTCCAGGTGACAATACTGTCCTCCTTTGAGCATCAGTTGCCCTTCCTCTACTCCCTCAGGACACTGAGCACTTTCTGCCTTGTTTTGCAACTATCTGGATCCATATCCTGTCCCACTCTCTTGCCTGCAAACTCTGAAGGTAAGGCCACATCTGTCTTAGTGTCATCAGGTCCCAACCCAGAGCTGGAGCAGTCAGTAGGCCAGCTTCCAAAGGGCTTTACTGAACTGCACTGTGTCAGAGTTCCAGAGCCAGATGGGCTCAGATCCCACTGTTTAAGGAAGAAAGCTGGATGCAAGGTTGGCTCAGCCTGGGTGACCTCTCCCCCAACTTGACCTTTCACCAGCCTACTGGGGTCACTGCCCTGCATTTGGCCAGATGACTTCCCAGGCTGCTTCTGGAAGGGTTTAGGTGCTGCTCTGCTGGGTGGGTGGGAGAGGGGTACAGAGCCAGGGATTCTGGCTCCTCTCTGAGGACTTTGGGCTCAAGAGTATCAATCTCTCCCATCCCAGCACTGTCCTTTGCACTTGTTTGGTGGCCCAAATGTGAGTCGCTGTATAAAATGCTGCCTTTGTTATTTTGTAAGAAATGACTTTTCTGTGAACCAGGAACTTACAAAAATCTCATTTACCAAAATAAAGTTCTATATTGTTGTGGGCACTAGCACACATTCTGGACAGCCAGGTGCAGCAGGCCCAGGAGAGGTCCTCCTGTTTCCGCTGGAGGAGTCAGAATCCTGGAACCCTCAGGTCAGATCAGCTTTTTCCCACTCAAGTCCCAGATTCAAGGCAGGAAAATGGCTGCCTTCCTGTGTATGTCTCAGGGTCTGTATCTTCCTGTGTCATTCAGGGATTGTTAACTCCAGTCTCCACCATGTGGGGCTTCGTGAAGATCAACCACAAAGTGTCCTCAGAGCCAGGAACACATCTTCCCAACTTCAGTTATTCAGCATCTTACCATTTTTGCTATATCCACCACAAGTCATCCGAAGCGAAGCTAGTATTTAATATTGTTTTTGGTGGGGTTTTTCTGACCAGTAAGTTTATTTTCTGAAAAAATCTTAAGTTGTTTGATTTTGCTCTCAGCAACCTACTCCTAAACTCTGAGAAAGTTTTCCTTCTTTGAGCTACTTGATTTTTCTTAGAGACAAGAGAAATTTTGGAATAGTTACCTCAGGCTTCTTATAGACTAGATTCTCTTGTAAAGCAACATGAGCTTTCCCCCACATCTCCTCCATCATTTCTGAAGTTAAGCTGTCTTTCATGTACAGACAGCGTTGTTTCTTGTAAGCACCTTTATCTTCTATAGGGTGCCACTTCTAACCTGCAACATTCTAACTCATGATGTCTAACTTCTGATGTCCTTCTTTCTGCATTAAACTCCTTGGTTTGGAATCATAACCAGGCAATCATTTGGTATTGCAAGGACAAACCAGCCTCCATCCACAACTCCCTCAGGGACTGCCAGTTGTCCTGCTAGCAAGGTCTACATCCAAATCGCAGATGAAGGCACTGGATTGACCATCAGTGCTTTTCACATTGTATTCCTGTCCAGTCCCTTGTATATGTCAGGCCTGACCAAGCAGAAAAATGAATTATTTCCTGATTTGGCTTCACCTCACTACAGCAGGCTATAAATTCACGTGTTCTGACAGCCTCTCCCAGTGCTGAACCATAGCTCCTGATGCAGTTTCTGGCATCCTCCTCTTGAAGCCTTCTGTGCTAGAACCCCACTACCTACTCTACTGACCCTTTCAGATTCTCTTCATAAGCTTTCATCTAGTTGATGTGGTTTGGGGTTCAGCCTGGGGGATTCTTTCAGTTCCAGTTGCCCATATTTTTTAATAGCAATACATTAAATGAAATTGTATGATGCTGCTGGAGGGCAAAGGCATCCTGTCTGCCCCTTGGCTGGGAGCTATCCTCCCAAATCTCCACAAATGTGAACTAACATAAACATTTGCCATTAATAATCACAGCAACACCAGACAAAAATGAAATCCAATCTGGCCTTCACTTCACATTTCCTCGTAAGACAGACATGACTTGGGTGTTGGCTTCTGGCTTCAGACACATGAGACCAGTTCCTTTTTTCCTTCTTTTTAAAAGTAGAAAATGAAAGTAAACAGAAGCAGTGACTATGATGGAGCCAAAATGCTCAGCTGAAAAGCACACATCTATATGATCTTCTTCCGCTTTGACTGGCGGTCCAAGGTCTGGGCTGGAGGGAGGGGGATGGACAGAGTACCCAGTCTGTGATCCTCTTCTATACCTGCTGCCAGAGACACCTTCCTTTTAGAGATCTTCAGCCTCATAGCTTTTGCAATCTCAATCATCCTAAGGAAGAAACAAACAGAACAAATGGAGATAGCGCACCCTCACTGAGACTGTTCAGGGAAGTGAGGCAGGAGGGAACAGCACATTAGTGCTCCAAGACACAAAAAATAATCCCAACTGAGGCAAGCTCCTAGCCAAGGGGCTGACAGGATGCCTTTGCCCTCCAGGGGCATCAGACAGTTTCATTTAATGTGTTGCCATTAAAAATTATCCAGGGGCTAGAGGAATGGCACAATAGTTAAAGCGCTTACCTTACATGTGCAAAGCCCCTGAGTTTGATTCCCCAGCACCACATAAGGCTGGGCATAGTGGTGCATGCCTGTAATACCAGTACTTGGGAGGCTGAGGCAGGCAGATTGTCCTGAGTCCAAGAACAGCCTGCGCTACACAGTAAGTTCAGGATTAGCCTGGGCTAACAAGCAAGACCCTGTCTCAAAAAAAAAAAAAAAAAATCCATACAAGAGACAGAAAACCAAGTTGTGTATGTCCTTTTCAATAATTGTCTTTACCACTTACAAAGTATAAAAACAACTAGGATTGGGTACCTCCTGTAATTTGACAGGATCCTAGTTCCTGTTTGCTTTTATTTTTCAACCCCATGGCCTGTCTGGAACTTATTTGTGGACAGCCCTCAATGTAACTTTCAAAGGCTGCTGGAAGAATACAGAGAGAATCTCTCTTGGAACACAATCTGGGGCCTTGCATGTCAAATGCCTCTTATTCACTGATAAAGGATTCTGTGGGGAGAGATACCTCTCTGACCATATGAATCTTGCCTAACAAGGCTGGAAGGAAGGGCTCCAAAAGGTTGTCTCTAACAACTATCTCCATCCTATGAGAGAAGGTCAAACATGTGTCCCTGCCAACCAACTGTTCAACTTGCCTTGAGCACCTCTCTGGTAGCCCCCTTCCATCAGCTCTAAGAAGGCCCTGTAGAAGGTCTCGCAACTCCCACCCCTGAGCTCACCCCTGGGAACCATATTAAATTCCTCTCCTCAGTAGCAGCAATTAAGAGAGCAGAGGCTGCTCTTTTACTTGAAAACAGAATGCTATGGAAAGGCTCAGGTTTGGAGGCCAGCAACTCCCCTCTTGTGAGACCTTGGGAGGGTCATAATTTCTCTGGACTTCAGATTTTTCCATTGACTTTTAAGGAAATCAATGAGACAGCATGAAAGAATTTAATATAATGCATAGCAAGGACAAGGAACTCGAAATGTCTAGCCGCTTAAATGGAAGCCTGGCAAGCACCCTGCAAGGAGCTTTTTATTCTTTTGTACTCACCTTTTCTCACTGAGTTTCAAGTCTCGCTGTAACATTGTCAGATCAATCTGGAAGTTGTTTATGTGCAAGGCAAGAATGATCACATATGCAGTGATCTTCGCTTTCATTGAATTTGAAATTAAATTCCGTAAACTGAAAATCAGAAAATGTAATTAAATTCTGAGAGCAAAATACGAACACTCAAGACTGTTCCCTTTGCATTCAGTGTCTTCTCAGCTTGAAGAAAAGAAAGCCTATCTGAGCAACATTTCTTGTTTCTTCCAAGGTGCCCAGGCCTCACATTGACAGGAGGGAGTCAACCCCCAGCACTTCTGAGTGGGGCAGAAAAAACTGTGCCCGTACTTTCCCCCAGGCAGGGCTGGTGCACTGCACTGGAAGGGCCCTCCAGGTCAGCTCAGCTGCCATGAAAGTCACCCCAAACTCAGCTGCTGCTGCTTCTCCCAAGCACATCCTGGAACAAAATAAATACTCTAAGCAAAGGGATAACAGGAAGCCCACAGCACTGCTGGTACTTCCCCAAAGTCATCACACTGTCTTTCCTTTTTCTGCAACCACTTTTAAGAGAACACTGATTCGGACTGACATCAGGAAGGGCCCCTCAAAAGAAGTATGCAAAGTGAAGTATGTTTCAAACACAAAGCTTTCCATTGCCTTTAATATTCCAAAAAGGTAAGTGAACTTTTCGAAGGAGAAGAGAATATGTAAATGTAATGCATAGCATGTCCTCAACTTACTGATCCCGAATCCTGCTAAATGGCAATTTCTTTAGCACTGCTTCTCTGTAGGCATGGAATTGAACCCAATCCTCCACTTCTCACTCCCACCTCCCACCTGCTCTCTCTTCTATAGGTAAAACCCCAAGAAATCAGTTCTGACCTGCCATTATTGTAAGTCAAGCAGGTAAACTGTTTCAGCAGTTTGCTGTTGATGATGTGTGGGATTCCAGGTCCCAGGGCACCTGCAACACAAAGTTGTATCTGATCATTTTCTTGGAATAAAAGAAAAAAGAAATGGTGATATTTCACCCAGGAACTGGAAGAAAAGGCCAACAGCTGGGCAACTGTAATGACCAAAACCATATAAGAGAATCAGGGGCACAAGATCTAGAACAGCCACGTAAAAAACAAACAAACAAAACAAATTGCTCTCAGCATGCAGATCAGATACAAAAGAGATGTTTGAGATTGGTCGTAAGACAGAAAAGTAAGGCATCAGGTCAGGGAATTAAGAAAATACCAGAAAACAAAACAGATTGTGGAGAAAGCCCAGAAAGGAAGGAGAAAGAAAAATTGGAATGTGAAAATAAAAACTACCCAAATACTGCAAAAGTAAATATAGGCCTTTGGGTGCTGAGTCCCAATGACGACTGAAAATACCTTGTGCCAAAAGTCACAGATGTCTCCTGTTGGTTTTCCAGCTGTGGTTGGGTAAGTGACTGCCACATCTGGTGAGACTAGGGTTACCACGAGAAACGTCCTTTCTCCTCTCTTAGTCTAGAATAAACTGATGACACAACCCTACCGGAAGCCTTCACAATTCAAGCCAATTTTTTTCTTCCTACATAACTGATATTTATTCTAACAGTCCCTTAAGTGTCTTATTTGTTAGACATGGATACTGTACCTTGCCTAAAGCAGAACAGGAGTGAATGTGGATGTGCTTTGGAAGGTTCCTGAGAAATCACAAAATCCAACCTGTCCCCATTTCCAAAAGACAAAAGATCCAGACAGAAGCAAAGCAGAGCCTGGTAAGTCCTCTAGCTCTCAGGAACACCACATGGAACCTCACTTCTGCACAGTTAAAAATTATGACGTGAGGGGCTAGAGAAACAGCACAGCAAGTAAAGCTCTTGCTTAGCATGTGCAAGGCCGAGTTCAAGTCCCAGCACCTCACACTAGCTGGGCGTGGTATGCACGCCTGTAATCCCAGTACTTGGGAGGCTGAGACAAGAAGATCGCCGTAAGTTAGAGGCTAGGCTGGGCTACATAGTGAGCTCAGAAACAGCATGGACTACAGAGCAGGCCCCTATCTCTAAATAAAGAAGGACTTGGACAGATAAACCCACTTCCTTTCCCCACCAGAGGTGATCCAAAACCACAAATAATGGACTAAATGTAATTAGGATAAAATGTCAACCGTAGGCTTACTTTTCCGCTTTATCACTTTCTGAGCTCTAAATTTGATAAGGGTGTCTAGAAACCATATGCATCGGGCCTGGTGGTCTCGACTCTCTTCATTTGATGGCAAAGACTTCAATGCTTCTATGACAGATAAGCAGTGGCTGGAACAAGGAAGGGAAAGATGTGGCATGGTTAGGACAGGCTGTTGGGAATCACTCCCTTCGTGATCAGAACAAAGGCGCCTCTTTCCCCAGCATTCCTTATAAGAGGGCTGTGGATTAGTGGTAGGTGGCTGTGTAGAGGCAGGCAGCAAAGAGCTGGGCTTTGTGTGCCATACAGTCTCTGCTAGACCACTCAGCTTGGGTGCAGCTCAAAAGGAACCAGAGATATTACTTACATGATACAGCAGGGCTTGATTTCAATAAAACTTCAGTTACATTTTATTTATTTGCCGATATCAGGCCAGATTCGGCTTGTGGGCCAGTTTACTGACCTCTGGGTTAGTGATCAGAAGCATAGGCTCTAGAATTAAATTGCCAGGGTTTGAATTTCCTCTCTGCCATTAATGGAGAGGCTATATTCCTTTACATTTCTGTGCCCTGGCTTCATCTATAAATTGGAACTAATGATAGTATCCTTCTAGAATTTCTTATGTACATCAGAGACACTGCAAGTAAAGCACGGAGAACAGTGCTGGCACAAAGTGAGAGCTCAACCCATGATAGCTATTATTTTTATGTATTGTTCCACTCCATCAGGATCCTGGACTTGCAGAGAAAAACAGGCACTTCAGTTGGGCCCAGTAGCACAGGCCTATAATCCCACCACTGTAGGAGACTGAGGCAGGAGCACTGCCCAGCCAGGACAACTTAGTGAAATCCTGACCCCAAATCAAAAATCAAAAATGGGTTGGGGATGTAGTTCAGTGTAAAGGTTGGGCTGTACCCCAACCCTCCGTAACAACACTCACACACTCTCTCTCTCTCGCTCTCTTTAATATCATCTCATAGAAGCCTCAACTGAGTAAAGCTCCAACAGGGAAGCCCATACAGCACATTAAGGAAAAGCCTAGAGTCTCAGTTCACAGACTTGTGACCCAGAGCTCATTCTTGCCCGAGTCACAATCATGTTAAAAACAAAAACAAAAACAAAAACAAAAAAAAAAAAACACTAAGTAACAAACAAAGAGCCAGAAACTTTTTTAGAATGGATCTTTGAAGGAAAAAAATTTTTAAATTTTTAGAAAGCATTTCCCAAGGCTTTGGATTTCAGCAACTGGTAAATTTTCAAGATAAACCTTAGGTGACCCAATCTAAAGTTAACAACTTCTTATTTTTCTCAAGAATAAAATTTTATTAAAAGAAATATACAAAATTTTTGCTATTTGTTTACAAGTTGTTTTAATGGGAGGGGGAGATGTAAAGGAAATAATTTCTTTCTTTTTTTTTTTTTTTTTGGAGACGAGATCTCACTTTATAGCCCAGGCTGATCCTCAACTCACTATGGAGCCTAGGCTGGTCTTGGTCTCAGGACAATCCACCTGCCTCAGCCTCTTGAGTGCTGGGATTGCAGGCATGCACCACCACATTCAGCTATGTAATGCTGGGGAATTGAACTCAAGTACTCAGCACTTGCCTAAACACTTGCTAGGCAAGCACTGAGCCTTCCCTCCAGCCCCAATTTCTAAATTATTTAAAATATACATATTTAACTTTAGAAAAAAATTGCCCAGAATATTCTTATAAGGAAAATATCACTTTAGCTGACATCTACTCATAGGCCAGAATCTGGATGCTGCCAGTGACAATCAGTGTTAACCCAATACGGAGGACAAGAGCTGGATCTAATTCCCAGCTCTAGATCACGAGGTCTCACTGCCCTTTACCCAGCTGTAGGTTCTACACTGTCAGATGCCAACTCTTTACCCCAAATCTACCCTTTAGCTCCTAAAAGCCTAGTGTCAAAAACCTAACAAAAAAAACCACTAGCTCATTCATGTACACAGGCTGAGCAGACAACTACTCATCGACACTCCAAGGTCCTGCCTCATGCCTAAATCCTGCTTCCCAACATCACTCCCGAGACCCTTCATCTGCCCACATGGGAGTACCTGTTCTCTTCAATCATCTTCAATATGTCCTCCGATGTGACCTTCCTAAAAGTTTCAGATGGACTCTTAAGAGCGTCATACTCAGCAGAGGACAGAACTTTCAGGTTAAGAAAACAACCTGACCAAACAAAAACACCCAAATAGCTGGATCACCTCAAAGTAGCCTACTTCAGACAGGAAAGCTACGGCTCCCATAGGCTGGTGGGTAGAGTACAGCGACAACTTAGACTCTGGCCCAGTGACTTTTCCTTCTTGAGCTTCTCTGCCTTCTTTTCCTTATCACAGGACTATTGGTGTCACTTTTCATCTACCAGACCCACCTGGTAGTAAAATTCTGTGCTCCAACCCCTCCTTTTACAAAACCAGCCTGCTCTAGACTTTGGCATTGATCAACTCATGGTTGTATTTTGACTGTTCTTAGAGTGTGACCCCACAGGGCTAAGCTGCAGGTATCTGGCACATTGCTGAGGAATGGTTTGAATTCTAGTCATGGGTCCCTCAGCTAGAAAGCCTAGTTAACCTCTTGGTAACAGCACTGAGGTAAGTGCAAACGTTTGGATGTTGTATCTGTGAATGTCACAAGACTATGGACACTCTCGGACAGCCTAACTGCCAACATGTGCAAACGTCAGAGTGTGTGAGATAGCAGCTCTTCCACTATAAAAAGGATACTATCTTCAAATTTATACACATCTTCAGGCTTGGCTGCATCAGCATAGCAGGGAGGCAGGTAGAGGGAGTCATCTTGCAAGTCATCCTGGATGGCATCACTGACCAGTGCTTTTTAGTAAAGGAAACTTAAATGTTATTATCATCACCTTGTTTGGTCTCAAGTTACCCAACATTCTCTGCAGTCTATACAGTTGAGACTACAAATGGCCCAGTAACACTGGAAGGTCTTTGTCACCATGTCCCAAGTGGCTTATCAATAAGCTACAGTGGAGTTAGAAGAGACAGATGTGCTAATCAACATTTACTGTATGAGAGAAGCTAAAAGTAAAAGGGCTGGAATAGAACTCAATGGCAGAGTGCTTACCTAAAATATCTGCTATGAAACTCTGGGTCCAAACCCAGCACCGCAAACAAACAAAAAGTGAGAAATAAATAAAGTGAGAAATATTTTCATCAATCACTTTCAAGAAATGTCACCACACATTTTGAGTGGAAAAAAAGAAAATCAGGAAACTAACTACCAGAACAACCATATAAGAATGAATACATACACACACACACGCATGTGTATATATATGTATATATATATATATATATATAGAGAGAGAGAGAGAGAGAGAGAGAAAGAGAGACAGAGAGAGAAGAAGAGAGAGGTAGAGAGAGACAGAGACAGAAATGAAAAAAAAGTTCTAATAGTGGTCTGGAAGACCAATGTTGGAAAAATGGTTTAAATACTTTTTATAAATGTGTTTTCATATCTGAAATTGAACTTAACAAAACATTTTACTAATTTTATTTAATCATTAAAATCTCTTTTAATAAAGGAAGAGACCTATTTTTATGTTCCTAGATAGGAAAACACAGTATTGTAAAGATAGTAATTCTCCCCTGTATTAAGCCCAATTGGATTTTTAAAGGAACAAAAGAATTCTCAGGATCACCTCGAAGAAAAAGCATATTATAACTAACATATTTTGAAAAATTTAAAAAAGGAGGAGGAATCTGCTCTATGAGACAATAAAGCAGTGATCAAAAGAGCCTGCTGCTGGTCCAGAAGTAGCCAGTCAGAATAAGGAAGACAATTAAGTGTTCAGAACATGGTAAAACCAAACAACAACAAAAACAAAAAAAACAAGTTTATAATCCTAGCACTCGGTGAGGCTAAGGCAGGAGAACTGTAAATTTGAGTCCAGCCTAGACAACTTGGTATGGCCCTATCTCAAAATCAAAAGTAAAAATGGGCTAGGGATATAGCTTGGTGTGAATACCCTGGGCTCAATCTCTAGTACCAGAAAAAAAGAAAAAAGAAAAGCAAAGAAAAGAAAACAAGCAAAATGGCAGATACAACTTTTTCAATCACTGAGAATACGGTTGGTAAATAACTTGCTCATCACCTGAGAAATATAAAATTAGACCTGTATGCCAAAAAATAACTGAAAATTATTAAAAGAAAACAGGAATATATTTACATATAATCACTAGATTAAAAAGATTTTCTTAAAATTCGCAGAATTCTATTCTTAATAAGCCTTCTCTAATTCTCTTTTTAAAAATGTAAACAATAAACTTTTAAATAATAGAATTAAGTACACATATTGCCAAAAACCAGAAAAAAGGGTCTACTAACTCCAAAGTGAAATGCTACCTCTAAAGGATCAGTTCCATCATCATCACATCAGCCTTTTTGACTAACATTTCTTAGGACTCACAAAGACACATGAAGCCTTCTCCTACCTCTCCTTCCTGTAGGCTACAACCCAGCACCAACAACCAGGCAGGCAATTATCAGTTCCCATGCCTATCTCCTCCACTTGACTATAAGCCACTGAGGGCAGCACCATGTTGGATTCTTTTTACCAGTTCCCAAGTCTGTCCCTGTAAAGGACTTCAGCACATAGCAGGAAGAAATCCAGTCTTAACCCTTATGACCTCCATCTGTGAGGCAGGTAAAAGATCTCCAAAAAAAAAGAGGAAACTATCCTTGTGGACAGATTCCTAACCCATTCTAGCTCCTTACCTTCCACACCCTTTGTATCAATGATATCTTCTGCAGCTTTAGCTACTGCAAGAGTCAAAGATTCACTACCCACTTTGTTCATTCTCCTGGAGTTAAGAGCTCGTTTCTGTTTGGTGGTACCAAAGGCTTCAATGCAAGAATCCATCTGTGCAAGGGACAAACACAGTTACTAGGGACAGTCTGGGTGGGCACTTCTATACCTAGCCATGCAACTGCATGCAAACTTTAGGCTCCCTAACCCATCATCACCTACCTGTAAAACAGCTGAGTCACATTTACCATCTACCATATAGAACTGTTATACACATTAAACACTTGACATGTTTACTTTGTAAACGGTAAAGGGATATGTACAAATCAACAGCTTTCCCATCAGCACAGTGAAAAGACTTGACTAAAATAGGGTAAGATAAATTTGTGGCATGCACCTTACCATTCTCCCATCCTATATCCCTAATAGATTTTTGCCAATAGACCTTTCCTTGAGCCATAAAAGCCTCACACCTCTGCTCAATGCAATGCTCCAGGAAGCACTAAAGATTCAGTGTGCTATCCCAGATTTAATTTGTTTTAATGTGAAAGTTCCCAGGCACAACCAATATTTTCTGAAACTTGGACAAAATTCTAAAAACAAATGTTACAATACACCTATATCAACCCAGGGAACAGTTCCAAACACCCATACAGAGTTGTGTTCATCTACCCAGATGACAACAGGTCTGCTCTGTGAGACCACAAGGCTTTTCTGTGACAACTATTTCAGAAAATGACAAACTGAGGGAGTTGGGAGTACCAGGTAGATTGGGCATCAACAGGCTCTTTGTACTGATGGAGAAATCTGAGGCCTAGAATGGACTGCCTTAGATCACATTCTGTCACACTCACCTTTTCTCTGAAAGTTTTGGTCTGACTCTCTGATGTAGGCTCACTCTCAATTGATTCATCTATTAAAGCACAAAACAGAAAAAAAGAAAATATTATACATACACACACAAACATACACACAAATCTTTTTTTTTTTTAAACAAGAGTCTGACTGTTGCCCAGACTGGTTTCAAATTCATAGGTTTGAATGATCCTCCTGCCTTAGCCTCTGGAGTAGTCAGGACTACAAGTGTGCACCATTACTCCTGATTCTGTAAGGCCTACAGTGTTTAACATTTATTTTTGACTATTAATCTAAGAAAACAAAATTTCTTACAGGACTTCCCTGAGCCTAACATGAATGTGTACAGTGAATGCTGAATAAGCAGCTTCAGGGCACAGTTAAGAGAACTGGAGAATAGATAAGGGAGCCAAACAAGAGTCATCTGGTCCAACGTTTCATTTTATCATTTATTTTTTAAAACTTTTTTTTTAAGTACTATGATACTGCGGATAAAACTCAGCGCCTTCACCCTGAACTACATCCCTGACCCCTTTTTATTATTTATTAGAAACAGAGTATCGTTAAGTCACTAAGTTGCCCAGGCTGGGCTCAAGCTCGCAAACTTGCAATCCTCCTGCTTCAGCCTCCCAGAGTGCTAGGATTATAGGCTTGTGCCATTTGGCCCAGATCATTTTATAAAAAAAAAAAAGAAAAAATGAGGCCTCCAGGTGAAATGACTCTCCCCACATCAATTCACCAGGCCAAGGCAGAATTGGTATTAGAAACTAACTCTTTAGTGCTTTCCATAAATAGATTTGTTCTCCTGGTAATAGACTTAAAAGCAGGCATGAACAGGAGGTGTGTGCTTTTCACATGGATACTATCCAACCTTCCAGAAAGTACTCAAACAAGGGGCAGTACAAACTAGTGGATAAGAGTACAAGCTCTAGAATGGCTTGAGTTCTATCAGTACCACATCCCCATCAAAGTTACCCAACCTTTATACCACAGATCCATCATCAATAAAAAAAGGAGTAACAAGACATAGAAAATAAGGGATGAGTGTACTTCAGGTGTTTAGAACAGCAAGCACACAGTAAAGACCCATAAGTAGCTAGCTGGAATACCCCAATATTTACAAACTTTTTATAATAATACCAAAAAAGGGTGTTTAACCAACAAATTAATAAGTGATTTCCTAGCTGGGCCCTGTGGCTATGCCAACAGGCCTGTAATCCCAACACTGTGGAAGGCTGAGGCAGGAGGATCACAATTTGAGTCTATCCTGGCTAACTTTGTGAACTTAGCAAGACCCTGTCTCAAAATCAAAAATAAAAATGGGTTGGGAATGCAGCTCAGTGTGAAGGTTCAGGGATCAATCACCTATACCAAAAAAAAAAAAAACTCCTTAGAATTTAGAACATACGGAGGATATTTGAATGTAGTTACACCTGGGGCTAAGGAATAGCACAGCAGTTAAGACAGCACAAGTACAAGGCCCCAAGTTCGACTCCTCAGCACCATATAGCCTGGTCGTGGTATATCCCAAACAAAGTTATCCTGTTTTTGTACCACAATTCCATAATCAGAGTAACCGGACATAGGAAATAAGTGATGCAGTACATTGAAGGTGTTTAGAACAGTGACAAGCACATAATAAAGACACATTGTTAGCTAGCTAGAATATGAAAGCAGAAAACACAAAAACAGAGAAAAAAGAAAACTATACAATATAAATAGTTTTGCTATGTTGCCCAGACTGAATATACTGTATATGCCTATAATCTCAGCACTCAGGAGGCTGAGGCAGGAGGACTGCTGTGAGTTCAGGACCAGCCTGGGCTACAAGTGAGACCATGTCTCAAAAAAAAAATTTATTTACTAAGTAGGGAATTCTTAATCTTGAGATTGTACACCCCGAGGAAATTTACAGATAGGCAGTCGGTATTAAGATCCTTATAAATTATATGCAGAATCTTACATATTTTTGGGTATCATGTCTTACCAGGTTTTCAAAAGGGATGAAAGCATTGCTTGGAGAGAATAAATTCAGAACTAATGGTTCTGAAGGCATCACGCAGGTTCACAACAATCCTCATCCGCTTCCTTCTCCAGCATCCTCACTCCCATGGGTCTTAGTATGTAAGTGACTGACTAAGGATTCAAGTTTTGAGATGTAGGGAGCCAGAGGCCACGGAGCCTAACCCTACTACTAATCATTTTGGAAGTTCTCACAGTAACTCTGAGCACCCTCAGATGACTAAGCACAGAAACAATGTAACTTCTACAGAATTAGAGTAAAGCACAGATCTTCCCTGAAGCAGACGTTGTGGAGACATTCCATTGATATGAAAGTTACTCTGCAACCTACAAAAGGGTTCCTTCACCTGACAGAAATTATCAAATCTCTACTTGCAAAAAATTAAAAATAAAGGCCTTAGATGGAGAGAATCTGCTATCAGGAATGTCCTCTAACATTCTACACGAATCATTACTTGACTTTCTGTAAAGCTGGTTTCTGATTTCACATCTATGAACACTGTCGGGACAGTTTCTGTCTTGTTTCCTTGTCATCTATGGCCCCTAGCTTGAGTTAAAAAAAAAAAAAAAGCCTGCTAAAATTAAAAATTGGAAAACTTTTCCAAATAAACACCAAAACAAAACAAAACAAAAACCTGGGTCAGGCTGGGGCTGGAGGAATGGCTCAGCAGTTAAAGCGCTTGCCTAACGAGTATTAAGTCAAACACTATGTATCTGAGTTCAGTACCCCAGCACCACATAAGCTGGGCATGGTGGCACACACCTATAATCCCAGCACTTGGAGGCTGAGGCAGGAGGATCACCATGAGTCCAAGGCCAGCCTGGGCTCCATAGTGAGTTCAGGACCAACCTAGGCTTACAGAGCGCGAACCCAGTCTCAGAACAAAAACAAAAACAAACCCTGGGTCAGGCATAGAGGCAAATGTCCATAATCTTAGCTACTTGCAAGAATCAGCCTGGGCAACTTAATGAGACCCTGTCTCAAAATAAAATAATAATAGAAAAAAAGATGCTAGGGATGCAGCTCAGTTGTAGAGCCCTTGCCTAGAATGCATGAGGCCCTGGATCCATTCAGAAATAGCACCAAAAAAATAAAACAAGACTGGCAGAATGCAATCCTTTCAGAAATAATTACAAAATGTGTTTTAGGTACCCAAAATTCAAGTAAACTCATCCAGCAAACCCAAACTATTCAGCATTACTATGAGTTTTCATACCTGGGACTTACCTGCAAACAGTGGCTGCATGTTGAACAATTCGGCATCATATACTTCCATTTGGCCAGAGGTCTTGTTTAGAATTCCCACAAAGTGCCTGAATAAAGAAGAAATAATACTACATGGATTATTCAAGATACTGGTTAGACTGCTTCCTTTCTTCTGCTAAAAGTTCTTAACTTTCTTTCTGCTCCAGCACACCTGAAGAATGCGTTAACTTGCTCATGAGTAACTATAATCCTTTTCAGCAGCAATTGTCTCCATGGACAAGGAAAAGAGAGGTTAAGAAAAGAGGGGGCATAAGATTGTTCTAGAAAAAAAAGCCATCAGACAATTCTGGGAGCCAATCACATCTGGATTTACTGCTATAATGAGAAGCATCTCTGTTATAAGAATCTAGAATTACACTAGAATTTACTGTACACATTGTGCACATAAGCTTTATGGAGATAGATCCAAGTAAAATACATGTTAATTATGGAGGAAGGCCAATCCAAAATAGAATTTCTGTGAAAGGGATGATACAGTGTTAAGATTTTAAGCACATACACATCAATCTGCCATCTATCAGGGCATGGTCCACTGGGGCTCTGACAGGTACTTATTTGTGGATTATTGTTGGTATCATCATGGGAGACCCTGTCTATCTCTTGTCACCCCTGAGTTATAGACTGTTCAAGCTAGACAGTCTTCACTATGCAGAGGAGATCAGGGAAGTCAGGGTTGCCCAAGTCAGTCAATCAGCGACAGAGCTGGTTGGAAATTGCAAGCTGTCAGGTCTGAGACCAGCACTGTCAGTGCGCCCTCCGCTACCCTCAACCTCACCCTTCCCTCTGCTCCCTCTCCCATTACCTGCACAGAGTGTTGCATTTGAGGGCTCCAGCTCCAAAATTGTTTCCAACATAGGAAAGTCTGTCTGTTTCAGCTGCCTAAAATGCAGAGGGGTATTTCATTTACACCCAATGTCGAAAGATATCAAGCATCATGTCTTTTCTACATCCACTATCTCTCCAGGAATCTGAAGAAAAGGCAGGTGGGCTTTTGATAGGGAAGCTGTAGATAGTGTTGGCTTCTAAATAATATGAAAAGTTTTGGGGGGACCACAGGACCTGACAGAGGCCTGGACTCTCAGAACTTAGAGGTATGTGTCAAAGTAATTTTGCAGGCAACTTCACAGCCCTTCTTGATATTCTTTGCCCATCTCGACAATGACTGCTCTTCATATACTCTCAAGGCCACTGGAAATGCTGGTTTGCTCCTCAATCACAGACAAGCTTCCCTTCTTTCCTGCCTCTGTTCTTACTAGCCTTTTCACTTGGAGCGCCAAACCTTAGCTGTCAAACCCTGCCCTATGTCTCAGGGCTCAATTCCAATGTAGCTCCCCCTGGAAGGCACTGTGGCAAGCAGAGACCGACCTCTCTTCTTATGGGGGCCCCTGTGTCCTTTATTCTCCCCTCAGACACAGTGGGTTTTCAGCAGATGCATACCGACTAAAATGAATGAAAGTCATCACTAAAAATCTTAAACCTAGATGGAGCCCACCCCCAAGTTGCTGGGCTTCAGGGGCATTCTTCAAAGATCCATTTGCTACTCCCCCTTTTTTTCCCATGGTGCCCTCCCACATGTGTCCATACCGAGGGACCTTCTGAGACCCGCGGAGGCAACGAGCAGCTGCAGCTCTTACCAGGATCCGCTGACCCCTCTTCCTGGGATTTGTGGAGTCGGTGCTGTTGTATAAAGTAAAGCGCATGTTCCCGGGATCCCGCAGCTTCCCGTTGGAGAACTGGACTGCGAAACGACAGCCCAAGAACGAGATATGAGCAGAAGGCCTTTAGGGTATGACGGCAGGAGCTGGTGTGTCACTGGGGGAGAACTGTTAGAACTGACCAAGCAAAAGGGCAAAGAAACTCAAAGAGGACTGAAGGAAGTCCTGGTCCCGTGAGGTGATTGTGAAAGGAGGAATTAGGGGTGGTTCGGAGAATGAGGCTGACAGAGAACATCTGGTCCAGACCTAAAGACACAGGGAATTTCTGCTCAGTGTAGAGGGAAAGGAGGCACGTGAGCGATCGAGGGGGGTGGGGACAATAGCCAGGTTCCGGGCACAGTCCCGAAGAGGGAGTGACTGGGGCGCCCTCCTGCAGCTGAAAGGTATTGGCAGAAAGATGGGTGGACTACAGGGGAGGGGCTTGTCCCAAGGCCACATAGTGTTGCCATAGCAGAGGGAAGCCCGAACCTGAAAGGCGGAACTGCTGAAACACGCGCACGGAGGAGAGAAAGGTTACGGGAACCCTGCTCTGGCGCCGCAGTCTTTACCTAACACGGCTCTCTGGCTTTCTTCCGGCTCCCCACAGTACTGCCACCTCGCACTTGGTAATATTTCCGCGGCCATCTCGCCTGTTCAGCCGCAAACCCAGCAAGTAAGACCACGACCACCCGCACTGTCGGCAACACGAGGAAGGTTCGCCAGAGCCCCAAGCCGGAAGAGGTGTGGCCTCACTGGCCCGCCGGTAGGGAACGTACGCACTGTCCCGCCCCCGCTTCCTCCTGCGGAGGGGCCTGGTCTCCACCCACTGGGAGCTGCGCTCCTTGTAGGCTGGTCTCTGGGAGCGACGCTGCGCCTGATTAATCAACTCCTCGCTCCGCCTTGGATTTATGAGATTAGTGGGACTGGAGCCGCAAGCCCCAACTGGTGTGTGGGGCTTTATCCTAGGTAGAGCATCATTTTTCTCTCCTCCTGTGTCACAGGTGTCTTCTGAAGACATGAAAAAACCCAAGGTGAAGTGGAAAATCCTTTGCCAGGAACTCCAAGTCAGTGTGGCAGCTGATGAAGAGCTGCTCCTCTGAAGAACCCTCCCATCCACGGGAGTGAACGTCCAAACCTTCAGTCCAAGATGTAGCCCAGCGCAAAACTAATCCGTCATGATCTCTCTCTGTAGTCCAGTCAACTCTGGGAGCACGGAGCATGCTCATTTGTCTCACTTCGATGTACTACCTTGCCACAGGTACAAAGTTGTGGGGCCATTTGGTCATGGACCAAAACTGTGAACCGAAAGTTGATTATCTTAGACATTTTGTTATAGTAATATAACGCAGATTTACAGAGACTTCCCTAAATGACTACATACAGCCCCTGAGAACCAGAACATTAAGATTTGTATATTACCATCAGTCCTCACACCTTTTTCTTTTTTCTATTTTTGGGACAGGGTCTTGCTCTTAGCCCAGGATAGTCCTGAACTCATTGGTGTAGTCCAGGCTGGCCTTAGACTCAGGACACTTCACCTGTCTCAGCCTCCCAAGTGCTGGGATTGCAGTCGTGCACCACCATGCCCAGCTTTATGTGGTGCTGGGTAATCAAACCCAGGGCCTTAGCACTTGCAAGGCAAGCATTTTAACCACTGTGCCGTTCCTCCAGCCCCCACACTTCATTTAAGTTCACCAATTACCTCAATAGCAGTTTTGTAAGGATTGGAGGTATGATTCAGTGGTTAGAGTGATTGCCTAGCAAGCTCAAGACCCTGGGATCAATTCCCCAGCACCAAGTAAACTGGGAATAGTGGTGGACACCTGTGAACACAGCACTCTGGAAGCTGAGGCAGGAGTATTGCAGTGAGTTTGAAGCTAATGTGGGCTATACCGTCAGTTCAGAACTAGCTTGGACTACAGAGTGAGACCTTGTCTCAAAAAAAAAAGCTTTACAGCACAAGGATCTTAAGGATCACGTATTGTACCATGCACAGTGACACACACATATAGTCCCAGCTGAAGCCATGGTAAGAGAATTACAAGTTTGAGGCCAGCCTGGGCACCTTCGCAAGATTATCTCAAAATGCAAAAAGGAAAAAAAAAATCATGTGTTATCTAGTTATCATAGCTCTTTCTTTGATTTTTAAATTTTTAAAGATTAAAAGAAAGCTGCTTTTCTTGACTACCCTTGGAAACTTTTTGATAGAATTTTTCAGAAAGGGAAAAGAAAGAAAAAGAGCTTATGTAATTATTTGTCTATCTCTCCCATTGATCCTTTCTTCTCTACTTATTTTACATTATCAATAAATAATTTTAAAGTAATAAAGATTTGTTTTTCTTCTCTGCTGTGTCTCCAACTCCTGGAACAGTGTAGACTCCAAGTAAGTGCAGAATAAATCAGGAATCATCACCAATCCTAGGGGCTGAGCACAGGGACTGGAACTCAAAGATGTTTGATAATGTGATTGAGATCAGTGAGCACAGAGTTTCTATACAGCAGGTTCTCTGTAAGTGTTCATAGGATGAATGAAATTGAACAATTAAGACAAAGCTAAGGAGTGATAAAGAAAACCATAGTGATTATAGAGAAACAAATGTAGTTCTTGAGATAAGGATCTTAGTGCCTGATGACATAGAGACATATTGCATGGCCTTGCTACTCAGAGTATGGTCCAGGGAAGCAGGAGGAATCAACTTACTTAGAAGCTTGTTGGGTATTCACAGTGTTTCTGGCAGTACCAAATCTTCTTAATCTAAATCAGAATGAGCAGGTGATTTGTGTGTGCTTGCAATCTGGGGAGCTCGTTGGGGAAAAGGAACCTTTCATGTTGTTGGTGGGACTATAAACTAGTACAACTATGCAAATCAGAATGGAGATTCCTCAAAAAAGGGAAAAAATAAAAATTCTATTTGACTCAGTTCTACCTCCCTAAGCATCTTTCCAAAAGATTTAAAGATATCATATTATAGTTATACATGTATATTCATGTTTATAATGGCATAGTTACTTTTTTTTTCCTTTCTGGTACTGGAGACTGAACACAAAGCCTTTGCTCCTTGAGCTACCTCTCTAGCCCATTTTTCTTCCTTTCTTCCTTCTTTTTTTTCAAGATGGGGTTTCGCTCACTCCATAGCCTATGCTGGTCCCAAACTCACTGGTGTAGCCCAGGCTAGCCTTGGACTCTGGACAATTCGCCTGCCTTAGTCTCCCCAGTACTGGGATTATAGGCATGTGCCCACCTCGCCCAGCTCTATGTGGTGCTGGGGAATTGAACTCAGGGTCTTATGCTTACAAGGCAAGCACTTTCATCGCTGTACCACTCCTCCAGCTCCCTCCCCGGCTCTAGCCCATTTTTTATTGTTTAACCTAGCCAGACAAGGTCTTGCTAAGTTGCCTAGGCTGGGCTCAAGCGTGTGAAACTTGGAATCTTCCTTCCACGACATTCAAAGGTGCTGGGATGCACCACCAGGCTAAGCAGCATAATAGCTCATAAATAGCTAAATCCTGGAAGCAGTGTTTATATCTGTCAACAGATGAATGGATAAAGAAAATGTGGTATAGGGACTAAGGGCACAGCTCAGCAGTTAAAAGTGCTTGCCTAGCAAGCATAAGGCCCTGAGTTCAATTCCCAGCACCAAATAAGCCAGCCTGAGGTGGCACACACCTGAAATCTCAGCACTTGGGAGGCTAAGGCTGGATTGTTGTGTATTCGAGGCTAGCCTAGGCTACATAGTAATTTCAGAAACATTCTTGAACTACAGAGTGAGACCCTGTCTCAAAAACAAAAGCATTGTATATACACATTGGAGTACTTCTCTGCCATAAGGAAAGATAAATTTGAGTAATTTCTCAGAAAATGGGTGTACCTTGAGACCAGTATGTTAGGTGAAATGAATCAGATACAGAAGGTTGAATATGACATTACTTCTCTTACATGAGAAACACAAAATATAAATAAGTAAAAGAGCAAAATGAAAGTAATAGTAAGAAACAGGGAGGCAGACAGGGAAGAAATCTGGGGAAAAGGGGAGACAGGAGGGCAGAAAGGCAAAAGGAAATGACAAATGATTAGGATAATACATATACTATATATATATACATATATATATCAGTTCCTCAAATTGAATGTAGTTACTATGTATCACAAAAATGCATATGCATAAAAAGAATAATTTTGGTTAAGAAAAGATTTTAAGAAGCTTCGTTGTACTCATTTTTGTTTTGTTTTGTTTTGGTTTGGTTTTTTTGAGACAGGGTCTTGCTCTGTGGTCCAGGCTGGTACTGAATTCACTTCAGAGCCCAGCCTGGCCTTGGACTCACGGCAATCCTCCTGTCTCAGCCTCTCGAGTGCTGGGATTACAGGCGCGCATGTCACCACGCCCAGTTTATGTGGTGTTGGGGAATCGAACTCGGGTACTTAGCGCTTGCTCAAGTGCTTTAACCGCTGAGTCATTCCTCCAACCCCTAATTTCTTTTTCTTTAAGGCACATTTTTGCCAATCAGACAGATTCTGTGAAAGTCCTCAGAATTGGCTGATTTGGACCTTGGGAAAAGAGTGAAGAATACCGTACACCTGTTGAGAGTGATGACTCTTAATTACCAAAGGCAAGAATTTGAAGTAATAGAGATTTGAAGGGAACCAAGAATTAAAGACACAGACCACCAAAGCTGAAATAATTAAACTAGTCTGGAGTTTGACTCTGTTCTCACAATGGAGACAGGTATCTTTGTCTGGCCCCATGGGATGAAGAGACCTTCCTTGCCTGCAAACAGGAAGGGCTTGGAACCCCAGGTAGTCTTTTGTTTTACAGTCTGAGGTGATGGGCTCTTGCCTGCAAACAGAAAGGGCTTGGGGTCTCAGACAATCCTTGTTTTGCCACCCAAGGTGAGCCACTGCCTGCACACCGGAGGGGCTGGAGGTGTCTTGCAAATGAGGGCCTCTTTTGGCTTGTGGCAAACAAATGCAAGCAGACTGTGGCAGACTTTGAGACTCCTTGACTAGATAGCAAAGCTAGGTGGTCTAATAAGAGATGCAAGATAGAATTAGGGTAAACGTCAGCAAGTAAGAGAGGGGTTGGATTAGGGACCTATAAAAATAAAGAGCACAGTCTCGTTGCTGCAGTCTTCCCGTGTGTGTGTGTGTGTGTGTGTGTGTGTGTGTGTGTGTGTGTGTGTGTCTTTTGTCTGCGTCTTTTTGTTCATTCCTCCCTTCTAGGACAAGTGGACCGCAACAGAGATTTATCTAAAATCTATCTAAGAAGGAAATGTCATTGGTGGGGAGGCTGTGAAGGAGCTTGTAGGATATTCCATGTTGCTTAATTATTTGACAGTGATTCAAAACACACATATTGGGGCTAGAGAAATGGCACAGCGGTTAAGGTTAAAGCGCTTGCCTAGAAAGTGCTATGCCCTGGGTTCAATTCCCTACCACCACAAAAACTGGACATGGTGGCACACACCTGTAGTCCCAGCACTTGGGAGGCTGAGGAAGGAGGATTGCCTGAGGCCAAGGTTAACCTGGGCTCCAAAGCTCCAAACTGAGATCAGGACGAGCCTGGAGCAAGACGCTGTCTCAAAAAAAAAAAAAAAAACCCATCATAAAGATGTACACATATGTACATAAAAAACCGGAATGGGGAGGATAAAGAGAGGCTTACTCAGATAATGACCAAAAGCCAAAAATCCAGTGACCTCTTCTAGATTAGAATCATGAAAAATCACAGGTATCATATATTTACCATAAAATATATGTCATTTAGTTTGGAAATTCAAAGACATCTGGAGTTATGTCTTAGTGTCATTTTTCAGAGAAGGAAAACTCGATTTTTAAGGAGCGGTCAAGGGAAGAGGGAGTAGGGGAGACAGATGGAGAGAGATTGAGAGGAGCGCAAAGCCCGCCTTTCTTGGGGTAATGTCTCCATCTGCTGGTGTTTCAGGATATTGCTAGTGAATGCTTGGAACTTTCGAGTCCGATGTACAGTTTTGCAGTGACTCACGCTGCGTTCTAAAATAGGCTTCTTCTGCCTCCCTTCTCTTTCTGTGCCTCTGCCTCTCTCATTTTCATGTCCACCTCACTCTTCTGTTCTCTCCTCCATAGACACGAGCGACTTGCTCTTTAGAAGGCCGACCTTAGCCAGAACAGGTTTGTTTTCCTCTTTCTTGGTGCTGACACGGCCTTCGATTGGCTGCAGCTCATAGTCGCTTTTCTTGTAGTCCAAACGTAGAGTCGTTTAATGATAAATCCCGCCTTAAAAGGCGTTTGATAATAAATTTACATATTGTAAGGCCAACGTTGATTGGTCAGAGCTCTCACGATTCGGTTGGTAGTAAACACAGCCAGGTTCCCGGGGCTGGGGATTGGTCAGGTGTTCAGAGCGAGTAAATTCCTCCGGGTTGGGCGCGCGGCTGGCTGAACTGTGGTCCCTGCCCCGCCCTCCCTTTTGTTGATTGGTTATAGCCTCGGGGGGGAGGGGGAATGTAGCCGATTAGGCGAGCTTGAATGCGTCACTTCCGTTTACTGTCGGCGGTGTTCACAGAGTGTCGCGGCGAAGGAGCTAGGGGACGTGAGGAGGGGTGTGCCGGAGGGCGGGCGGAGGGCGGAGGAAGTTCCATCACGGAGAGGCCAGTCTGGACGCGCCCATCTCCGGCGATACAATCAGGTCTGATCCGAGAAGGGTCACCGCCTCCTCCAGCGAGGAGAAGGGGGGCGGAGCCCGGCTCAGGTAAGGAGACCCTGTCAGCTGGAACGGTGACGGCACGCGCGCGGGCGCGCTCCCACGAAGACAGTTGAGCGGCAGGGGCGCGCCGGGGCGTCTGGGAGCGCGCAGACGCACAGCGGTGCCCTCAACCCCCGCTCACCCCCACCCCATCCCCGCCTTCTCCGCCTACCCGGTCTTTCTGAGGGGGTATTGTTACCCTCTGGTTCCGAGGGGCCTGGCGGGTGGCAGGCGGGTGCTTCTGCGCAGGCGTCCCCGGTGTCCCGACGCCAGGCTGTCTGCGGGTAGAGTGGGGGCTCTTGCCTCTGCCTGCGGATCTCCGCTGGTAAACGTGTGCTAGGGTGGGAAAGGCCTCTAGATCTACAGCCTGGCGGGATGGATGGACGATCTGCCACCCTACAGGACGGAGTCTGGTGACCTTCCTTGCTCTCATCTTGGGTCTTGAGCATCGAGGTTTCATGCTTCAGTGCAGGGCCACGAGCGGTCTGGATTTGGGAGCCGGCGGCACAGTCTGGAGGGTTGGAATCAGTATTTTGGAGTGCCCCAACTTGTTCTGAGAGGACTGAAGCGTTTAATAGGCATTTACTGAATGCCACTACTTCCAGGCTTCGTGCAAGAAACTGTGAGAGATGTGGTTCTAAGAGACAGCCATCCCCTCTTCTCTCTCGGGAGAATAGATCTGTACATTAGTAGATTTGTATCTATAGATACAAATTAGGGGTGATTGAAGGGGTTTTTTTTCCTCCCTTAAATGGCCCGTTACTGTTGTCAATTACTGGCAGAGTGAAGAGTTTGAAATATTCAAATTTTAAATATTTGCAGGAAATTTTGTATTTGTCTATTTTTGGTACTGGGATCAATTCCAGAGCCTTAATACTGAATTTTTAAATTTTGATTTTGAGACAGAGTGTAAGTCTCTAGATCCTCCCACTTCAGCCTCCTAGAATACTGGTGTTAACAAGCCTGCGCTGCCAACCTGACAGAAAAATATTTCCGGTAAATACACAGTAAATTTTGATCACTATGTAGTGTGCTGCGATTCAGATTAATATGAATTAATAAAAGAAGCTTTTCACCTTCAAGAATTGAAGCAAATATTTCTAATATATGTTCTTTTTTTTGACTTGTAGTAAGTAGGAAGTGTTACATGCATTTGAATCTTTTCCATTTTTTTTTTTTAGCAGTTGAAGAGAGTACTGTGCCTTACTCATCGTGGGTGGTTTGTTGTCCTGGTATGGAATGTTATGCTTTGAATAATTTTTTAAAGTGGGCTGGCCACCTCATTGTTTTTCTGGAGAATTTGCTTTTCATTTGCCTGTGAATTCTGGTGAAGGTGATTGGCAGTAAACTAAAAGAGTAGAGAAAGAAGAGATCGGATGGCAGAGCAAAAAGAATTTTAGAGGAAAGCTGGTAAAGGCCTTTCCCTGCTTGCTTTTTAAAAAAATACTTGTGTAAATTTCAAACTTGGAGAGATTGACCTGCCGCCTCAGCCAGTGTGGAGACCCACCAGGTAAGATGGACCAGTTGAGGGCCTTTCTGGGCCCTTGTGTTTTACTGAATAAATATAAGTCCTGAAGTCAAAGTTTTCTGAGATCTGCCTTTGTGTCCTAAATGTTCTTTCAAAGCATGTGTTGTAGTGCTGACACAGAGAATCTCCCTGGGAGAATTAAAAAAGTATTACTTCTGTGTTGACTTTTCATGTTTATTTTTTAAGTTTTTAAATTAGTCATAACTGTCAGTTTCGAGCATAGATTTTTCTTCCACTGTAATATTTCTCAAATATGACTATTGTCTGTTAGAGCCAGTTTTTGTTAGTGTAGCAAGTGAGATGGAATGTAACATTACACTCCACCTTAGGTCTGATTATGAAGTACCAGACTTTTCATATGCCAAAAACCCAGCTGTTTCTGAGTAAACAATTGTTCTTTATAGTTTTCATCATTTTTACCACTGAATAGTGGGTGTTAACTCCAAGATCTAGTTTTGTGGATATCTTTTATTAATCATAACTGTATTTGCTAAAAAATTATTTTGTAGTTCAAATATGTAGTAGAGACCTATTATAATACAGTAGATACCAGTAGATTCTTAGTATCCAAGGTTATTTTATCTGTAGATACTTTTATCTTCTAACATATTTGAGTGATATGTTTAAGGCTTCAATATTTTCTTTATTCTGAAACACATTGTGTTCACATTTTACTCGTCTTGAAAACAGGATGGCATAAGTGAGCATTACGTTATAGTTTAACTGACACCTTTTTTCTCTTCTTACATGAAATAATGAAGCTTATAGTTGCAAGCACTAGGTTTTATGAAATATGGCACAACTAAAAGACTTTTGTACTTAGTTAATTCAGTGTAATTGTAATCATTGAATATTTTCAAATTTTCCTTGGTGCTGGCTAAAGTTTGTTACCAAATGGAATTGATTGGAGTGGTTTTATTTTATTACTTATTTTTGAGACAAGGTCTCACTCTGGAGTCCAGGCTGGTTCTGAACTCACTATGTAGCCTAGACTGGCCTTGGACTCAGGACAATCTGCCTGCCTCAGCCTCCTGAATGCTGGGATTACAGGTCTGCGTCACCATGCCCAGTTTATGTGGGCATTATAGGGAATTGAACTTGGGTACTAAGTGCTTGAGTATTGCTTGCTTGGCAAGCGCTTTAATCACTGAGCTATTACTCTAGCCGCTGGAGTAATTTTAATCTCATATAAATAGAAATTAACAAAATGTTTTAAAATAATAACTTTAATAAGTGATTAAGTGGTTGGCCTGCTTTTTGGATATTGTACTTGGTAGTCTGTTGTTTTGTGTATTTGGTAACAGGCTACAAATGCTTTATTTCCAGCTTCTTAAATTTAAAATGATTAGGGTGAGTTGCTCTCTCCCTTTTGTTTCCATGTACACAATATTGTTAACATGGTATAATTGATTTTTCCATACATCTTAATTAGTCAGTTACAATGTAAAATCCACTCAACCATCTTCCTCTGTTGCAAGCTTTTACCTTCATAATCCATCTGTGTTAGCCTCTACTATAAAAGGAATTTGGGGGAAGGAAGACAGGAAGAAGAAAACCGATAGTTTGGGGTCTCAGTTGTGACAGAAGCTGGAAAAGTACTACAAAGATCTAAACGTATCTGTAACATTCATTGAAATTTATTTATTTATTTATTTATTTGGAGACAGGGTCTCACTCTGCATTCAAGGCTGGTCCTGAACTCACTACAGTAGTCTAGGGTGGCCTCCAACACACAGCAATCCTCCTGCCTCAGCCTTCTGGGTGCTGGGATTATAGGCATGCATCACCATGCCCTGTTTATGTGGTGCTGGGTAACTGAACCCAGGGTCTTGTGCTTGCTAGGCAAGCATTTAAATGCTGAGCTATTCCTCCAGCCCCAATAATACGTTGTATTTTATTTTGAAAGCTGATCAAAAGCAACTCAGTAGGCACTTTTATCCGTCACTTATTGAACATTATTATTTTGCTAAGTGATTCAGAATTGAAGGAATTTGCTGCTTTGAAAGTTCACTTGGTAGAAGGCATAGTAAGGCATAAATTAAATCTTTTTTTTAAATCTTTACTTGTAAGGCACCATAAGTAAGTATCTCCAGTGCTTTCATGTGGCTTTCTTTTTAATAAAAGGCATTTCTTTTTTAGAAACAAGTTTCTTGATCTGTGGGAGGCAAAAAGCAATTAAAAGCATTTTCTAAAATTGCTGAAAGGGTTTTTGAAGGGAGGCTGAAACAGGAGGATCACAAGTTCAAGCACAGCCTAGGTAACTTACCAAGACCATGCCTCAAAATAAAAAAGACTGGCGATATAGCTTATTGTGGGGTCTTGTGTTCAGTTCCCCGTATTGGGGGTGGCAGGAAGGGAAACAAATGTTTACTAAATATTCAAGTCCAAATAACCATAGTGAATCCTTCATTCTTTTAGATAAAAGTAATATTTTATGAAAAAGCCTGATTAGTTTAACTCACAACTCAAAAGTTCTCCAAGTGCTTTTTCCTTGAGGCAACATTGTGTTGTAGTATGAACACAGTTACTTTGGGTAAACTTCCCATTTCTTTTCATCACATGACATATTATTTACCAAAACATATACTCGAGAGTTGAGACTTAACAGTGAACGGGAGGACAGGTCAGGTCACTGATGGGGCCACATACCTTGTAGTAGTGGTTGTATCCCTTACCAGTGTCAGAGAAAGCATCCTGGCCAGAGTGTTCTTGTTGCCTGCCATAGTTTCTGCCCAGCGCTAGCTCATGTGCTTAGCCTTCTCATCAGTTTTATGATCAAATTAGTAGCTTTTCTATAAATTACTTTTTATTTAAGTTAACAAGGAACAGTTTCTGTATCAGCTAAGAGCTGTGACTAATAATGTGCTTATTAAACTTTGAAAAAGATATTAAAATAATTTTATGAAATAAAAATAGTATATAACAAATACAGTAGCAGGCATTAGAACCCAAATGTCTTTTATTAAACTAAAAGTTGTTGAAAAATCTGAAACAGTGGCATTCTGAACATTCTCATCCCTTGATTTTCAGTACCATTTGAAAAGTGATGGTAGTATTTAGTTCAGAATCATGTACCTCTTGGTTAACCTTAAGATTTTTGGTAATCATTAACATCCCCAGTGAGAGTTCACTAGCCAGTACCTGTCTTTCTAGCTTTTCCTGCTTGCCAGCCAAATTGGTTATGGTGCTTCCCCCACTTCAGCCTACTCCCACCCTCTAGTCTTTACTTCTTTCTTTATAGAATGTACTTAACATCTCAATTTGTTCAAATCCATTGAGGCTACCATGAAACTAGAGATGACTTTGCCTTCTCTAACTGCCGATTACATTTCACCTGTTAGACTTAGTGCTTCCTGTGTTGTAGTATGGTTGCATATGGTTTATTTCCATTATGATGTGTGGTAGTTGGTACTGTAACACATAAGTTTATGCTTATAGCACTTAAACTTGGACAAAGTAAGCACTTTAAACATCAAATGGGCTGGACATGGTGGCGTGTATTTGCCCCTCCATGCTGGAAGATTGTGAGTTCAAGGCCAGCCTGAACTGTGCAGTGAGACCCTGTCTCAAAAAGTTGGAGGAAGAATTAGATGAATTTATATTTCAGGTACACAAGTACCTTACTGTCCGTCAAGATTTCTAGGTTATATAACCGCTCCACAAGTTGGCTCCAAGCTGCTGGGCCTCTTTTCTCCTTTGATGGGTCAGCTATCTTTGCAGCTGTTTGTATACCATTGTAAAGCAGCCATCCCTCATCCTCCTATAGGTGCTCTTGCTCATCTGTCATCAGTTAAGGTTCTAAGAAAAAACTTGGGTTTTTTGTTTATGTAAAACAAAAGACTTATGTGAGCACTTAAGGAACTTTCCTGAGAGGAAATCTTTCATCCATAGACTTTGATCTTTATTTTGGATATTTTGAGATTTTCTTTGTGTTTTGACTGATTTTAAAGTTAGTTAATATTTTCAGAAAAATGATTATGAATGGTACAATATTATATTTCTGCCAGATTTTACCCAACAAATAATTCACTGACCTATCTATCAGGCATTTTTGTGGAGAGAAAGAAAATATAGGCCCTTCCATGAACAAGCTCTTTTTAGTACAAAATGTATTTTAAATTTGCATGAGGATTTTAAATAGGCCGTTGTTACTTTCTGTCACTCAGGTTGAGTTATGAAGTTCTAGATCAGCTTGTCTCCAGGGACTTTGAACTGGAAAACACGGTAGCAAAGTGATGATGGAGGCTTGTGGTGGCAGCCCAGCTTCCTCGGTCATGTTCATCTTTACGTCACTGATGGATTTCAGTTTTGTGGACCTCCTGTGTCCATTTCTGAGCCATCCCTGACAGCAGATTGAGAGGAAATGATCACACAAGTTATGCTGATAGATCTGGTATCTGAGGTATATGTTTGCCTACCCAGTCCCAGCCGTCCCCTACTTTAACTTTGTTGATTAAATCTGAGCAGTGGGTGGATGTTGCAGGATTCCACTGGCCCTGACTTGAAACACTGTCAAAAATCCTCACCTGCCTGATTAGGACCTTTCTTAGTTTTATTCTCTGACATTTTCAGGAAAAACTTGCTTTAGTTATTTTTCTGCTAGGGCTTAATCTAGAGTAGAAATACCGAACATTAAGCATTCCTTAGGACGATAAGACGCTTTCTGCACATTTGCCACCCCTACCAGGCAGACAAGCAGGAAACTCATTGATACAGTGGTAAGTGATATTTGAGTATGGGTGTACTTTTCTTGGTGAACTAAGTACATTATTGAAAAGCATGTATGTCAGTGTATACTAACAAAATTATTTTAAATGTGCTATTTAAAGCTTGTTCTCTAAGGACATAAATGAACTTTATAAAACTGGGCTAAGTAGAGCATTATTAGTGAATCTATAAAGAAAGTAGTCAACTTTTGATTATTTGTGTTAGTTTAATGAGTAGTGATAGTAAGTATCTTTTCTCAATTGTATTTAGTCTTGAAATCACTAAAAATCTCTTCCTGCAAAAAATACTGTGCTGTACACTTGCATGGAGTCAGACAAAGTTACAAATTAGTGGATTCCCTGCTATACCCTTTCTGGCTGTATAAATGCATATTATCATGTTTTGAAGCCTTTTGGAAAACCTAAAATTTTTTCTTTTTTTCTCAAGGCTTCAGATGTTCAGCTTTGGGTAAAATTCTTACCTTCTCCACATGAGCTCTCTTGCAGCTTTTATTTCTTTTAATATTTACTTACTTATTTAGAGTCAGGGTCTTGCTCTGTAGTCTGGGCTGGTCCTGACCTCACTATTAGCCCAGGCTGGCCTCAAACTAAGTCCTTCTGCCTCAGCCTCCTGAGTGTTGGGATCACAGGTGTATGCCCCTAGCTACTTACAGTTTTTAGATTGGTCTCCTGACTTTGTTAGGGTTGCTTGACAGTTTTGAATTAGAATCATAATTCTTGATTGCCTTCCATTAGAGCAGTGGGTAGCAAATTTTGTGTCTACCAAACTAATGAAAACTTTAAAGCAGTCCTTTTGGATCTAAAAGGGTTTTAAGATAGTGCTATTTAGATTTTTCTGGCAGATGTAATTTGAGCCTCATGTTTGACTGTGTGGCAGAGATCCAACATCATCCGGAAGCTATGGTTTGGATATGGTTTAAGTGTAATTCCTGAAGATTCTATGTTGGAAGCCTAATCTCTAGTGTGGCAGTGTTGACATGGTAGGACCTGTAAGAGGTGGAGCCTAGTTAGGTGATCATTACTCCTTGCTCCCTGCTCGTTAACTCCATTTACCATGATATCATAAAGTGATATAGTTATGAGGACCCTCATTAACCATAGGCCAGCATCATGTTGTTTTAACTTCCAACTTTGGAAACTGTGAGTTAAATCAACTTATTTCCTTTATAAAGAACCTAGCCTCAGATATTTTATTATAGTAATGGATAACAAACTAATATGCTAGGTTAAGTTAAAAGGGAATTCATTGGTCCATGAAACTAAGAAATCCTGTTGTGATGTTACTTCAGCCATGGGTAGATCCCAGGTTGTTGGCATCATCAAAATATTGTCTTCCATTGGTTACTCTTTTCATTTGTGTTAGCTTCATTCCCAGGTAGACAGAAATGGCCACTCTTAGTGCTAGATTTAAATTTCATTGACACAGTTTATAATCATCTTTCTTTCTTAATAATACCAGATGACGTACCCAGAACAGACTTAATTGGCATGGCTTGTGTCGTATATTCATCTTTGAGTAATCACAGTAATCAAAGGGAGTTGGTACCAATTTGCCAGCCCTTCCTGGATCATGTGTTCACTCCTAAACTTAGGGGCTTGGGACTCAATGATCTCTACTACATGGACTAAGAATGAGTAGAAAGCAATTTCCTTCAAAGACCTAAGAGACAGATCCCCCTAGAGTCTATATCCATTACAGTTAGTATTTGAATGTTGATTCATGGAGAAATGTTAATAAGTTTCACATTGTTCATATTACTTAATTGCTATGTAACAAATCCCTTCAAAAGTTTGTGGCTTAAAACAACAAAAACAGTAGTATCACCCACAGTTGTGGGGTTTAACTGGACTCAGGGTGACGATACTTTCTTGGAGTCTGTTATGTGGTTGTAGTTAGACAGTGGCTGGAGCTGAAATCATCTTGAAGGCAAACTTATGAGTCTGGAGGGGTGCTGACTGTCAGCTGGATGTCAGCCAGGCTTCCTTACAACGTGGTGACCATGCTCCTAGAGCAAGCTATAAAGACAAGGCAGTAGCTACCTTGTCTTATTTATGCTCTGTCTCACAAGTCACATAGTGTAACTTTGCCATCATAGACCTGCCTGGCTCGGGGTGGGAGTAGAGAATAGGCCCCACTGCTTTATGAGAGTAGCAGCAGTGTCACATTGTTAGAAAGCATGTGGGATGGAAGATCTTTATGTTGCTAGCATTTTATTAGATAGAATCTGCTACATACCTTATTGCAGGTGACTGGTTTTTATAAAGAATGTGATAAATTAAGCTATGTCAGTTCTTGGGCTGACCAGATAATTTTGTTGCCTACTGAATCATAAATGCCACTTTTTAGCTCTCCAGCTTCTCCCTTTCTCATGGCCTTCTGAGTTCTTGCTGGTGAATTATCTTAATCCCCATAATGTATAATTTTGTTAGGTGAGTAAATGAGCAATCAGCCTTCCATTATAGTCATAAAAACAGAAGGGCCTTTCTTCCTTCCCCAGCACAATCGGGTGGGGGTGGGTAATTCTGTAAGTTCACCACGTAGAAGCTCTCTGTGGAACATTGTTGAGCATATGGTGTCAGCACTGAAGGGACTGTTGGAAGCATTTATTACAGGGGCAGTATTTAAAGGGGATTGATTCTTCCTATGGGGCCACTGTGATGGTGGGTTTTACTTCCTGGTCTTTTAAAGCTTCTTTAGTTACTGTTCATTTCTAAGCTTTATTCTTCAGTTTTGTAAATCTTTGAGCCCTTTGCCTTCTAATTATCTTCCCTCAAGTCAGCAAGAGTTGGGTTTTGTTGATTATAAGCCTTGACAGATAATCATAATTACAGCTATGTAAGTTTCAACACCCAGATTGGTTAGGTTTCTTTCAATGTTGTGATTTTTTTCCCAGAAAGCTTAATTCAGAAAGTACATTATTATTTTGTTAATGATTTTATTAAAACAGTGTGTATGAACTTCTACTGCAGTGGTCCTCTTAACATTAAGCAGCATCTTAGAATCAAAGGAATTAAGATTTCTTTTTGTTTTGTTTCATTTTTGTTGTTGGAATTGAGGTTTCTCGTTCACCCAGTGGCTCTGGGATAGAAGAGATGAACGATGCAGTATGAATCATATGTATATATACAGAAATATTCTTTAACAAACAATATCATCTATTGATCCACGTGGTTATGTGCCACTTAACTCTTTAGCATCACGTAGCATGAGTAGCAGGTACTATCGGGCTTTGGCCAGATCTCCTTGATCCCTTTTACTGGTTCTGCTCACTCCTCCTTCAGCTTCTGTATACTTCTGCTTCTAGTAACTTGTTATCTGTGACGCTTTCAGTGGACTGACTGCCTCTGGATGGCTGGTGTTACTTACTGGGAGGGCCCAGATAGTCAGAAGTGCCTGGTAGTTTTATCACCCTGGGGAAACTCTTAGCTGGTGACTAACATTACAGGGCTCTTCAAGGCCAGTTTCTTTACCTGGAGGCTGTATTATTAGTAAGTCAGAGTACCTTTTTTGGAGACAGGGTCTTACTTTGTAGTCCAAACTGGTCCCAAACTCACTGGCCCGGGCTGGGTTCAAACTCATGGCAGTTTTCCTGCCTCCACCTCCCAAGTGCTGGGGATACAGATGTGCTTCACACCTGGCTAATCTTTATGTGGTGCTGGGGAATTGAACTTGGGACCTTGGGCTTGGTAGGCAGGAACTTTACCACTGGGCTACACCCATGATAGTCATGCTAAGGCTAGGTTTTATGCAAAATTGCAGCCTTGCTTGGCCAGTTGTCTTCCCTCTCCTGCTCATTTCCAGTTCTCCTGGGACCACCTTGTTGATAAATCACTTACATTTGACACCTTCTCAGTATGCTTTTTGGGACCCAAACTAAATCATCATGAATGTAAGCTTCTTCATGCTCACAGTCTTTGAAGTCACTTTTAGGAATCTAAAAATACAATGCTACTTCCAACATGTTTGTAGGTTATTTTCTTCGGCACTTTAGGATGGCCGGGCATATTGGGAATGACTCTAGAGCATTACCTGCATTTGGTTTAACTCATGGATCTATTTTTACCTTAATTGAGTTATACTTCTGTTACTGAATATTAGAGAGCCTTGCAGTTATCGCAGTGTTGCTCCTTGATATGTATAAATTCTTCTTACTGATTCATTCAGAAAAATTGGCCTGTGTTTATTGTTTAATTGCATTGCCTGGTAGGTGATATAATAATTATTTCAATAGTATTGTGTCATAGCAAGCTATTGTAAAATGGGTTAAATATGAGGTTTATCTTTTCCATAACATTTGATGGATATTTTCTATAAAACTATTTGGAATTGATCCTTTTTGACATAATTATTTGACACTTAAGGAATTAATGATTCTACAAGGTTAATTAGGGTAAACAGTAGGCCATTGCTTCCTTTCTTCCTTTCTTTGCTTCCCTGAGATGACCATTTTCAACTCCCAGCTAATTCTTTTGGTAATATTTAATATATTTAATAACATAGTTGGGATACTTAGGGGTAATTCTTAATTTTTTTCTCTTTAGGCAGTATCTATTGACTTCTTGATTTCTACTTTGTTAAAGATGAGACTTTTATTCTTCATTAATTTATTTCTCCTTTATAATTCTACCAGTTTTGCTGTATGCATTTCAGTGGACATCCCTCCTTCTTCCATTTCTTTTATCCCATTTTTATTAATATGTATATATGCAATACACAATGGTTATATTGAAGTTGAGTATTTTATGCACAATATATATTGCATCAACATTACAGTCATTTCACCTCCCCCTTTTTGGCCCTCCTGTGCCCCTTCCCCTCCAACTTCCACTGTCACACCCATTTGATTTTGTAGAATGTCTGTATTCTGGGTTTCTCACCTTAGAGAAACCATGCGATATTTAACCTTCTATGTTTGACTCACTTCATTGAGTGTGAGTCTCAAGTTGCATCCGTTTACCAACAAAAGCCTCAAATCTGTCTGTCTTCATCAAAGAGTAGTACTCCATTGTGTACATGTGTCGCAATTTTTGTTTTGTATCCATTGGTCCATTTTCCCAATATATAGAGTTTTTGTTTGATGAGTGGTTCTCACAGTGTCAGGAATCCATGCCTCCCACTCCCAGACTTTTTCAGGGAATCTGTCAAGTCAAAACATTTCATAGTAATATGAACATTTACTGGCTTTTAAAAAAATTTTATTTATTTTGAAAAAGAGTCTTACCCTGTACCCCAGGCTGGCGTTGAACTCACAGCAATCCTGCTTCAGCCTCGCAAGTGCTGGGATTACAGGCATGTGCCACTGTGCCCAGTTTATGTGGTGCTGGGGAATCAGTCAGGGCCTTGAGCTTGCTAAGCAAGCACTTTTGCTGCTGAACTATTCCTCCAGCCCATTATTGGCTTTTTAAAACTTATTTTTTCATGAGTGTTCAGTGGAGTTTTCCACAGGCCAAGTGATATGTAATATTTCAAAAGCCTGAATACAGAAACATAGGAGAATCTGTATGTTTTCTCTTAATACAAAAACATAAACACCATTCACTCTTTTTGAAAATAGTTATTTTTCATTAAAATGTAATTTTTTCCCCAAATAAGCAAATATTTGAATTTTTTCTCAGTCTTTAGTTTTATTGTTGTTGTTTTAAATTTACTGTATTTCTTAGTACAACCCATGACAGAGTATTCAGGATTGAATAAATATTACTTGAAGATGTTTATGCTGCCTGTGCTCTTTTAGTTCTAGATTAATCAGCTCTTACCCAGTTATCTTCTACATTTCCAAAGTAACCTGCACCTTAGTTGTGTAGAGTGGCTCTAGTTGCCAGAGGGATGTTTTAGTGGGCATTTGGCATTTGCACTACCTAGAATCTCTTGAACACCCTTTTGAGCAGCCTGCAGAGTATGAGTCTCTCTTGCCCAAGGTAGAATCATAGCTGTTACACCGAAGATGTAGGAAGTGGGTTTCTTTGGTCATATGTCCCTGAGCAGAGTTGGCATGCACATATGAGCAGTGTGGATGGTATTGAGCATTTAGAATCATTAGGTTGGTGTAAATACATATGCTTTGAATTTTAAATCACGATTACTAGGCTCAAACGCTTATTTATTAGGCAAAGTAGGAGCCATTACTATTAACTTTGTAGCAAAAAATAAGTTGGTTTATTCCTGTAGCTTAAGAATCTGGGCTTCATGATTTGATGAATTCTTGGAAAGCATTTCTGCATCTTGCTGGTTGTGGAAGTATTTCCATACAAAAAGTTATCGAGATGTTTAAAGAAGTTAGTTTGTTGATGAAAGGTCAGGTGAATATGATGGACGAGGCAAAACTTTGTAGCCCAATTCTTTCAACTTTTAAATCACATCACTTTTTGTATAACTTGGGGTCAGATGTTGTCGTGGAGAATTAGGCCTTTTCTGTTGACTAATGCTGGCTAAAGATGCCGTTTTGGTGCATTCTCATATGTGCTGAGCATACTTAGGTGGAATGGTTTCAGAAAGCTGCAGCGGATCAGACTGCTAGCAGACAACCTAGTGGTGACCATGATTTTTTGGTGCAAGTTTGGCTTTGGGAAGTGCTGTAGAGCTTCTTAGTCCAGCCACTGAGCTTGTTGTCACATAAAATCTACTTTTTGTCATACGTCACAATCCAATCGAGAAATGGTTCATTGTTATTGTTGTATAGAATAAGAAAAGGCACTTCAAAATGACAGTTGTTTTGATATTCAGTCAGCTCCTGAGGGACACACTTACCAAGCTTTTTCACCTTTTCCACTTTGCTTCAAATGCCAAGTGACCGTAAAATGGTCAGTGTTTTGAGTTATGTGGCAACTTCTTGTGTAGTATAAGAGGATCAGCTTTTAGCTAAGATTAGCTTTGACCTTAGCAGATTTGATTTCTACTGCCAATCCAAATGATTATGAATTGAATGACTATATTGGTTCTCTAATATGAGAAACTCAGAATATAAATAAGTAATAGAGTCAAACAGGTGAGATGTTGGGAGGCAGGAAGATAGATATATGGAGAGAGAGGGGACCATGAGAAGAGTGGGGAGGGAGGAAGGGGGAGGGGAATGGAATGTGAAGTTGATGCATGTATGTGCACAAATTTCTCAAGCTTAATGTAACTATTGTATATTGCAAATATATACTAATAAATGGGTGCTCACACTGGCAGTACATATACTAACATTGGAATGATATAGAGAAGATTAACATGTCCCTTGTGCAAGGATGACACACAATACAAGAAGTGCTTAAAAATAAAAAAGAAAGAAAATGGGAAAAAGAAAAAAATTCTATTTGGATGAAAGAAGTTTGACACAGTTACTGTATTTCTCCAAGATTTGATCATCTCTAATGTCACTGTGCTAGTTCCAGAACTTATTTAGCCTTTTAGGAGAAAAGAAATCCTGATACTTTGTGTTGCCTCAGGTCAGCAAGGCACAGCAGGAAGTTTCAGGCATCCCTAAATTGTTTTGAGAATAGCCTGAGGAGAATTTTTACTTTACCAACTTATTTAACCTATTTGTTAAGCTATAGGAGTAAAAGGCGGTTGGGCTACTTAAACGCATATCTACTTATATATAAGCCAACTTGAAGTAGAACTTTGAGGATAATGTGCCCAAAAGTAAGTATATAAAATTATACATATTAACAAATTATATAGGCTTTATGTTAGCAAACTCTTAAGGTTTTTGTAAGTTTATGGATACTGTAAGTCTAGTAGTTTATAAACCATAGAATATCTGAATAACCAGGTTTTTTGGGTAGGAGGAGTGGCTCAGAAGTTAAGCACTTAGGCAAGTGCTAAGAACCCAAGTTTGATTCCCCAGCACCACATAAGCCAGGTGTGGTGGCGCACACCTGTAATCCCAGAACTCAGGAGGCTGAGACAGGAGGATTGCTGTGAGTTCAAAGCCAGCCTGGACTCCATAGTGAGCTCAAGACCAGCCTGAGCTATAGAGTGAGACCCTGTCTCAAAAAAAATAAATAAATAAATAAAATAAAAAAGAGGTATTTTTGTTTTGTGAAAGCCTCAACAGAACAGTCTGTAAGGGGCAAAATACACTGATAAGGGCTCAGAAAGTGAAAAAAATCCACTTTGAGTGCATTTTAACATCTTACCCCTCCCCAGCACCTCTTAAATCCTGCCCCCTTACACCTCTTAAATCAACCTGGTGGTATTTGAGCAATCTATAAACACAGAAACATAACATATACACACATACATGTCCTGCATGCCAGACAGACAAAAACTCAGATTTATAAGCTTTTTAAAAAGTTATACCATTTTTTAAAAATTTAGTGTGGTCCTGAGTGATGCTTTTTGGTTGGGGGCGGGGGGCTGGTGCGAGCAGACTGATTTTTATTTGGGCTTGACACAGTAGTTAGAGCAACTCTGTCTTCAGAACAATCACAGCACAGGAAATGTGTCACTGAGACTGCCCAGGAAAGTCTGACCAGCTGAATCTCAATGCTTGAAATACCCATATTCACAATAACTGACAAATGGTGATGTGCTTCATACAGGACTGTGCAGCATTTGCACGTCTTCTGACTGACTGTAGCACCAGACCTTCCTTTTTGCTGATCTGGAAAACTAGATTCAGTAAACCTCCCTAGGCCCCTAACTATTCTTCAACTCCCCATTTCCATCTCCACCTCAGGGGCCAGACTGCAACTAAAGAGACAGGGAAGCCTGGCTTGCTGCAGTGTTTTCTTCTCAGGTGGTCAGGGTAGGACGCTGCAGGGAAGGCAGTCAGCCTCAGACCAGCTCCCACTCAAACTGGGGGAAGAAACTCGAAAGGGCAGATTTCACCCATTTGGTCAGTTAACTGAGGGAGGACTCATTTTCGTAAAACTTGTTCTCCCTTGAGACATTTCAGTGAGTTGTTTGGGCTATAAAAAAAAGCAGATGAGGGAAAGGTACCTGAGGGCTGCTGGTGATGCTCCTCGGGCCACACGCCAGCCTGCTGTGGCTAGTGCAACTCAGCAGAAGGTGACTGAGTACCACGGCACCAGAGGCTGACATCAGCTAGTCCCCAGCTTGTCAGTGAAGATCCAGTCAGGCTTCTGTCTGAAAATCTACTTTTGCTTTCTGTCCGAAATGGTTGTGGGCACCCAAGAGCTGATAGCAAGGAAGAGGTGCAGTGGAGGAGGCCGACAGGTTTGCAGCACGTTTCCATTTACAGGGGACAGAACACAGGCCTGAGTGATGCTTAATCCTCTATTTGCAAGCCTAAACTTGTGGCAAGGTAAACCAATTTATATCATAAAAGCTAATCACTAATCTGTTTTGTATATATTTCTAAATTTACCGTAGGCTTTCACAATATTTGCTAAAGGGTAGACAATCGATAGTCAAATCTTTAGTTTGGCTTTCCTCAGCCAGAGCCAGACAGCAGCCATCAGTGTCTTATAACTAGCTCAGCCTGTTGGAACACCATAGCTGGCTACTCTGTGAGGCTGAGGCGAGAGGACTGCAAGTTCAAGTCCAGCCTGGATAACTTAGTGACTTAGTGAGAACCTGTCTCAAAATCAAAGACTAAAAACACAGATGTGGTTCAGTATGAAGGCCATGGGTTGTATCTCCAATTCACACCAAAAAGTTATTTTTTAAAAGTAGCCCCCCCCCCCCCCCATCTTCTGCTTATTGAAAAAGGAAAGCATTGAACAGAATATTATTATCCTTTTAAATTAGAATGCTTGGTTGAAATGCTGTTTGAGAAGTAGTCATTTCTGCCTGGCAGCAGTGTTCTGAGGATTAGAAATAAAGAAAAATAAAAAGTGCTTAGCACAATGACTGGCAGACATACTGAAGGCTTGAATGTAGCAAAAGTTACTGTATTTTAGTGCTACCACCGTTCATCCATTTCTGCCATCCCTGACTGCTGCTGCTTGCTTTTCTCCTGCAGGGTCCACATTCACATGGTGTCTGACTTAGTGTTTGGCCTACTCTGCAACAATTTCACTTCTCAACTGGGAATGCTTCATTGTCCTCCTACAAAATGATCACTGCTTTGGAACTTGGGCTTATTAGTGTAACTTCTTAATAGTAGTTACTTTTTTCTTGATCTCCTCAAAGCCTTGAACTCTTAGTCTGTGGGTAAGCTGGGTAGAGGTCCCTGATGATATGTGCCTCCGTCTGCCACTGATGGCTCTTCGTTCTTAGCAGGAAATCTTGATAAAGCAAGTAGGGGTGTGGCAGTGGCTGCCTCTTGGATGTCTGCTTTCTCCTACATGATAGTAAAGGGCAGACATCTAGTGGGAATGTGTTTCAGTGTTATACTTTGTCATTAGAGAGTCATTAAAGGTTAGAGAACACTAGTATATAAAAGCATATGGCTGGTTCTGTGATCCCCATTTTTGAAATGGAGAAACTGATATTAAAAATTACTACAGTATGTGAAAAAAAGAATATGGCTGGGCTGAAGGATTAGCACTGTGGAAGACCCTCAGTTGGATCCCCAGCACCACTTAAGCCAGGCGTGGCGGTACATGCCTGTAATCCAAATATTCAGATGCTAAGGCAGGAGGACTGGCATGAGATCAAGGCCAGCCTGAGCTACATAGTGAGTTCAGGATCGACTACAGAGCGAGACCCTGTCTCAAAACAAAAACAAAAAACACCATGCACTGCTTGAGGCATTCTACCATCCTTGTACTTTGTTTCCAGATATAGCAAAATGGCATGTAGTACCCTCAGTTGCTACAGCAGATTCTTGGTTTTCATGCATTTAATACTTTTCCCTTGCAGTCATATCTCAGGACCCTGAATAACTTCAGTCTGTTCCCTCAGTCCATAGCACCAGAGCAAGTAGTTGAGCCTGGTGAGCAGCTTGATGTCTGTTGCTTTCTACCTGCAGCAATTTTTGTGAGATGCCATAGTGGGATCTCAAAGCAGATCCCAGACTTCGTGCCATCACATCTCAGGGTCTTACCTTCGCTCTACAGCAGACAGCTGAGCCACCAGTTCATGAGCCTTTGGGAGAACAGTTCATATTTCATGTTGTCTTGTCCATTACCAGGGGACGAGTTAGCACGTCGGCTGTGCTGTCTCCACTCATTTACCTGCTCCCCAGACTCCTGCAGGGTGCCATCTTTGTTCATACTCTGTTTTTCCAGGGCTTATACTTTTTAAGAGGTTTTGACAATTTATACCTTTAAGGGAATGACAAACCAAAAAATGTTTGTCTCTTTTACTGGGTTTCTAAGAATAAATGGGGCCAAGTGCCTGTGTGCAATCTACTACTGTCTGCACCTGGAAATCTTCCCTGTTAATGTTGACTTGCGCCCTTTCACTTAAGTTGCTAAGATTGGAATTTGTGGGCTCTCTCATTCACTGTTCTTAGGGAATGCAGAATGCCAACAAACTTCAGTAGGATAGATGGGCTTCACCCACATTGATCTTTTCTAAAACAGACTCTCAGCATTCTAAGCGGGCCACATGCCCAGTGAAGGGGCGCCTGTAAATGAGCCCCGGTGTGTAGGAGCCTGTGCTGAGCCGAACTGACATCTGCTTCTTACTTGATAAGTTCTTAGAATATGTGCCCATTGTCTGCAAGTCATAAGCTTCAGGCTTGGCCACCCACCTTTCTTTTCATCATATCCTCTTTTTTTGTTTGTTTTTGTTTTGAGACAGGGTCTCGCGCTGTAGTCAAGGCTGGTCCTGAATTCATTAAGTAGCCCAAGATGGCCTTGAACTCACAGCGATTCTCCTGCCTCAGCTTCCCAAGTGCTGAGATTACAGGTATGCACCATCATACCTGGCATCTATAGTGCTGGGGACCCAAACGCAGATCCTTGAGCTTGTTAGGCGAGTTCTTGAGTCACTGAGCTGTTCCTCCAATCCTCATCATACCCTTTTGTGATTTGGCTTTCACTTAAGCTTTTTGTAATACTTTTCCTTCTGTTTTTTCTGTAGGATCATGGATTTTCCTGGTCACTTTGAACAGATCTTCCAGCAGCTGAACTACCAGAGGCTTCACGGGCAGCTCTGTGATTGTGTCATTGTAGTAGGGAACAGACATTTTAAAGCTCATCGCTCTGTCCTGGCAGCATGCAGCACACATTTCCGAGCTCTGTTCTCAGTGGCAGAAGGAGATCAGACCATGAACATGATCCAGCTGGATAGTGAGGTAGTGACAGCGGAGGCCTTTGCTGCGCTGATTGACATGATGTATACCTCCACCCTCATGCTGGGAGAGAGCAATGTTATGGATGTCTTATTGGCAGCCTCTCACCTGCATTTGAACTCTGTTGTCAAGGCATGTAAACATTACCTGACGACAAGGACACTGCCCATGTCTCCTCCCAGTGAGCGCATTCAGGAGCAGAGCGCCCGCATGCAGCGCTCCTTTATGCTACAGCAGCTGGGACTGAGCATCGTGAGCTCAGCCCTCAATTCCAGCCAGAGTGGTGAGGAGCAGCCGGCCCCCATGAGCTCATCGATGCGTGGTAACCTAGACCAGCGGACGCCTTTCCCCATGAGACGCCTTCATAAGCGCAAGCAGTCTGCAGAGGAGCGGGCCAGACAGCGTCTCCGGCCCTCCATGGATGAGTCTGTCATTGCAGATGTCACGCCAGAAAATGGGCCTTCAGGGGTTCATTCTCGGGAGGAGTTCTTTTCACCGGACTCTCTGAAGATGATGGATAACCCTAAACCCGATGGAATGACCGACAACCAGGAAGACAATGCTATCATGTTTGACCAGTCTTTTGGTGCTCAAGAAGATGCCCAGGTGCCCAGCCAGTCTGACAACAGTTCTGGCAACATGGCACAGCTGTCGATGGCATCTCGTGCAACTCAGGTTGAGACTAGTTTTGAACAGGAAGCTGCAACTGAAAAAAGTGGTTTCCAGTGTGAAAATGCAGAGGTTGGCCTGGGTGACAAGGAGCACATGAGAGTGGTGGTTAAATCTGAGCCCCTGAGCTCACCTGAGCCTCAGGATGAAGTGAGCGATGTAACCTCCCAGGCAGAAGGAAGTGAGTCCGTGGAAGTGGAAGGAGTTGTGGTCAGTGCTGAGAAAATAGACCTAAGCCCTGAAAGCAGTGATCGGAGTTTTTCAGACCCCCAGTCCAGCACAGACAGGGTAGGTGACATCCACATTTTGGAAGTCACAAATAACCTAGAACATAAGTCTACGTTTAGTATTTCAAATTTTCTCAATAAGAGCCGAGGAAGTAACTTTACTGCAAATCAAAACAATGAAGATAATATTCCAAATACCACTAGTGACTGCAGGCTGGAGGGCGAGGCCTCTTACTTGCTGAGTCCAGAGGCTGGGCCCACGGGTGGGCCCTCCTCAGCCTCTGGTTCCCATGTGGAGAACCCATTCAGTGAGCCTGCAGACTCCCACTTTGTCAGGCCCATGCAGGAGGTGATGGGCCTTCCCTGTGTGCAGACCTCAGGCTACCAAGGAGAGCAATTTGGGATGGATTTTTCCAGGTCTGGTTTGGGACTCCATTCATCCTTCTCCAGGGTAATGATGGGTTCTCCAAGAGGAGGAGCCAGTAACTTTCCATACTACCGCCGCATAGCTCCCAAAATGCCAGTTGTAACTTCTGTCAGGAGCTCACAGATCCCTGAAAACTCTGCCAGTTCCCAGCTAATGATGAATGGGGCCACATCCTCATTTGAAAATGGCCATCCCTCCCAGCCTGGCCCACCACAGTTGACGAGGGCATCTGCCGATGTCCTGTCAAAGTGCAAGAAAGCCTTATCAGAGCACAATGTCTTGGTTGTAGAAGGAGCTCGCAAGTATGCCTGCAAAATCTGCTGCAAAACTTTTCTAACCTTGACAGATTGCAAGAAGCACATCCGTGTTCACACAGGTGAAAAGCCGTATGCCTGCCTGAAGTGTGGCAAGAGGTTTAGTCAGTCCAGCCACCTATATAAACATTCAAAAACTACATGCCTGCGCTGGCAGAGCAGCAACCTTCCCAGCACTTTGCTCTAACTGTCCTCATGAGACAGCGCCAGGGCTAGTTATGGGACTGAAACTAAAACAGTTTTCGGTGGGCATTTAATGCCCTTGGCTTTGAGGCGAACCTGCTCAGTGGCTCTTGCAAATTTCAGCAACTACCAAGTGTAGGACTGTTAAGGTAGCACTTGGTTGGGGCATTTCTGAGTGAAGTGTGCACGATGGGAGAGGGGTGCCATGGATCCCTAGAGCCAAGTTCTTCCTTAGGGCTGAGCAATGCAGTCATAGCTTGTAGTTAGTGTTGTTAAATGGCACATTTAAAAGTTAAAAATGGAAGTGCAAAAAATTTTATAGGAAGTTTTATAAGGGTCTGTGAAACATTTAATTAAATTTCATATGCCCTCTGATGGGAATATTCTATCTCAGTACAGTGATGCAAAATGCACTCATGTATAACCGGTGGCAACTTGGTGCCTGTCTGAAGGGAAGGCCCTTGAGGACATGCCTGCCTCCCACAAATGCTTTAAATCTTGAGCTAGTCCTAGGCCTCAGAAAGTACTGTATTTTTTATTTTTGTCTGATTTGCAGTCACAGACACTGCACTTTCATGGTGCTGACACTGGGTCCAAGCAGCATTCTCTTGGACTAATAGGTGTATATACTTTTGAATACATCCCTGGTGGGTAGATGTTTTCAGGGTTTTTGTTTGTTTTTTGGTTTTAAAGACAAGTTGTAAATGGAATATGTATTTGTAGGGAGTAACAAGTAAGGTATTGTTTCTGTATGTGCTGTTTAAGCAGAATTTTAACCAACTTGTATTACCAATGTTACAGTTCATGTTTGGATGTCAGAAAAGAGCTAGTGTTTGTCTTTGTTCTGTTGATGTGGAGTCATGTTTTGTGCCAATTTCATGGTCCATTGCCCTTTGCTCCATGAGACAGTGAAGGCCAGTTCAATCTGATATATCCCACCTGAGGACAAAGCCTGTTCTCTGCTTTGTTTCTTCAGATAACCCTTCCCCATATGGCATCTCTCCATTACTGTTTTCAGTTATAACTAACCAAAAATAATGCCCCCCATAGGTTTTATTACTGTTACCGTACTTGAAAGTATAGATCCTAAACTTTTATTGTTGTTACTCACCCAAAGCAATACTGAGATTATTTGAAATCCAAATGTAGTTTTCATGGATTATATTTTACAGGTTCTGTAAGAGATGAGGCATAGCACAGAATTCATCAGTCGCATCCAAGACTGTTGCAGAGGCACTCGGCCACTACCCAGAGCCTCCCTTGGTCCTCCTGCCTCACTTCCCCAGCCCTGTCTGCTCTCTCCTGACACTGTGCTATCAGGGCTGTGGGTGGCAGCTGTGTTGGGTTGTGTCCTGACCTATATGCCTAGGAGAACAATGTAGGTTCACTTATCTCTGGAGAACTCAGTTTAGTTAATGCACAAACATGAGTTCCATTTTATTTTTTATATACCTTTCTTAGTGACACCAAGCCATTGTGCATAACTCAAAAGAAATTCATCAGTTTTTGTTTAGAAAGCTAAGTATGTACAGCCTGAAACAAAAATAAATGTGTCCTCTCCTTACTTGAGTATTTGCAGTACACATCTGTGGATAAGTCCATAATTTTCATAGACGGCTTAATATCTCCTAGGAACTGATCTAGAGAGGAAAGCCCACAAGGAAACCTGCAGTTCCTCCTTTTGAGCATATGGTAGGGGGACCACTGGAGGATATGTAGTCACCTGTGAAAGTCGGTTCTGTGGCTCATTGTCAGTCATCCTGTTCTGATACAATGTGGAAGAAGACTCTACATCCGTCCTCCACATGCTATAGGGACCAGTGTCCTGTGAGATTTATCTTGGGAGTCAGGTGGGTCAGCATGGAGAATAAGAGGCCCGGCCCTGACTTGGGGTAAGGAGCCAATGACAGGCATGGCAGGCCCCTTCCCTTCCATCTTGAGGTGATACCAGGAACCTGCCCCTCACCTCACTCAGGCATAAGTGAGCTGCCTCTGAGACCTGTCTCTGACACACCAGAGCCATCTCTCCACTGCTAGATGGAACCTGGAATCTCTCATCTACCTCTTAAAATCAGTTTCTACATGTGTAAAGCAAGCTGTGGGCCAGTGTCCTGAATCATGCTGTAGCTCTTAAAAAAAAATAAATAAAACCAGTCCCAGGGGTCCTATGATCTCAAGTTACTACTTGGACTCTTTACTGGTATTGGGGACCTGAGTATTTGTTGGTTAGCCTTAATCATAGACTAGCATAATCCTAATTGTTTCTGGTGACAGCATCATAAAGTTCTATCAAAGCACCAATGTTCATGGTGTTAAGCTGGTTAAAATTTGAGATTTTTGAAATAAAACACTTGTCATATTCATGCCTCTTAAATATGTGTTCTTTTTCTTTGTTTATGTTAAGGTTGAAACAAAATAGGAAAGTACTTTTCTGCTAGCCCTGCTTCTGGTATTTTTTAAAACCCAGCAAAGAATGCTGTCAAACGGTAACAACTGTTGTTCCCCTCCGGTTACTCCTTTTGCTCCCTGCCCACCCTCGCCCTCTCCCTCTCATTCCCTGGCTTCGAACTGTGGACCTGGGTGAAGTTTCGTTCTCATTATGGCCAGTTACTCTTGGACTGTTCACCTTGCAGTGCACCCTGTTGGAAGCTCCAATAATGTGGGCGGGGTGGAACTGGAAGCTGATTGCTGCAACACCGAGCAGGGCTTTCCCGGTGGCAGTGCTTGTGGCTTGGCCTTGGGAAAGATTGAGGTCATCATTAAAAAGAGCAAGTGTAAGGGGTGGAGGATGAGAAGGACAAAGTGCAGGTGCAGAGACTTAATTCTAAAACTGAGGAACCTGCCTGCCTGCAGTTATTCTCAGCTAAAATGGGATGTTAACAGTATTAATCCTCCTCCTAAATAATTCTACTCTGCTTTATGTGCGCTCTGGTTTTCTTAATAGTGTAGGCATTAGGTTCTAATGCCATGGTTACTGGGCCCTGCCTGTCCCACTGTGAGGGACATGATAAGGAATTTGGGCAAGTTGTGAATAATGCTTGGGGAAGCAGTGTCAGACAGGTCCCTAGATGTCTTGAGTTAGCAACAGTAAGCAGATGATTCCTCCAAATACAAGACAAGACAGTCTCAAGATTTTTTAATGATAGAATGATAGGCTTTTGACTCAGATATGTTCAGTCACAGAAGCAGCAAAGCACACTGACCAGCACTGGCCTTCCCGTTCAGCATTGGTACAAACAGAGACTGTGCCTTGGCTCCCACCCGCAGGTCCAAATCCAGACTGGTGTGTTGGCAGAACATTAGGGCACTGGCTCCTGGCCCGAGGGGCCCATCTGGCTACAACTTGAGTTCACTGGGCATCGGCTCCCCTCTCAGGCCAGCCAGCAAGTTGTTAGCGGCCAACAAGGACATGGTGTTGCGTGTCCCATAAGTGGCACTGCCAATATGAGGCAAGATCACTGTAAAAGAAAGGAAGTGAGAGCTAAAAAGGGTGGCTCCATACCTTACACCAAGTTCTTATATAGCTTGGGTTTGCCAGGGTGGATAAAGAGGACCTGCCTTCGCACACCTCCATTTGCCTTCCCTTCTCTAACACCGTCACTAAGGACCCCACCCTCCAGAGCTGGGGGTTTAGAGTAATAGTAACGAGACCTGGGGCTACTGAGACCTCAACACAAAAATGGATAGGAGGTTTGTACCCTGAGCACAAGCATGGCAGGGCTAAGGGGGTCTTAGTGCCTATCTAGATCCAGCCCTTCAGGTGGTAGATGGTGAACGAGGTGACAGTTTAGCTTAGAAGCTTAGTGCCAACCACCCACACTCTGTGCCCCTGAAATAACTCCTAATTGAAGCCAGTTGTGGCACACACCTGTAATCCCAGCATTCTTGGAGGATGAGACAGAAGATTAAGTCCAGCCCAGGCAACTTAATAATTTAGTGAGACTGTCTCAAAACAAAATTAGTACGAGCTGGGGACATAGTTAAGTGTGAAGGCCCTGGGTTTAACTCGAAGGGAGGAAAAAACCCCCGCAAGATGAGATTTTGACAGCATAGCTCCCTCTGGCTCCACTATAAGCAAGGGAGCAAGGGTCAGTCATCCCTAAAGAACTACCTTTAGAAGTAGTACGTTGGGCATTTAGCTGACCCCAGGCGTGGAGGATGGGGCCAGTTTTCCCTGCTGTGGACATAGCCCTGATGTCACAATGCTCTTGAAAACTGGCATGGGCGGATGTATGATGGAGCTGCCAAGGGCTGAATAATGAGGGCATTCACCAGGAATGAACAAGCGATCTGTTTGGGGTTTTGTTCCAGAATGTAAATGGAAAATCAAAAGCTCTGACCACTCACGTTTAGTCTGGAGGCAGAAATCATACTAGTACCTGAGCAGACAGGACTTAATATAAAGAACTATTAACTGAGTATAAAATGTCAGGCAAAAAAAGAAGCACTACAGCTGAGGTTTTTTGAGTGTCCCAGTCCCAGCAGCCTCAGCGTCATGAGAACCTGCAGTGTACAAGGTGATCTAAGGCCAGACCTGCTGAAGCAGAAGTCCTTGGGTGGGTCCCAGCAACTGTGTGGTGCAGTCCTGGTGACCAGGTAAAGGAGTACAGAACCACTGCACTTGATGTCACATGTAGCACCTGGCAAATCAACTACCACCCTAGGCTGGGGTCTAGAGGGAAAACAAAAAGACATAATGAAGGGCTCCTCTGTACTCAGACCTGTGGCTTCCCAGTGAGACAAATTTTGGAAAAACTGCAAACTGGATTCTCTAGCTGTGACAGGAAGGAACCATTACTGCTAGAGAAGAGGCCTTGCTCAGTGCCACCACCACACAGAAAGACAGGAAGGAAGCCTCCAGCTCCCCACATGGGAGGGCTGGTAGGGCCCGCTGGTACAAAAAGGTGTGCAGAGGCCCAGCCCCACCCACAATGCAGAACAGAAAAGTGCTTTTGTTGCTATAAGAAAACAGCTTTATAATTCGCACAAGCTGTAAATACTGATACTGCCAGGAATTTCTTTCTTACACACTAATAATATGAACTTATAATGGGTTTTACCCATGTGTAAGGCATATGGCCATCCCACTTTCATCAAATCTGTTCACTTTTATATTCTATGGTGTATCTAACCTATGGCCTGCCTGTTTCTTGATTTTTTTTTTTTTTGAGACAGGGTCTCTCTCTCTTGTTTGAGCTGGTCCTGAACTATGTAGGCCTAGGCTGGCGTTAGACTCACAGCAATCCTTCTACCTCAGCCCCCTGCGTGCTGGGGTTACAGGCATGTGCCACCACACCCAGCTTTTTGTGGTGTTGGGGAATAGAGCTCAAGGCCGTGTGCTTGCTAAGCAAGCCCTTTAACGGCTGTGCCATTTCTCTAGCCCCTGACCTTCAGTTTTTTGAGTGAAGAAGTCTCTTCTCTAAATATATATATATATATATATATATATATATATATATAGTTAATGTATATAATAAAATCTTTTTACATTTTTAACATTTAAGAAAAAGAACAACAACAACAAAAAAAACCCTCTGCAACCCTCAAGTTGAACATACCTGTCCTACTCTAGAGACAGAGCCAGTCAAGCATGCTCAGGGTCTCTCCAGTTATTATGTACCAGTGTCACTGTAACAGCCCGAGTGCTCATGGCCTCTGCTTAGCACTGTGCACATGAGCTTCCCACCCAGCCCAGCATCATCTCTGCACAAGGAAGCAAGGAGTCTGCACTAGAAACACAGCTCTTACCACAGTTCTTCAGGGTCAGAAGCGGGTGTTGTGTAGGCAATGGTTCCGGGGTTGTCACATCCAATCCTGCAGCTGCAATCTGACCACTGGCCAAGGCATGGTACAGGTCATCTTGGTTTACAACATCTCCCCTGGAAATAACAGTGGTGATATCAGTATGCTTATGTTTTCCTGACCAGACCACATTGAAGGTAGAAGAATCCACTGAATGAATTTTTTCTGTGACCTATCACTTGGTACTTAAGACAGAGAGAATACCATCTCCGTCCCATGAATGTTGGGAGGATTAAAGCTTACTTACATGAACTATGGCATGAATAGGGCCCAGAAATCTGCATTTGTCTTGGGCCCCATGAAGGTGTCTCTGATCTGGCTGGCCTTGAGAACCACAATATGCCATTAAGACCCGCCTAAACAAAGGTAGAAAAACCAGTAGACACCTTACTGCATCCATCAAAGTGACCCATACTGGGGCTGGGGGGTGTAGTGCTGTGGTTGGAGTACTTGTCTAGCATACATAGGGTCCAGGGTTCAATTCTCCAGCACCATATAAAAAAACTAGCCAGGCGAGGTGGTACATGCCTATAATCCCAGCACTCAGGAATAGGACTACCATGAGTTCAAGGTCAGCTTAGTCTACACAGTAAGTTCAGGATCAGCCTGAACTATACAGTGAGACACTGTCTCCCCCCAAAAAAAAAAAAAAAAAACCCACCCATACTGAAGAACTGAAGAACTAATTTTCTGGAGACTTCATGTTGTGCATCACATAACACTTCTACAATAAGTTGTAATGCATGGCCCTGTACAGTCCTGGACACACACACACCTGCTCAGCAAATGGAAGCCAGGGCTACCATCAGTCATCAGCAAGGGCCCTGTGCTCTTGGATTTCTCACCCTGACACCCTTAGGTCACTCCTTTGTAGCTAAACACTGGTAACTGCCGGTACCTTTAGAGTGTGTGAGCTCTCAGGGTAACTTTGGCCAGCCCAGCATAACACTATTCCAACTCATTCCTGCAAACTGATTGAAAGGGTTCAAAGGGAATCGCTAGAACGGGACTGGACAGGCAAAAAAGGGACATCTACCCCACCTATATCCCAGTGGCCTGAAGGCAGTCCTAGAGACATTTTGGAGAATGAGGATCATTTTGGTTTCAGGCCTGTCACCCTCCTGCGAGCACAAAGGTTTAAACTATGATCGAACTCATGGCAGGCTCAGTGGTGTGGAGGGTCAGCTGCTAAAGGGTCATCCAGATTAGGAAATCCAACTCTTCTCAGTAGAAAACAGGCCACCCGAAACTCCTGGTGACTCACTACCTGGTAAGGCCTCACCCTGCCCCACCCTACTCCATCCCAACCACACTATTGCAGGCCCTGAGAGAAGCTGGGGCTGCAGGGGAAATCAGAAGGCCAGGCCCCTACTCTGACTCACAGCCTGCTTTCACAAGGCCACTACCACATTTCTAAGTTGTTGGTCCGTCTGTCAGTAAAGACAGACAACCGGAGCCTGTGGTCTCATCAACAGCCAAGCCGGCAGCAGTGGCACAGCCCCTTTCCAGGCTTGCTGGGTGAACCTAGCTTGCCGAGTAGCCCCTAGGCTACCTGCTGATGTTGACAAAGATGGCTGTTTTTTTCATGTTCTGAAAGAAGTCCTTGTTGCAGAGCCCACTGGTTGCAGGTGTTAAGGAGCATGATACCACGATGAAGTCAGACTCAGCAGCCAGCTGGGTGGTAGACACTGGGAAGGGGACAGGGGGACAGGGGGACAGGGCTTAAATCACAGGTTAGGAATGACAAGGTAATGGAGATCAGGCCCTTCCTCCCACGCCCGTAGAAATTTCCAAGACACTTTCTGAAGGCGTAGTCTGTACTGCAACAGCTATGACAACTGTTAAGCAGTCCAGCTATTTGTAGGATCCAGGTATAGCACGTCATCTACCAAACCTCTTGGTAATAAGAGATGAGGAAACTGAATCCAGAGGACAGCTTATTCAAGGTCACATGGTGAGATGTGGGCCACTGAGGCTTTCACCACTTCAGGACCTTCAGGACCTGTGGCTTTCATTACCTTCTATGTGCCAAGTAGGAAGAATGGCTGAGACCCTGCCTGCCCTCTGCATACACATGCATAGCTCTCAAGAGCTGGATGCTAGATGCACCTGACCAGTACGTACCAAGTTGGGGCTGGTCAAAGTGCTCAGTGCTTCTCTGTACCAGTACATCCCTGCAGCTCTGTCCACACATTGAGCTAATTCCCTGTGTGATCTGGGTAAGCCCTTGTGCCTGTCAACTGGCCCTGTGTCCAGGGGCAAATAGGTTAGATAACATAAGACACAATATCCCTCAAGTCACCTGGAGCCCCTGTATTCTGCCTACAAATGCCATCATTAAAATCAAGAGAGGGTTGCAGGAACACCACAGTGGACATCTGCCCCATATCCCAGTGGCCTGAAGTGTAAGTCCTTGAGTTCAAATTCCCAGCACCACATAAGTTGGGTGTGGTAGCACAAGCCTGTAATCCTAGCACTTGAGAGGCTGAGGCAGGAGGATTGCTGAGTTCAAGGCCAATCTGGGCTATATAGTGAGTTCAGTACCATCCTGGACTACAGAGACAGACCTGGTCTCAAAACAAAAAAACACAAAATGGTAATGATAAAGACAAGAAAATCCCACAAATTATCACAGATTGGGCTCCTCTAGAAATTAAGGTGTTACTTACCAAACTCTGCCTGGAATTCTGCTGCTTCCTGAGGCCTGGGTTGGCGCCCTGTGTATAGAAATCTCTGGACACCAAATGGTTTCAGACGCCGCGCAATGGCCTGGCCTAGAGGCAAAAGATTCCATGGCTTGTTCTTACCCTTCAAACGTGCAGCAGCAGGGACAGGGGACTCTCAGGCAGATCCTTTTGACATTAACCCCACATTATCTTGTTCTGTCTTGTCAGAGCTGGGACCTGCCGGTACCACCAACCCCAAGAAGCCTACTATCCTTGGGGATCCACAGCTCCTCTGTAGCTGTGACTGACCTAACACTATTTTTACTTGGTTCCAGCCCACTTAAGGGCAATTTGCTAATTTTCACCAAGAACAAATCTGGTATCACAGGAGACGTGTGACCAAGCAGTCTCCTCCCTCACTCTGGACCCTCTGCTTTAGTTAATGTAGTCCCGGGCCTCACTGCACTTTTTGGTGGCACTGCTCAGCTGCCAACTTGTATGGGACCTATGAGACTTTCACTCATCTATGCTGGTGCTGAGAAAGGCACGGGCAACTAGATGTTCGGATTCTCAGCATGCCCTAAAGTTGCTAGGTTCTTCTTGGCAACTCTCTAGTGACAGACGGGACTGCTGGCTGGCCAGAAAGGTTATCCATACGCTCCACCCGGCCCCACCCCCTGCATGCAGCAGGCTGATGGAGTACCACTGACAGCTGCTTGGCGAAGTCCAAGCCTTTCAGCCATAATTCTCCAGCCATGGGCCACTGAAGTAAACAGCTCTGCTGTGTCTGCAGATAAACCCCACTGTGCTCTCTAGGTCCTGGTAAGGCTTCCTAAGTCAGTGCCTTCCAGAACCCAGACTGCAGGAGGACGAGCCCTCCCACTGTAACCACTCCTCAAGACCCCACCCAGCATCCATAGTCTTTGCCTGTTCTTTAGGGAGCTAAAGTTCTAAGGAATCCTGGATCCTGGCAATTGGCTTCTCTCACTAGTAAGTCCTTAAGGAACTTCTGATTTCATTTATTTATTTCTTTGTCTGTGTTTTACAAAGTTGCTTCCTCTCACTGGGAACATCCCTTGCTGGCACATAGCAGAAGCAGCCCTTCCAAAAAGGGATGTCGGGGCATCAGGCACGTGGATCCAGGGACACTAACCAAAGCCCTGAGGCTACAGGTATGGGGGAGGCTGGGAGCAGAGAGCCTCACCTATGCGCCCCAGCCCCACAATGCCGACGGTGCTCTGTGTGAGTCCATAGCCACACATCCATAAGGGCTTCCACGAGGTCCAGCCACCACTGTGGGGAGGAAGAGGAGTGGTGAGCCCTGGGCCTTGGACAAAGATAGGGACCCACAGGGAATGCCACACCCGATCCTTGGTTGTGGTCCAAGGTCTAACCCACATCCAGGTCACAGGGCTATGCGTGAGGCAAGTGATACCACAGAAACCCAGTGATACAAGTACACGGCAAGGATGACTTCTCTTTTAAAACCATCCAGGCTGCAGAACTTGGGGTGGGGGGGCGGGGGGGGGGGCTACAAGGGGCCCCAAAGGCTCTCAGCCCCTTATGCAGATGGGGGAACTGAGACAAAAGAGACCTACCGAGGTCACAGAGCCAAGGGGGTTGGGAACACCAGGATGCAAATGAGATTTAGGATTCTAGAACAAGTTCTCTCTCAGTGGCAGCAAAATAACAGCCACAAGGTTACCCCCTGCTGGCTGGTGGACAAGGGACGGAGGCCGTATTGAGCAACCACCAGTGAAGGCACACACACCCTAGACAGGACACCAGGAAGTGCCACATCAGCCTGTGCCCACAGAGGCCCGGCTCCTGGCTGTGCTCCCTGAGGTTGTATCCACCAGCCTCCACCATTCTCGTGCTACTTCTGCTCCCAGAGTGCAACCCCACTCTGTCCATGCACACAGAGGCCCCAGGCCTAGGCTGCATGCACAGCTTTGGCTGTAAGGAAGGCAGGACCTCTATGCAGCACCCTGGGCAGCATCAGACACTGAGGAACCATGATGGCCTCAGGGTAGTGTGGTCAGGCTTGGCTTCCAAAAAACACTATGGAACAACTTTAGGTCTTCGCTGTCGGCTCAAGAGGACACCCTTTCTCCTCCTTCCATGGAGCTGTTCCCACTATGTACTACTTCCCCACCAGAACCCCCACCAGCAGAACTTATTTATCCCTTTATTATCCCCATCTCTCATGTTGTGCCAATCGTGCCATTTACTGCATCTCGGCCTTGTCCTTTAATTATTTTAGTTTAGCCTATTCTCTCTCTCCCTCACTAGAGGGGACCCACACAGTGACAGAGCAGAGCTGGGCCAGCTGACCCTGCTGGTCAGGAAACAGATTCTGAGCATAGTCCCCTTTCCTGGTAGGCGTCACTCACTTCTTCACTTCCTCTATGGCCTCTGGCAACCGGCGGCAGGTGGTGAGTAGCAGGGAGACAGCAAGCTCCGCAGTGGAATCTGTCAGGACATCCGGGGTGTAGCCCACTCGGATCCCACTAGGAATCAAACATGTGGTGATAACACTGACCTCACACACTCTCACCAGTATCTACTGCTAGGTTGTACCCATGATGTTACTTGGCTCCTTCTTGCTCTCTGCTTGCCAGGAAACTCAGAGCAGAAAATGACTCTGAGGAGCGGTTGGTTCTCATACCCATTTTCATTGTCTTCCCCTGCAGAAGGCTATGAAGATGGAAAATTCCAAGGTCTAGGGCAAGGTGCTACTTAATCTTCCTAAATTTTCTCATCAGAAAAGGAAAAAAAGTACTTGTATCTCAGGAATCAAAAGGATAATGATGGTGGTAATAGACACTGTTTATGACACGTGGGTTTACTATGTGTGTATTTCTTTGGAGGGGGAGTACGGGGGATTAAACGTAGGGCCTTGTAGATGTCAAGTGCACTGAGCTTTATCTGCAACCTTTTTTAATTTTTGAGACAGGGTCTTGTTAAATTGCCCAGGCTGGCCTCAAACTTGCAATCCTCTTGCCTCAGCCTCCTGTACCCAGCCTAGCTTTACTTGTGAACATGTAATGCTGCCATCTTCATCCACTTCACATTCTCACGGAGGGCTACAGAATGAAAACACCCACTCTCTTCCCCACTCTCTGGGCACCACCCCTCACTCCAGGCCCTTCCAGAGCTCAGCTCCATTTACCGCTTCTTGATTTCATCCAAAGCCAAGTGGTCGACACCCACAGACATTGTGCTGATGACTTTGAGGTTGGTTCCTATTATACAGAAAACCCACTGTTTATGTCTTTCCTTGTGAAATTCAAAACTATAACACCGCTTACTATTATTTTCTTAGAGTAAGAAAAAAGGCTGGCATTTCTGTTCCTCAAGTAAACTTCAGACAACTCTATTTGCCAGCTACAGATACAGTCACTCAGAAGGATTAGGTGTCCTGACCCAGTCATAAGCACAGCCAGGGTTCCCTTGGGAAATGACACACCCAGGCCCGGCTTTTACCCACTGGGCTGTCCACCAGTGCGACCCAGGTCTCCTTCAGCCACATCGGAGGCCTACTCACGGACAAGTCTGAGAATACTGAGACGGTGGCTGCGGCGTGACTCTCTTGTACTCTCTCCTTTGCAAGAAAGCCTCCAGGCCAAGGTCAGGGCCAGGGGTGGCTTGGCTTTGACTTGCATTGCATCTCTCCCTAAACATCAGCCTCTGACTCTCAATCTTTTCTCCAACCTATCAGGTCAGGATCTCATAGGGTGATGTTTGCCCTATCCAGGGCTACAGCTATGCAGGCACATGGTGAGTGTCTGCTCATGCTAGACACCGAGCTGGGGCCTCCCTCCTGCTGGTGGACACAGGCCCAGCATGGGGGGATCTTGCTCCAGGTCACAAGGCAAATAAGTCATAGCCCCAGGGTCTTGGTTGCCTTCCTCCCCAACTGGCTCTTTGCCCTCTTAGTGCTTCCCTATGCCAGAGAAGCTTTAATCCTCCTTCCCACCCCTGCAGGAGACAACTTCAGAATGAAGGGAAGACTGAGACCCCTCTGAATATTGCCCTGGCCAACCAGTACACACCTGCGGCATCCAGGATCTTCTTGTCCACACGGTCAGAAAGGAGGCAAAGCAAGCCATGGGCCCCCGCAACACTGCGCTCCAGCTCCTTGCTAGGGATAGGCTCGTCTGAATCCCACTGCTCCACCTCACAGCTGAAAGGAAATAAGGCCACTCAGAAGATGCAGGGATACCCTGCAGACGCCCCAGCCCCTCTCAGATCCGGCAGGAATCACCTTCCGCTTGCTTTGGCCTCAGGCTGCCTAGGGCTGAGTAAGGAAGTCAGTGTTAGGTGTGGATAGCCCCAGGACAGTCCAGAGAGAGTGACTGAGGGTAAAGCGCTGTCGCAGAGAGCCTGAGTGGAAAGTCTTCGGGACAGTGTTCAGCACACCACGAAGAGTTTTCTCACATGATCAGGGGGCCACCAGGTAGCCAGGCATGCAGCCAATTGCAGGGAAGGCTAGTGGGGGATCCCTGCAACAAATGGGGTTTGGCTTTAACAACCAGATATATCTCTTTCTGTCGTGTGAGTCCATGAACACAAAACTCTGATCTGTGGACTCTGCCAGGAAAGATAAGCTCAAGGCCAATCGATGTAGAGGAGTATTAGGACAAGCTTCCACAGCAGCCATGGAACAAGACACTTCTCCCAGCCTTCACCATAATTTTCAATGCAGCCCAGGTTGGGGATGTGTGGCTCAGAGGTAGAACACTGACCTACCATGCACTAGGCCCTGGGTTCAATCCTCAGCACCACCATCACCACACACACACACACAAATCAGTGTAGCGAACATGTATGGAACACACGTGTGTGTGAGACATACAAGCTAGCACCTACCAGGTCACCTTGCTACAGCACCTCACACCTGTGCTTCAGGTGTGAGCACGGCACATGGCACTGTAGCAGTGGAAGCTACCTACCTCTATTCTTAGTGTCATTTCTGCCTTCCTCCTCCTCCCTTTGGTGTAGTTTGTCATACTGAACACAATTAAAAAGCAAATCTCATTTTCCCTAGAACTGGCTGGGTACCTACCATCTCCTCCCTGTCTGACAATGGAAATGTACATCTGGCAAAATGCAGAGGTCAGGCTCCCATCAGCTCCGGCTACGGGCAAACCCCTGCTCTGCCCTCTGGAGCTGCGTGATTCTGCACCAAGTACTTACTGCTGCAGATGCTTTTTGCATCAGTGCAATGAGGTAACAATAACCTCACAGCGTTGCAGGGATTAAGTTTATACATTGGAAGCACCTGGCAGAGTTGGGCCACAAGAACGGCTCATTGAAAAGAGCAGTCGAAGGCCCCTGTCAACCAACGAAGGGGCCAAGCTAGTGACAAGCACGGTCCCTGACCCCTCCTGCCTGTCTGCCGACCTCGCGGAAAATCGTCAACAGCCTGGACCTTTCCTCACGGGCAATCTCCTCCGTAAAGGCTGATGACCATCGACCAGGTTCTCTCTCATGGGCCCAGCGCCAGGTCCTCGACTCGTGACCAGGAGCCTGGTGAAAACTGGGCCCGACACAACTTTATCCCTGCTCAAACTCTAACACTCCACGCAGGTGGAAAGTCTAGCCAATTTTCTGGCCCCTAGGTTCGCCTCGCCTTTCCTCCCCGGGCCCCCTAAAAAACCCGAGGCCTTGGAAGGCTGCCCCAGCCCGCCAGCCACAGCTCCGGCCACTGAGGCTCCCGAGGCTGGTGGCCGGGACCCGCCGGGTGCCGGGCGGCGTGCTGGGGGCCCGCGGCCCGCTCGGGTCGCCCCTCGGCCTCGCCGGCGCAGGGCCGCCGCGCGCGGAGAGACGGCGGTTCTTACTCCGCAGCCTGGGCGAGCAGAGTCCTGCCCTCGGGGGGGATCCGGCGGGTGACGAACACCTTCATGAGTCTCGGCAGCCTCATCCAACCAGCGACCGCCGAACGCTGAGGACTCGGGAGGACAGGGCGCGACGGAAGTGGAGGCGGAGCCGCGGCGCAGGCGGGGCGGGGCTCCGGCTGGAGCTGGAGGCGGGGCCGGAGCCTGGAGGGGAGGGGGCGCGCGTGTGGGCGGGTCTCCCTCCTGGGAAAGTGGCCGCAGTGCGGGTCCAGGAAGTGGTAGTGACGGTGCCTTTGCTCAGAGTGTGAGTGTGGGGTTCAGAAGTGTACGTCGTCCAGCCCTACTGGCATGGAGAGTGACTGGGGAGTCACATCCGCTGCCCCGAGGCTGAGCGATTGATTGGTAGATGTGTGTAGGGTTTAGAGTGGGGGAGGATCATCCGAAAGAGAGAGAGAGTCCTGTGTAAGTGACTAAACTGTGAGAGTGGGGAGGGGAGGGGAGATGCCCTGACCCCAGTGCGACGGTCTGTTCCATCATGGCCACGCCATTCCAGTCGGGCCCTGAACCCAGCCTGATGTGCGTACTCTTAGGAGGCTGGCTGGGGGCAAGTCTGAGTCCAGCTGTGAGCCCCTTTAACACTTCGTGCAATTCCTTGCGTGAAACCTACAGTTTTGAAGGGGAATCTAACTGGTCTGGCCGTCCAGGGTTGCAGTACTCCTGCTGACTGGCTGGACAGAAGGCAGTCTGCACACAGCATGTGGGCCAAGCACATGGGGTCGTGGGCAGACCAGTGGTATTATCAAAATCTGTTGGGCCTCCTCAGGACTCAGCTAAGTGTGCAGTCGGAAGGACTGGAGTCTGAATTTTACAGGTTGTTTGACCTTAATGAAGTCATGTTGTCTGCCCAAGCCTCAGTTTCTTCATTCGCAAAGTGGGGGGTAACCCACATGGGTGAGGGTTAGTGTTCAACTGTAGTGTGTTCATGTGGGCCCTGGACAGTGGCAGGTGCTGCTCACAAGGTCAGGCTCTGGAGTTTGGCTGCCTGGGCCTAAATCCCAGCTCTGCACCAATGGGGGTTATTATACTTCTCTGCACTTCAGTTTTCTCACTTTTAAAATGGAGATTATAGGACTGGAGGCTTTGACTTGCACTGCATCTCTCCCTAAACATCAGCTTTCAAGTGCAAGTGCAAGTTAAAGCACTTGCCTTCCAAGCACAAGGCCCTCAGTTCAATTCCCCAGCACCACATAAAGCTGGGCGTGGTAGCACATGCCTGTAATCCCAGCACTCAGAAGGCTGAGGCAGACAGATTGCCTGAATCCAAGTCTAGCCTGGGCTACAAAGTAAGTTCAGGACCAGCTGGGCTACAGAGCAAGACCCTCTCTCAAAAATAAGTAAGTATATAAAAAACTATAAAATAAAATAGGGATTATAATAGTACCTGCATCCTGGCTTGTTGAGAAACAAACTAAGCAGTTTTTGTAACAGCACAACACATCTAGCGGGTATTTAACAAGTATCGCCACATCCAAGGAAACCAACACCCTAGTGATAGAGTGGTAAGCAATATAGGATCTCAAGCCAGCTCAGGACGAGTGTGTGTACTGGTGTGTGTGTGTGGGGGGGGGGGGGGATGTCCAGCCCTGTCCCTCAACTCTGCTGGCTTCGTTTCTGTCCAAGACCTTTTCCAGTCTAGATCTGGGAGAGCCCCGAAGACAACAAAGGGGTTTCTTCTCCGTTGATTTATCAGAACCTGTTTTGCACCATAAGGGCACAGATAGGAGAACTAAGCTATGTACAGAAAAGTGCCATCACAGCTCTGGGTCACAGAGCAAGTGCCTGGGCACCTGGGACCCTGCCAGAGCTTACTCTGCCTCCTCCCTCTCTCAAGTAACACATTAATAAATGTGTTACCCACTGACTTTTGTCTATGTTGTTAGGCCATAGATATCCAACACAACAGAGTGTTTTTCTGTCCCCAGGCTTTATGGGGGACAGTGTGGCCTGTGTCCCTGTCCTCTGTTGACCATCTGAGCTCAGCTTCTTCCACATCAGAAGGACAAGCAAGAGCATTGGTCACTGGATAAACATGTTCACCAGGGGTAGGAGGGATCATGACAGGTTAGCAGATCCCCTCCCCCAAAGCAAAGTATACAGCTGATTCAATAAGTGCTACTTGAAATTGGAAGTGGACCCAACTGAGTGCTCAGAAATCCAGACCTGCTAAATTAGAAGACACCTGGCCTGGGCTTCAGTGGCTAAAAGCAATCGCCATAGTAAGTTGCTAACTTACTATGGAGCCTGTAATCAAATGCAGCCCAGTACATCTTACACAGTAACTCCCCGATGTGCTGTGATGCCACATCTGAAAGGTGCATATTGTCATTCCCCCTAGACTATAGATAGAAAGCTGTGACAAGAATGGTGGAGTCATTTGATTAAGTTGCACAGCTTCACAGAAGCAGAGCTTGGATTCAACCCGCACACCTTAGGGCTCTAGATCCCCTTTCTTCACCACCCAAGCCCTGTGAGGACAGGAGGGGTAAAGGAACTAGCGAGGGGCCACTTGTTGGTCTTGGCTTGTGGAAACACTTGGAAGGACTGTCATTTTGAAGGATATCAAGGAGAAGGACGGTGCCTGTCTGAAGTTTGGGGGCCGCTTATTGGAGGAGACCAGTAGAGGCTCAGCTTATAGCTGAGGACCTCAGTGTATATTTGGGAGCTGAAGCTGCTGATCTCAGAGTCAAGAGGTTGAGTTAGGATCCTGGAAGACACATTGGGCACAGAGGAGGTGGACAACCATTACGGCAAGGGGAATGAAATTTAGTATGCAAATATTCACAATGATAGTATCAAAAATGTTTGTAATTAAATATTGGCTCTACTTATAATGTTTAGATTTATTTGTTTATTATTTATTTTACTGTTATTGTGGCTGGTAATGGAGCTGAGGACCTAGGGCTTGACATAAACTAAGCCCACGCCCAACCACTGAGGTCATGTTGAGGTCATGTTCCTTCTCCCTCACCCCCATACAAGGATTGAACCCCACGGTGCTTTACCATTGAGCTTCCTCTCCAGCCCCTTTCAAATTTCTTTTTAACAGGTGATCCACTCAGAACTGCCTCCCAGATAGTGAGCGCTTTTACCACTCTGTCCTTTGTTTCTAAATAAAGACCTATTCTACCTCTCTACCTTACCTCCTTGCTGCACGGTTTCTTTCTTCCACATCATGGGATGCACACACATAGAAAAAAAATATCATTTTAACTCAAGGCCTAGGTGCTGGAGGAACTGCACAGTGGTTAAAGTGCTTGCCTAGCAAGCACAAGGCCCTGAGTTTGATTTCCCAGCACTACATAAAACTGGGCGTGGTGGTGCACAACTGTAGTCCCAGTACTTGGGAGGTTGACACAGGAAGATTGCTGTTTCTAAGGTTAGCCTGGGCTACATAGCGAGTTCAGGACCTGGGCTACACAGCAAGACCCTATCTACAAAAACCAGTCTATGGTAGGGAGATAGCTCAGTGTCAGTGTACTTGCCTTGCATGCACAAGGCTCTGGATTGAATCTCCAGCACTGGAAAAAAAAAAAAAATGGAAAGGACGAGAAGAACAAGGTCTCACTCGGGCCCAGGCTTATCCCAGCCTCCTGAGTAGCGCGGATTACAAGAATGTGCCACCATGCCCACTTAGAGATGAAACTTTTCAAAGTGTTTTTCTAAATTGTTGACCAGTTATTCAAGTGCCACTTTTAAATAAATGCTTTCTTTATTTTAGAAATAGATAATAAATGCACAATATACATGTTCCCAATGATACACAGGATGTAGGGTGAAAATTGTGTCCCTCCTGCATCTTATGCTGTCCCCAGAAGCAGGCATCATCCCCAATTTCTCCCATACCTTTTAAGAGATGTTTGATCTACATACAAACCTCTGCATAGATGTGGTCACATACGCAGCAGCACACAGTTTTCATCGCCCTGGTTTGGCACTGTGCAGACTCTCTTGGGGTCCTTCCACATTGGTACGCAGGGAGCTGCCTCATTCTTTTTATCCATGGAAAATACCTCGCTGTAGGAATGGTGCATAAAAAAGGAACAGTCCTCTATGAATGGGCACTATGTTAATTCCCATATTTTACTATTCCAACAAGGCCAAAATCAAGAGCCTTTGGCATGTGCCATTTTGAACATGTGTAAATACATCTGTAAGATAAATGTCTAGATGCAGAACTGCTGGGCCAAAAAAGTATGTGCAGTATAAATTTTGATACATACTGTCAAAGTGCTTTTTATAAATGATGTTCAATGTATACTTCTACGAGCAATGTATAAAAGTACCTATTTCCCTGGTCTAAGTTTTTTGAAATGATACTTTGTGGTAATTTTAGCTTGCAGTACTCTTCTGAGGCAAGATAAGGCACTTTTCATGAATTTAAAAATCAAAGCCTTTGCATATTCACATTTAGCATCTGTTGGAGCAGTAAAGAAATTAGACATTTGCCTGTAATATGAGTTACAAATATATATTTTCTCCAATTTGTTCTTTGTCTTATCTTTTTAATTTTTTCTTTCTTTCTTTTTTTTTTTTTTTTGTGGTACTGGGGATTGAATCCAGGGCCTTGAACATGCTAAGCATGTATTCTACCACTGGGGTACTCTCCAGCCCCTTATTTCTTAATTTTTTTTTTTTTTTGAGACAGGGTCTTGCTCTGTAGTCCAGGCTGGTCCTGAATTCACTATGGAGCCCGGGCTGGCCTTGGACTCATGACAATCCTTCTGTCTCAGCCTCCCGAGTGCTGGGATTACAGGCATGTGCCACCAAGCCCAGCTTAGGTGGTGCTGGGGAATCGAACTCAGGTACTTAGCACTTGACTTAAGCGCTTGCTAAGCAAGCGCTTTAACCACTGAGCCATTCCTTCAGCCCCTATTTCTTAATTTTTTGATGCAGAAGTTTTTAATTACTCTGGCTTCTAGTTCCTGTCATAGACAGTCTGTCAGTTATTTATTGCTGCATAATGAATTACCTATCCCAAACCATGGTGGCTTAAAGAAATAGCAATCATTTTATTGTGATGTCCTCTGGTTGGGCGTGACATGACTCAGTGGAGTCTCACTAAGAATCAGCCATGTCACTACACCTGGCTGGCAGCCAGGCCTCCATCGAAGGCTTCTTGGCTCTTACGTCTGGTCATTAATGCTGACAGACAGCAGGCCCTGGGTTGTACTATTGACCTACACATCAACACATGTCCTCTCTGTGTATCCTGGACAACCTTGATGCCTTCAGCCTGGATTCCAAGTGGAGACTTTCTCAGGAGACAGAAAGTGGGAGCTTTTGGTTTGCCTTTTTGTATGGTTCAAGAATATACGGAGTCCAGGCCAAAAACATGAGGCATGGACACCCAGTGCTATTCATTTCTTCTCCTTTTTCTTTTCTTATAGTGCTGGGGATTCAGCCCTGGGCCTCATGCATGGAGTTTTATAGCGAAGATGTCATTTCTTGATGGGAAGAGATTATTGGGGTCATATTTTTAAATTGCCATACATAAAAAGGCCTTTTTCACATTAGATTAAAATACAGTTTTTTAGACAGAGTCTTGCTTGTAGTTCACGCTGGTCCTGAACTCACCATGCAGTCCAGGCTGACCTAGAACTAAGGGCAATCCTCCTGTCTCAGCCTCCCAAGTACTGAGACTATAGGTATGTGCCACCATACCCAGCTCTTATTTGGTGCTGGAGCATTGAACCTGGGGCCTCAGGCTTCCTATGCAAGTGCTCTAATTACATCTCCAACCCCTGAATTCAAAAAAAAATTTTTTTAATGTATTTCATGCTCTCACATCCTGGTTTTACTTTTAGGGTTTAATTTTTTTTTTCTATTCCAGGTAGCTAGTGGATTGTTCATCTTGGCCTTCGTGCTCAGGGGTTTTGACCTGGGTCAGCCAAGCTGGCAGGTCTGCTCAGCCCTTGGTAGTTTGCTCACAGTCATCCAGCTGCTTCTAGATCTGAGACTCGTCCCTACTCTTCACTGCTGAGCACTAGACGTGTGAGGGCCTTCAGCAGCCAGGGAGCCCTCTCGCATCCTGACCAGCTATCGCAGGTCTTGTCTCACTCTCTCTCCCAAACCAAAAATGCTCTCTCCAGCCCTGGTAAGAGGGCAGCCAGGGTCCTACTGGAAGAACCCAAGGCTTACCTAGCCTGTTCCTCACACGTTCCCAACATCCACTCAGGTATGGGGCAGCTCAGTGGGGGCCTGTGGTCCAGAGACAGCAGAAGATCCAGCAGCCAGTGGGCAGGTACAGGGAAAGCAGGAGAAGTACAGGCTGCCTTCCAGGCCTGCAGGAGGCAACATGTGGAACAGCGGAAACCAATGCTGAGCACACGCAGGCTCCTGAAAGTGTTGATCCCACTTCCAACTCAGAACTAGAGGCTGCCTCGATGTTTATTCAGTAGTTAGTAAAAAATGTGATGCCAACGTGATATTTACTGCATATGACCGTCCTGTGTATGTGTTCCATCACTCCATCTTCAAGGCAATCCTCTGCAGCTCTCCTGGGTTCTGTCTCACACTCTTCCCAGAACTGTTGTTTGCAGATGAGCTAACTGAGGCTTACCAAAGTCAAGAAACTTGCCCAGGAACTCACAGCATGTAAGTGATGGAGCTGATGTTTAAGCCTGAGCGTAACTGACTAAGTGTTATGTCTTTAACTCTTTTGTTTCTCTTCTAGTGAGAAAGAAAAACAAAGAAATGGAGCTTGTGACCTTCAGAAAGGTGTAGAATGCTGTACAGGCAGGGTAACACCCAATACAGGCCAATAGACCATGGATAATTTCCAGTCGGAGCAGACTTTAGGCCAAGTCTGGAAACATGGGGAGATTTTTTTTTTCTTTTTTTTCTTTTTGGTACTAGAGGTGGAACCCAGGACCTCTTTACTGAGCTCACATCCCTAGCCATTTATTTATTTTATTTTTGAGACAGTATTTTGTTAAATTGCTATGATGCCTAGGCTGGGCTCAAACTTGCAATTCTCCTGGCTTAGCCTTACAGAGTACTAAGATTATAGGCATGTACCACCATGCCTGGATACATAGAGAGAATTTTGAGAGGCAGACGGGAGGCCCTGGAGGGGCGGCTTCATGTGCAAGAGCTCACACAGCACCCCCATTCTACAGATGAGAAAACCGAGTGTTCGCTGGTTAGTGAAGTGACGTGCCCAAAGTCGCACAGCTGGTAAGGGTAGAATTGAATTTGAATCCACACACAGGCAGTGACAATAGTAGGAACCAAGGTCCTGAGGTCAAAAGCATGGGCCTAAACAAAAAGCAGTAAACTATCCTGTTTGGCTCAAGAGTAGTCTCAGCAAACAGTGGGTCTGGGGCTGAAGGCTTGGGCCAGCCTGGAGCAGGTGAAGGAGTTTGTTGTCAAGCATGAGAACAGAGGCCGCCTTGGACGGGAGCAACCAAGGGACAACACTTTTAAGTTGCAGCCCAGCCAGAGTCCAGACCACAGTCACTGTTTTCCAGTTGTCTCTTCTTGTTGCCTACATCCCTGCCAGGGTCAAGACCCTCAAACTCCTGACGGAGACACAATGGGAATGTGCGTAATCACTTGAGGTTAATGCCAGAGCCTTCTCACTGAGTGATTTCCGCTCCCCTTTGGTATTTTATGTAGAGTTAGGGTCTAAGTCACTAAGTGGCTCCTGCTGATCTCGAACTTGCCACCCTCCTGCCTCAGCTTCCCAGACTGCTGGGACTACAGGCATTGCCACTACACCCAGCCAAACTATTTAGATTTTTTTTTTTTCCTGAGTAGCATTTTTTCTAAGCATGGGAATCATACAAAAATAGGTGGCCAGATTTGTCCTACGGGTGTCATTTGTCCTGAGGTCTCTGGACTCAATGAAAGCTTCCCACATCAGTGTACCCATGAATTATTTGGGAACCTTGCTAAAATGCAGATTCTGATCAAGCGTATTAGCCAGAGACTTGGGGATCTGCATTTCCCATAAGCTCCTAGGGCTGATGGTGCTGGCCCACCGACCACACTTCGAGCGTCCATCCAGCTCAGCCAGTCTCTAGGGCAAGAGTAACTGCTTCAATTACTGATCCTGCCTCCCCGCCCTCTTTTTTGAGACAGGGTCTCACTCTGTTGCCCAAGCTGGTACTGCACTCACCAAGTAGCCCAGGCTGGCCTTGAGCTCACAATCCTCCTGCCTCAGGCTCCCAAGTACTGGGATTGCCGACTTGAGCCACCATGCTGGGCTTTATGTGGTGCCGGGGAACTGAACTCACGGGTTGGCACTTGCTAGGTAAGCGCTTTAAACTCTGCGTCATTTCTCCAGCCCTACTGATCCTGCTCTTCACTGAAGAAATGCTCTTCGCCTCTGAACACACTCGCCCCTGCATTTCCGTGGCCGTCACCTCTGTCCCATGCGTTTCTTTTCTATTTCCTTGTTTTTATGTCTCCTCCTGGCCTAGCCTCCGCCCGCTGGAGCACGAGCTCCTTGAGGGCGGGACCTCGCGGTTTTGCTCACCTCTGCTGTCCTACGGCCCTGCCCTGAGCAGGAACCCAGCAGACACAGCGTCTGGTGGACCTCCGCCGTCGCTCGCCCCCGCGGGGACTTTGTCATTTTACCACCACCTAGTGGACACTTTCGTGTACTGCGGGGTGGGGGAGAAAACGGCTCCGAGAGACGGATGCGGGCAGCCCCCGGAGGAGTCCTGCGGGCGCGGTTGCCCCCTCCGGTACGCCGTGCCTGCGTTCCTGTCTGTCGGCACAGCACCCGTTGGAGGAGCGCCCTCCTGGAGGAGACGGCACTGGAGCCGAGCCATGAGGGCAGGACGATTTGGGACAGCGGGAGCGAGAGAGGAAGACATCCCGGCAGAGCGAACGGAAGGAACGATGCGGCCTGCATGCGCTGACGGAGAAGGGGAGCAGGGATGCATGCGTGAGACGCGCCGCGGGAGGCGAGGCGGGGCAGGGGTACTCGGCGGAGGAGCGGCCCCACGGAGCGACCCTTCTTGTTCAAGAGCTCACTCAACCCACCAGGGCTGGGGAAGGAGAACACAGCACCCCCATTCTACAGATGAGAAAACCGAGTGTTCACTGGTTAGTGAAGTGACTTGCCCAAAGTCGCACAGTTGGTAAGGGGAGAATGGAATTTGAATCCAGATTATCCACCCAGATGAGGGCGCCTGCCCTGGACGTGGCAGGGGTCAGGAGGCTTGTTGGTAGGGGCGGGGCGTGTGCACAAAACCCATTGTACAGATTTGAGAACATACCTGATGAGGCACACACCAAGCAAGGCCCAGTGTGATTTCTATCCTGGCCTCTCCTGGGCTGTTATCTGATGGCTGATGGAGAAGTCCTGAGCCCTGACCCCAGAGGGCAGCAGAGAGCTTAGCTAGGGCTCTTGGGGAACCCAGGCCCCTGGGAACCCTGTTTGGGTTTCAGTTCCCAATGAGGCATGTCCCTGGAGACGGGGTGAGTGTGCACAGCTGCAGGTGGAGGAGGGCTGGGCCTCCCTGAGGAAGGAAGAGAAGCCAGCAGGACTTGCCCTGGGCTGTCCCAAGGCCGACCTCACCAAGACAGAGGGAGGGGTGTGAGGACACCCAGTTCTCGTGAGCTCAGCAGCTGAGCTGGGGGCCCCAGATTTTGAGCCCTTATTACGTCCTGGCACCCACCACAGAAGGCCAGCTGCCCTTTCCATGTTCCCTTGGCCCGCTTTTCCACAGAGCAGAGGGCTCCATCACCGGGTCTCAGAGATGTGGGGGCCATCTCCTCTCAGCTCTTGTTGAGTCCCAGACTATATGATTGCATGATTACCACTTTCAAGGTCTGAAAACTGAGGTCACAGGAGCCTCACGTCCTCTGCCTGAAGGACTTGCTCATGGTCACCAAATTTGAAGCTAGCCCTTGTTGTGCCCAGATTGCAAGACCCCAAGGAAGACCCCAGGAGCTGATACCGATGCAAGCACACGAGAGTCTTTATTGCAAGCTCGAGCCTGGGCCTGAGCACAATCCACACTCGAATTTTATAGGCAAAACCCACAAGATTGTAACAGAAACCATTCAAGTTATTTGTCACAAAACTGATTAATTATCACACAGGAAGTTTCCTGGGGAAAGTCTCTATCAGTTAAAGTTGACTGACTCTTTGTTTCACAAGAGACTGCATATCTGGCGATGTTTTCCAGAACCCAGGGACCCGGGCTTAGCCTTGAGTGACATACCCTTTTCCCAAGTCATAATTGTTAAATGGCCACCTAGCTTCAGGGAAACTGAAACCCAGACCTTTCCAGGAACCTGAGACTTTAGGCCTGCCACTTGAAAGAGGAGTTCAAGGCCTGCCATGTAGTCTCCGTGGCTTGGATCTTTCAACCGCAGATCCAGGCAGGGAGCCCAGGAGCATTTGGCTATAACCTTGATGACTGTCCCATCCCAAGCTGCCAGGCACACCCCAGGCCGTATCCACTGCTGCAGACCCCATCACAGCCTCTGGCAGCACTGAAGCATCTTCCACCCAGGGCCTTTCCCTGAGGCCCGGCTGCCGGCTGTAGGCTCCTGTTTTCAGGCTAGATGGTCTCCACTATACACGGGTCTCTCCAGCCCCCACCACTCCCCCAGTCTTCAAGTGTTCGACCTGGGAGAAGCACAGAGTGAAGATGGGGCAGGGTCTGAGCCTTTTCTGAGGCCCCAGTGTCCACAGTGGGAACACGGCTACACACGTTCTCTGAGACTACTGAAATCATTTAAGAGTAGATTTTTAACATGGGAAAGTTGGGGTTTAGTAGAGCACAGTAACCTGCTGGGTCTCTCCAGATTCCAGGCAGAGCAGTAACCTGTCCAGGATTCTGGCCATCCAAACTCAGCTTCCTTCAGTGGGAAAAGTTGGCCTGACACAGCTTTCCTAGCAGTGGCCCGAGGTTCTGTGTGTGCAGCAGAGGGCTGGCACCTGAGTCCACCTCTGCCAGGCTGAGGCTGAGGCCCATTTGCCCAGCCAGCCCTGCTGATATGCAGGCACCCTGCATGTGCTTTTGGGATTCTGCCAGGAACTGCAGCAGTCAGGTTCCTAGGGCTTCCTGGGATGGGTCCATTACTCCTGCTGGGAGCTGTTGCCAGTTTCCTTAATCCTTCCGACGGCATAGACAGGATATAGTAATGAGCTATACCAGCAGAACAGTTAATTCCATGAACTGGAAGCCAACTGTGCATTCTTAAATAAGCTACGTTTCTCTGTTCTCCATGACCCAGCTCAGCCACTGCAGAGTGAGTGGAAGGTGGGATCCAGAACCATGAAGTACCACCACGCTCACGGGGCCAGGACCTAGCACCCTCACGATTCAGACGGAGCTACAGGGGCCCAGAGAGGCTATGAGGTGGAGGCAAAGTCACAAGGCCAGTGAGGAAAACAGTTTGTGCACAGTGACAAAACTGTGCGCGAGGCCAGGGGGAGGGCCTGCCCCTCAGAACCAGGCTGGGCATCTGGTCCTGGGAATAGGCATTATGAGACCACCTCATCACCTCAGGACAGGGCTCCCCCTTCCCCCAACTCCAACCTGGAAGGGTCTCACAGAAAGCAGGCCTGGGGGCCTAGGAGACACCTCTGTGTGTAAATAAATGCACAGGTGGTGGAAGAGGCTGCTCAGCATATGAACAGCACAGGACAGCCTGGGAGCTATGTCTCGGAGCAGGATGACCAGAATTAGGCCGAGGCCAGTCCAAGGCTAGCCCCCCAAAGGGCCAGGCCGAGGCCCGTCCAAGGCTAGCCTCCCAGGGCTAGGTCAAGGCTAACCCCCCAAGGCTAGGCTGAGGCCAGGCCAAGGATAACCAACCAAAGGGCAAGGTCGAGGCCAGGCCAGGGCTAGCAACCCAAAGGGCTAGGCCGATGCCAGGGCTAACCACCCCCCCCCCACCGGCCCCCTCCCTCCCCCCACCTCACTAACAAGGGCGAGACCAAGGCCCAGCCTCGGCCAGCCCTGGGAAGGACTTGACCGAGGCCTGGCTGGGGCCAGCCCCCAAATGGTCTCCGCCTCCCGAGTGCTGGGATTACAGATGTGCACCATAATGCCCAGTTTAAAGCATTCATACATACAGGTATGTGTTATGCTGGGGAATTGAACCCAGGACCTTGAGCTTCTTAGCTGATCTATTCCTCTAGCCCTAAAGCAATTTTTAATAAGTAGAGTACACAGTTACTATCTGGTTCCAAGGGAGTGACACCCATTATGTTGCCTCCATTTTCACTGTCCCTAAGGCCAGCAGTCATACACCTGGTAGTTAGAAAGCCTACTTGTTTTTCACTCACGAAGAAATGCAAAAGGCCAACAGATACATGAGAAGATGTTCAACATTTCTAGCCATAAGAGAAATGCAAATCAAAACAACGCTAAGATACCATCTCACCCCAGAGAGAATGTCCTACATCAACAAGTCAAATAGCAATCAGTGCTGGCGAAGCTGTGGGGAGAAAGGAACCCTCCTACACTGCTGGTGGGAATGTAAATTCATACAACCCCTTTGGAAAGCAGTATGGAGAGCTCTCAAAAGACTAGAAATAAATATCCCCTTTGATCCAGCAACACCTATCCTGGGAATATATCCAAAAGAGACCAAAACAACACATAACAGAGATATATGTATACCCATGTTCCTAGCAGCACAACTAACAATAGCTAAAATATGGAAGTCACCAAAATACCCATCAACAGACCAGTGGATACACAAAATGTGGCATTTATACACAATGGAATACTATGCATCAATAAAGTCCAACCGCATGGAGGCTTTTACAGGCAAATGGAAGAAACTAGAGAACATCATGCTTAGTGAAGTGAGTCAGAAGCAGAAGGTGAAACATCAAATGGTCTCTCTGATATGAGAGACCCAGATCACAACTCCTATGGAACTTAAAATGAAAGACAAAGTGAAAGAGGGGGTAGGGTGGGGCCGGAGGGAGGGAGGGGTGGATAGGGGGAGGGACAAAAGGAGAGTGGGAATGTCCTTGTCACCTTGACAAGATACAACTGTGTACAAAATGCTCAACTTCATTGTAAACCTTGAATTTTGCACATATACATATCAATAAAATGTGGGGGGAAAATAAACAATAATGTGTATAAAATAAAAATGCCAGGACTTTGTTAGATGTTAAAAAAAAAAGAAAACCTATTTGTTTAAAATAATAGAATAATAGTGCCCAGAGGTGACGAGGATGGACAGAAGTAGTGCAGGGTGGTAGTGTGTGGTGAATATTAAAAAAATTCAAGCTAGATATTTTACCAAATGTTAATATTTAGAAAGTCATGTTTTTCCTGGTTCTCCCAAATTTTGGAATGTATGTAAAAAACAAGTAATTTCAAAGTATATCATCAAGTAGGGCATTTTTTCAGACTGGCAAGCAAATTTAAGTGCCTCCTCATATTTTTTTGTCAGGATTAGTCTTGCACTTAAAAAATTTTGAATTAATCCAGGTCAGGAGTTGCTCCTTATGGCATTAGATGTATTCATTAAATTGGGAATTGTGGTGAACATCTGTAGTCCCAGCACGTGGGAGGCTGAGGCCACAGGATTGCCATGTATTCAAGGCCAGCCTGGGCTACATAATGGGTTCAGGACCAGTCTGGAGTATGGAGCAAGACCCTGTCTCAAAAAAGAAAAAAGAAAAAAATGAACTCATTTCACAAATTTATGTCTCCCAAAGGCCAACTTCAGGAAACAGTAATTTGATAAACTTTATTAAGAGTCATAGAACCCATCTGTATATTTTGACCCATTGTTTTTCTCTGGAATTTATTCTTGAAAAGTACTTTTTAACAAACAAACCAAAACTGTAAGTGCATAAAGATTTAGAACAGAGGCAATGGCAGACATGTTCAGTCTGTAATTATCAATAAGGGGACAATGCAGTAAATCATGCTTGAGTTCTTGGTGGCTTCCTACCTAATAAAAACTATAATTCTAACAACTATAATGATTTTTTATGTTAGAAGGTTTCACACGAAAAAGAAAACAATTGTTATCAATGCATGGAGACTCTGGTCTCTACTACCAGAGAGATATTTTTCCTTCCTATTAGATTCTCATAGCAGTTTTGATATATATATATATAGATAGATAGATAGATAGATAGATAGATAGATAGATATAGATATAGATATATATGATCAATATTTATTCTCCCCCTTACCTGAGGCAGTGGAGTGACGAACTCGGAGCAGAGGGTCTCAGATTCTGAACTAGGTTGGCTCCCAGGTCTCCTATAGCAGAAACCAGTGCTCACTCAGAGGAGCAATCTTCTAACAGGGGACATGGCCAAGCCATCCTCCAGGGTAGAGACGATGGAAGACAATGCCCGCATCTAGGCTAGGCTTAGTGGCACTTGCCTGTAATCTCAGCACTCTGGAGGAGGTTCCAAATTAGCAAATTAGCAAAATCCTATCTCAAACTAAAAGCATAAGGGAAGAGCTGGGTTGTATTTCAATGCCAAGGCCTTGGGTTCAGTCCTCAGTAATGAAATAAAATAACGTAAGATAAAATATCTCTGCTCTAGCCCACTGTACCCAGTTTTGCTCAGAAGATTTGCTTCCTGATAGTGAGATTCAGAAGACCCCCTCATGTCAGGCCCACCTTGCTCTGAGCTGGGTTCATAGGAAGTCCCTTCTACACACTTAATCCATAAGATCATGTCAGTAAAACCTGGGAATCTCTAGCACTTGCAGGTATTTCTATTAGTAAAAACAAGCTGAAAAATGTCGTAATGAAAATTTTTTCTACTATACAAACATTGTCAAAAATAATACAACAAACTCCCATTTCTGTTGTGCAGCTTTGGAAAGAAAACTTTAAAGGGAAGGGGCTCCTGGGTGCTTCTAGGTCATCCATCCTGATCCCATTTCTCATCTCTGTCACTAAGAATGATCCAAACCTGAGCTGGGTGACCAGCCACTGACAATAAGTAGCATTTTTCTGCATGCCTTTGAACTTTCAATAGTGGTTTCATAGTGTTTATTATTCATTCAACAAATTCGCTGAATAAATACTCATTGGACATCTATTGTACATCAGGAATGTCAGTAAACAAAAACAGATCACTGCTCTTGGGGGTGGACATTTTGCAGGGGAGATAAGCCAAATAATAAACAAAATTGATGATGAAATTTAGATAATTATAAAATATGTTAGAATTTGAGAGGTGTAAAAGGAACAACCAGGAAAGTTGAAGGGTTGGGAGTGGAATGTTACAATTTTAAGTAGGGTGACATCTTTCTTTGTTATTTATTAAATCTTTGTATGAGTGTACTATCTTTATTCATTCCTTTGTCAATAAAACATTTAAGGGTTTTTCTTTCTTTGTCACTGGAAACAGTACTATTCTAAGCATTCTTCCAAAGGTCACGTCGTGCGCACAGGCAGATTTTCCCCCTTCCTGTCTTTCCCCTTTTCTTTCTTTCGAGCTGCAGGACACAGGCAGCAGTGACGGCGGGGCGGGTGGCCAGACAGAAACAGGGACAGCTAGCTCCAGGAGCTTTGGCCAGGCTCTGCCCTCCAGGCAGACACTTCCTAGAAGACTAGAGAAACTCTGACATGCCTGAGGATGTCCATCATCTGTGGTCAAAGATTAAGTTGAGAATATCTCCCAGAGTACAGAACAAAACAGAAAAAATACCAAGAAAGAGGAAATTTAAAAAATAAGATTAGTGAGCCAGTCCGGGAGGTCCGAGTTCTGAGTAATAAGAATTACAGATACAGAAAACAGAAGGACTGAAGTATTTTTAAAGGTTTGAGGGGTTTTTTGCCACATTTCCTTGCATTAAAGAACATGAGTCCCCACTACAGTGAATGGAAATAATCCAGATAAAGATATGTCATCATGAGATTTCTAAACACTGGTACCAAAGAAAAGATCCTTCAAGTAGATCTCATACAAAGGATCATGGATCAGAGGTGCATTGGATTATTTAAATAGAATCACTGGAAGCCAGAACACAACAGAATAAAATGTTCAAAACACTCAAAGAGAGAGTTTGTGGTAAAATTAATGATAAAAATTACAAAATTAAGCCAATAACAAAAAGTTCCTAGTCGGGGAAAACCAGAATGCTACGCTGAGACAGAGATAATATTCCACATAGCTCCTTGGACAATAGATTCACAGTATCAGTCAATGTCAGGTTTAGAAAATGAAAGCAGAAGAACTATATTTGGGTGTAGGAATTATAATTTGGAAAACACAGGTTTGAACAGCTCTAAGTGAGTGCTCTGAAAAATATCAGATAGTTCAGGGCTTTTCAAGAAAAGCAGTCCCTGAGGACCAAGGAAATTCCCCCTTCAGGGAAGTGGCTGGGAAGTTATCCTAACGCTATGCTACACGTGATGGGTGGCTACACTGTCACTGGGCGAGGTGTCTCCTTGCAGTAGTTAGTAGCTGCATTCAAAGACATTAGCTAGACCTGGTGGCAACAATGTTAGGGCAGGATGGCACGCTACTGCAGTGACGTCACTTTGGGCTGCTGAAGGAGGAGGATCTTAACTGTGAGCCTCCTAGCAACTTAGCCCTTATCTCAAAAAATAAAAATAAAAATAAAAATAATAAAAATAGACTGGCGATGTAGTTCAATGCAAAGGCCCAGCATTCAATCCTCAGTAACGGGTGGGGGTGGGGGGTTGGGAAAGGAAAGAATGCCAATGGCTTCTGCAGCTCGGCCCAGTTCTAAAGTTCACACACCTGTGCCCAGTGCAGGAGTTCCTCCTAACAGGTAGCCACCTAACACGTATTGAGCCCTGTTGCCTGGTGACCTCCCTAGTGTATTTTGAAACATTCTTTAAAAGTTGCTTTTTTGTGATTATTTTCTTCTAGATTTCACACAACGAGAAGAAGGCAAATAGTGAATATTGATCGGCTCAGAATTACAAATAATTGTATTTAGAGGTGTGTGTGTGTGTAGTACACATATTTGTTTTGTGGAAAGTGCTGGGGGAGTTGATGAAAGAGCTAGAATTTCCTCTCCATAATGACCAATGTTATATAATATGTAGATCTAAAAAAATCAAGACGTGGCAACAGGATCAGAGGTGTACAGTAAATGTCAAAAACTTGGAAAGTATCTAAGGGAATACAGAGAGAGCCGGAAAGAGAAGGGAAGTACAGCTGACCAAGATGTAGTGTGCGCATGTATCAATTCCTCAAGTTGAATGTAATTATTATGTTATCACAAATACATGCTAATAAAAATAAGTTTGGGGGAAAAAAGGAAGCAGTGTCTCTGGAAGGGCAAAAGACTGCGTGGGGCAGGGGATTCAGGGAATTGCTGATTTTCATAACAAATCTTGCGGAATTTCTTGACCTTTTAAATCCTGTGCATGTGCAGCTCGATAACAATTAAAACTAGGTTAAAGAGCTCCCTTGGGATGAGCAGCCTCGGACATATATTTTCTAGACCTCTTCGTTTATTTCCTCGGCATAAATTCCACAAGTGGGACTGCGGGTCAAAGGCGCCTATGCTTGGTGACCGTTGGGCGTGATCTCGCCCTTTCCAAAAGTCTGAGTCTCTTTCCAATCCTTGTAAGCACTATTATCAATATTCACACCTCTGCCAATTTTCATGTACCTGGATAGTTAAGGAAAAAGCAGGTATTATGTAGGTTAATTTGCATTTCTTTGGCTAGAAAATTGTTTTTACAAAGTCAACATACTTAACCTTTTTGTTTTTGCTTTTGTTTTTGTTTTGTTTTGGTTTTTTAAACGAATTTTCTGTTTCCATCCTTGTCTGTTTCACTCTTGGTGTGGGGGGACTCCTAGTAGCAAGCCCTCTCATTCCTCAGGTGTGAGAAACGTCTCCCCAGCGGGCCCTCCTCTCGCCGTCCTCTTCTGTATAAGGGGCTTCTGGCCTCTACGTTCCCGTCTGCCCTCTGCCTTCGGGTCCTTGCCTGGCAAGCCGGCGCGCGTCGCGGGCTTGTCACGCAGGGTCCCTTGCAATCATTTTTGATCTCTGAAAGGGAGAGAGCACGCAGGCTCGTCGTTGCCTCTCAGCACACCTCAGGATGGGCAGAATGTGCCGGTGACTCATTAAAAAGAAAAGTCCCAAAAAATAGAGGGTGTGAAGGGGTGCACCCTAAGTAATACGACATCACATCTGCTTGTTTGTCCACCTCCACACAAGTAAGACGTCATTTCCCAGCCTGCCTTGCAGGTGGATGTGGCGCCCGTGACTGGGTCCGGCCATTGGGGTTCCGTGGAGGTGATGCGTGCCTTCCCCTCGTGGCCCATAGGCCCCTCCCACATCATTCTCGCTCTGGCCACCGTCCTAGGGCAGGCAGCTTGCCGAGGTTCTAGGCGCTCTCTAGCAGAGCCAGAGGGCAAAAGGGCTTAGTGCCTGAACAGGCAGATGCCAGGTGGCCTACTAACCAGCAATCCTCATTGCTTTTTGTGTAAAGAATAATACCATTTTTCCCCTGAAGCATAGATTAATTAAAACACTTGTACTGTGTTAAGCCACTGAAATTTTGTTTTACATATGTTACAGTGGTTAACATTGCTAATGTCTGATACCCGTGTCTTAATTCTGGCACGACTCTGAGTTTCTCTGGACCAGAGTTTAGTAGATTAGTGGCATGATGCTGGTTCTTGATTTTAAATGAATGTACTTTTTTCTTGTGCTCTGATACTGGAGTTATGTTAAGTGTGTAAATTTAATTGGAGACATTTAAAACCTTTTTCTAAGTTCTGAGAAAGGCTAAGTAGTACAAGAATAAACTGTCATGTTAAAATGACAAAATTCATCCTGAAACAGCCAGCTGTGTCTTTTTACAAGAGCAATATTTTGACAAGCTATACTTCCTTTTTCAAATTTACTTTTGCTATAGACTAAAGCACATTCCCCCAAATCCATGGGTCGAAGCCCTAACCCCCAAAATGCCTGTAATTGGAGATAAGAAGGTAATTATGGTAAAGTAAGATTATAAGGGAGGCCTGCATGCAATGTGACCATTTTTCTCACAAGCAGAGAGACACCAGAGTTGCAAACACACAGGGAGAAGCCCACTTGAAGATGCAGCGAGAAGGCAGCTGTCCGCAAGCCAAGCAGAGTGGCTTCTGAAGTCGGTCCTGCTAGCACCTGGAACGTGGCTGTCCAACCTCCAGAACTGTGAGACAATAATGTTCTGTTGTTTAAGCCACTTTGTCTGTGGTATCTTATTATGACAATCCCAGCAGATAAATATAATAAATATTTTCTTTAGTGATAAAATACAAATAATAAGAAAGTCATTCATAATTTTACTTTTCAGGTATAATTATTGCAAAAATGTATTATATATGCTTTCAAACACATTATGAGAAACTGGAGTCATATTTTATACATACCAATTTGCAATCTGCTCCTGTTTATATTTAATAAGATGTAGTAAATATTTCCATGATAATGCAACTATTTCCTTTGGAGATATTTATTTTTTCAGATTTCAAAAGTAATGTGTTCGTTATAGGAAGTTCAAATGTCCCATACAGAAAGTAAAGCTTTCTCAATTCTTCCAAAGCCAAAGAGTACGTTTTTTACTGTTTTGTATCTTATAAATATTGCACTTCTTAGAGCATTATTTTATCGGCTGGAGGAATGGCACAGCAATTAAAGCGCTTGCCTAGCAAGTGCAATGTCAAGCGCTAAGTACATGAGTTGATTCCCCAGCACCACATAAGCTGGGCGTGGTGGCGCACGCCTATAATCCCAGCATTCAGGAGGCTGAGGCAGGAGGATTGCCCTGAGTCCAAAGCCAGCCTGGGCTCCATAGTGAGTTCAGAACAAGATCCTGGACTACAGAACAAGATCCTGTCTCAAATAAATAAATAAATAAATAAATAAATAAATAAATAGAAAAGAAAAGAAAAAGGAAAAATTATTTTATAATTTTCTCCCCCTGAATTGGGTTCTGTGTTGCCTACACTGGTCTTGAACTCATGATCCTCCTGCCTTAGCGTCTTGAGCAACCTGGATTACTGGCATGTTCACTGCACACAATCATTTTATAAATTTGTCACACTAATGAGAGTTATAGTTTTAATTAAAAAATCTGTTTGCATTACACTTGCCATCACACGGTCCCAACCTTCACTCCCAACACCTATCTGTCCTTCACGGTGCTGCTGCAGTGTGGCCTCCTCCACGGAGCCTTCTGCGGCCCTTGGACAGGATTGGCTCTCTCGCTCTCTGTTCCCACGTGCTCCTTCCTTTCTCCAGCACCCTGTTTGTAACCACACGTGGTCTCCTGTCATGGCAGTTTTGGCAGCTTGGAACAGGAACAGAGCTGGCCCGTCCGAACCTTGCCACATTTCCTTTTTGGGACCCATTCATTATTTAACCTCCCTGGACATACATGTTCTCATCTGTAAGATGACACAAGGATTATACCTGTGTTTCAAGTTAAGGATGAAAAAGGTTACTGGCACTCACTAAACTTGATATCTGTGTACAATTCCTGGTCCTGTCAGCTTCCTAAGGCTGGGACAGGAGGTTGCATATTGGTTGCCAGGAGGGAGGAGTTGGGGAATTGTTTTAGTGAATATAGAGTCTTACTTTTGCAAGATGAAAGGAGCTGGGGAAGCCAGGAGTGGGGTGGGAGTCTGTGACCCAGCAACGTGGGAGTCCAGGGATCGAGAGTTCCAGCCCAGACTGGACAATCTAGTGACTTATGAGACCATGTCTCTTAATAAACAGACAATAAATAAATAAATAGTTGGGATGCAGCTCAATGTAAAGGCCCTGGGTTCAATTTCCAGCCTCCCCGCACCCCCAAAAGAAAAGAAAATAGCAAGCAGGTAAACAAGAAAGAAATGATTAAGACAGCAAATTGTTCTGTGGCATTCTTTTTTCCACAATTAGGAAAATTAAACGCTTCTGGGTTCTTATGGGGTGCCCAGGCTAAGGAGTTCCCATTCACTAAGAGAAAGGGCCAAGGCTGAGGCCAGAGGATCAGGAATTCAAGGCTAGCCCGGGATACATAGCGAATGTGAGGCCAGCCTGAGTTACATGGTGAGGACTTGTCTCAACAAACAAGCAAACAAAACCCACAAAAAACCTCCCCAAAATCTCCCCCCCTTCACCCACCAAGAGAACAAGGCCCACAGGACCACAGATACAGAGGGCGCAGCGCCTTCTGCTCTAAGTGCGTGGTTGATCCCGCTGCCTTCTCCTCTCCAGGCCCCACATGCCCAGAGCTCAACAAGGACACGTCCCAGCTCCCTCCCAGCCCTGATGAGTGCACGGGAGTGTTAGAACAGAAGCACGTGCTTAAAAAAAAAAAAGCACAAAGTAGACAGAGAATTAAAAGTACAATTGAAAACCACGCTCACTATTCCAAGATTAAAAACATTCTTTAGAAACTGGGCTTATTAGAAGGCATGCTTCCTGCATGGTGATGGAGGGGAGGGCAGGTCACGAGGGCTCTCAGTAGGGGCAAGCAGGTAAAATGATTATGAAATATGTCAAATAAATGGTCCTTTTTTTCTCCCCAGGAGATAAGGAAAGGTAATTTGGTCTGTCAGTCGCACACACAGAAGACGTCATGGTCAGCTGCATTAATACTGAATACTTTGTCCAGAGTCACAGAGCTAAAAGAAATTACAGAATCTTTCTACTGTGAATTCTGGCATGACTCTCAGCAGACCTCTCCCCACCTGAATTCAAAAGAGAGATTAATAAGAAAAAGGTGAGGCCTTATGTGGGACCCTCAGCGGCTTTCCTCCCACACTTGGGACCCCACCTCCAGCCACCTACCAGCCCCATCTCTGGTCACGCCCTCACTAGGTCCAGCTCAGCAGCACACAACCCAAGCTGTTTTCTGGGACAGTCTGTGTCTCCAGCCCCTGGCCTTGCTTGGGCTTTTCCCTTGCTGAGCAGCTCCACACTCAGGGGTGTGTGTTAAAGCCTACGCCTTCCACACCACTCCGAAGGGCCGCCTCCCTCAGGCCACACGCCGCCTCCTTTCCCTCCAGCAGGAGTCCCCTGACACTGCATGCTCACCTTTTGCATTACGATGGGTATTTTGTGTCCCTGTCTCCTTTACCAAGCGCCCTAGACCTCCCTAAAGAAAAGATTACCCCCCCCTCACCCCCATCTTGCCTGGGTCCAGCAAAGGGCCTGGCCCTTAGTCGGGGGAGGGGATGTATTCTACAATTTTCTATTGCATAGTCTAGGATGGCAGGTTTTTTTTTTTTTTTTTTTTTTTTTTTTTGGTCTTTTTTGAATTGGTAGTGGAGGCTGTGCTGTTAGGTTGAGAATGGACATTAGGTTACTCTCAACGTCTACTTCCGGGTTTTGAATAGCAAGAGACCCGCTTCCCCTCTGCCTTCCATCCGGGCAGGCTGGACAAGGAATCCCACTCACAGCGCTTACTCCATACTAGAAGCCTCCTTTCTGTTTCTGCTTTTGGGGACTTGCTGGTCTCTGGAACAATTAAACATCTTTCAAAGCAGTTGGATTCCCTCATGTAATAAGTACTGAATTATTTTAAGCTGTCATACTCGATTAATTTTATTATCAGTTAATTAAGTATTAACAATTTAAGAAAAATGAATATTTGCCCAGTTACTTAAATTAAACCATTAATTGTTCATTTATTCCTTTTAAAAAATGGACATCTATTATCTCCTGCAGATGGTGAAGCTGCGTTTGGAGTTACCCAGGCCTCTGAGGCAGATCCTGTACAGGGGTGCCCTCTTGGCTTGTGGGGCCAGGAGGCACCAGGAATGAGGCCTACAGCATGTGCCAGGGGCCTTAGCCTCAGGACGGTGCAGGAGGCTACTGTCTCTGAACCACCTTGGCGATACTTGGGGCAAAGGGAGGTGAGAGTAGTCAAGTACCAAGCAAGCCAGGCTGCATGGATATTACACAGCACCCAGAGGACTGTGATCTAGGACAGATCCACCGCTGGGCCGCCTGGTGCAAAACTCCCTGAGGCCATCTCCTCAGTCTCTGTAGGACTGGGTCTTCCTTGTGCATGATGGCTGGCCAGGGGCAGGCAGAAGCAGTCTCCCCTCTTTCTCTAGGTTTACAGTAAGAGGTCACTGTGTGGTCACTGAGGCCCTGTCTAGCCTGACTCACTGTGTGCATAGAATGCCCCACCCTAGAGGTTGCCCCAAATGTCCAGTCCCACACAGTGAGGGCAGGCACATGCCAAGGTCGCCAGGCCATGTGGTAGTCATCATATGCCCAGGACCTACAACAGGGGGACATGCCAACTGTCCCCCAGCATTTCCTGATGATAGAAATGCCCAGTGACCATCTACACCAGGGGTCAGCACACTAGGCCAAATATGGCCCAGTGTTTGTTTTTTGGAATGGTTTAGAAGCAGAGAAAGATGTTTACATGTTTAAAGAATTGGAAAAAAATCAAAAGAAGAATAATTTTTGTGATATGTGAAAATTATAACAAATATTGCTATCCTGTGGGACCCGGACTAGGCCTGAAATGATTATAGGTCTCAGTGGCTCATACCCTGATAATCTCGATGCTCGAGATGAGACCAGCAGGCGTGGGGGCCACTCCCTCTTATCTCAGATCTAGGATGGGCCACAGCTCATCATACCCAAATTCCTAATTTTCCCCACCTTCCAGACCCTTACCAGGAATCACATGGTCAGGTTTCGAAAGACCTGCCATGCAAATTATGCTACTTTCTGACTCCAAAATCCCCCCAATCAGTGAATGACCCTTGCCCTGTTACCTGGTGGACCCACCTCCTTTAAACTGCTTATAAGCCTGGCCCTCACCTCCAATAAATGAACTGTTAACACTGTTTCAGCCTCCCAGATGTGATTTCGTCTTACTCACGCCGGTAGAGACCCTGTTACCCCAGACTTTGCTGGTTCCTGATCACTGGTGGCCAATGGTGGCCAGGAACCCCCAGACCTGGACAGTATCCAGAAACAGAATTTTGTTTTTGGAGCACAAATGTACTCACTTGTTTAATGTGAACAGCATTACCTATGGCTGGTTTTGTTCTACAAAGCAGAGCTGAGTAGTTGTGGAAGGAGACCTTTATGTTCAAATATTGACTGCCTGTTTATAAACATTTTATCAACACCTGGTCTACAGGACTTTTCTGGGACAATCATCAGAACTGTCTTTATCAGCAGGAGAATTGTCTTTCTGCTTTTTGTTTTACTGGTATTTGGCTATATTTCATGCAATAAACTCCTAATAAACACTCTCTTAACTGGGTACTAAGGAAACACATAAATCTAGTCCCAATTGCAATGGCCCTCCTAGTATAATGGGGAAATGGAGGGGAAGCTGGAACCATTATCAAAAATTCTAGAGTTGTGTGGTGTTTTCTGCATTCTGCATGCCCTGGGATCATGCATCAACTGGTGTCATTGGCCGGTGTCTGCTTCAGAGTCCTCAGCCATTTGCCTCCACTGTGTTTCTCAAATGCTGCTTTTTAAAAAGCTGATGCTGGACAAGCTGGATGTGAAGGGGAAGCAGGTCATTATGAGAGTAGACCTCAATGTTTCTGTGACGAACAACCAGATACTCAACAACCAAAGAATCAAGGCTGCTCTTCCAAGCATCAAATTCTGCTTGGACAATGGAGCTAAGACTATTGTCGTTATGGGCCTCTTGGGCAGACCTGATGATATTCCAGTGCCTGACAAGTATTCATTACAGCCAGTTGCTGTAGAACTCAAATCTCTGCTGGGCAGGAATGTTCTGTTCTTGAAGGATTGTGTGGGTCCAGAAGCAGAGAAAGCCTGTGCTGACTCAGCAGCTGGGACTGTCACCCTTCTGGAGAACCTCCGCTTTCGTGTTGAGGAAGAAGGAAAGGGGAAAGATGCTTCTGGGAACAAGGTTAAAGCTGAGCCAGCCGAAATAGAAGTATTCGCAGTTTCACCTTCCAAGCTAGGAGATGTCTGTGTCAATGATGCTTTTGGCACTGCACACTGAGCCCACAGCTCCGTGGTGACAGTCAATTTGCCACAGAAGGTTGGTGTTTTTTGATGAAGAAACAGCTGACATATTTTGCCAAAAACTTGGAGAACCCAGAGTGACCATTTCTGGCCATCTTGGGTGGAGTTAAAGTTGTAGATAAGATTCAGCTGATCAACAATATGCTGGACAGAGTAAATAAGTTGGCTATCAGTGGTGGAATGGCTTTTACCTTCCTTAAGGAGATAACAATATGGAGATTCCTTGTTTGATGAGGAGGGAGCAAAAATTATCAAAGACCTTAAGTCCAAAACCGAGAAGAATGGTGTGAAGATTACCTTGCCTGTTGACTTTGTCACTGACAAGTTTGATGAGACTGGCCAAGCCACTGTGGCCTCTGGCAAACCTGCTGGCTGGATGGGATTGGACCGTGGTCCTGAGAACAGCAAGAAGTCTGCTGAGACTGTGGCACAGGCTAAGCAGATTGTGTGGAATGGACCTGTTGAGGTATCTGAATGGGAAGATTTTGCCCAGGGAGCCAAAGCCCTCATGGATGAGGTAGTGAAAGCCACTTCTAGGCGCTGCATCACCATCATAGGTGGTGGAGACACTGCCATTTGCTGTGCCAAACGAAACACGGAAGATAAAGTCAGCCATGTGAGCAGTTAGAGCTCCCGGAAGGTAAAGTCCTTCTGAGGGTGGATGCTCTCAGCAATGTTTAGTTACTTTCCTGCCTTTTGGTTCCTGTGCATATCCTGAGTCAAGTTAGTATTTTCCTCACCTCCACTTGGTATTAGCTAAAACCTTCCCTCTGGTCAAGATTTATCTAGTGGACAAGAGATGCAGCATCAGGACCCCTTAAAGAGTCACACAGCATCTCAGCGGATCATCACTGCACCCTGAATTTGCCTACAATCCTCAAGATTTCATTTAAAGTTCTTAGTGATTAAACCATTGTGCATTCTAGAGGCATCTGTGTTTTGCCAGTTAAGTTGAGCTGTGTTTGAAGTAGCCTGTTCTAATTAACTTTATCACTGTTCACTACTCAAGTATGGAAACAAGATGAAACGACAGATATAGGTAGAGAGAAGTTCACCTAAATAAACAATAAAAGTGTCCATTGAAACTGGAAAAAAAATTCTATTCCTGCTGCCTCTAAAGCGCAGATGCCATGAGGAACCACGGCCCCTGAGCTGGGCTACTGGGTCATCCTTACTGCTGTCAGTCTGTAAGGACAGTTGACCTCTGAACCCAGGTGGGGAACAGAAAGGAAGAAACTCCCTTCCAAACTCTTCTCCAGGTTGGCAGTGTTCAAAGGGTACCTGTTTTTTTATTTGCTCTACAGGACTCTTTAAAAATAACGTGAGAAAACCTCTTTGGCTCAATCACAAACCATGGGAATTAAATTTGTATAGTGCATTTAACTGACAACGAATATCAAGCAAGGTCCCAAGTACATGTTGAGATTACAAGACGACACTGACCAGAGACCAGTGTCATCGACAGCCTTGTGATGGCTGCTGTGCACATACCACCCTGACACACCTGCCCCTCTATGTGCCGGCTGGGCAAGGCCCGATGCTACCCCATGCTCTGTGCATGACAGTAACACGGCTCACTAGAGGCGGAACAGTGCACACAGGGGTGCCTTGTGCTTTTCTTATGTATTTAAATAAACAGCTAAGAAGATCATCACTAGGGGGTTGAGGGTATAGCTCAGCAGTTGGAGTGCTTATCTAGCAAATGCAAGGACTTGGGCTCCATTCCCAGGACCACATAAGCCAGGAGTGGTGGCACATGCCTGTAATACTGGTACTTGGGAGGGTGAGGCAGGAGGATTGCTGTATATTTGAGGCTACATAGTGAGTTTAGGACCAGCCTGGACCACAGTGAGAACCTGTCTCAAAAACAAACAAACAAACCCCCCAAAACAAAGATTATCACTGGTGTCTCTTTGGCTTTTAGGTCTGAGCAATATCATTTGGGAAAAGATACTCTAGTTCAACTCTCTGGTTTTATAGATGAGGAAACTGAGGCCCAGAGGTGAAGATGACTCTTGAAAAATTCCGATGGCCAGGACTAAGAGTTGGCCTGAGACTCCTGGCCTGATACTTCATTTTGGTGAGGTGATTCCTCAGGAGTCTGCAGGTGGTGCTGCTTCTAAGAAGCCAGAGGGACACCTGGGCTCCATCTTCTTGTTTAACTGTGTATTATTATTATTATTATTATTTTTATTTACTATGTAGCTCAGGCTTGGACGCACGACAGTCCTCCTGCCTCAGCCTCCTGAGTGCTGGGATTACAGGCATGCACCACCAAAGCTGGCTTTATGTGGTGCTGGGGGATCAAACTCAGGGCCTTGCACTTGCTAGGGAAGTGTTTTAACCATTGTGCCATTCATCCAGCTCCTCGCTGTATTTTTGAATAAGGATAGAAAATATATTTTCTAGACTTCAAAGTCTAAGGCTTCTTAGTGTTATTAGAGAAAAACAATTTAAAGAAATTAAATCTATAAGATGTGGTGCTTCAATGCCAAACCCAACCACTATCAAAAACATCAGCTGTGAACATTGAGAGTCACAATGCCTGATGACAGTAAATGACGGTGCAGTTCCCAGTCTCCCAGTGCCTGTGTCCTTCGGCCTGACACTCATAGACACTGGCGCTCTGACAGGGGCTGGCCTCAGTGCTTGCTTTGAGCAATGGAACGTGCTGGAGAGTGCGACAACCCTGGCCGGGGCGTCGTGGTCTTTCTGGTCCCAGCACTGAGCCACTTCAGTGACCCGGAATCTTACAGGTCAGGGGCAAGGGTGGCTTCCACGTCCATGGTCCCCACTCCCCTCACATAACAGCTGTACCACACAACAAGTGACGCTGGAACTAAACCCAGCCGATGCCCCATTAATGGTCTCTTCTACATTTCAACAGGGCCTTCCAACTGTAATTTTATGCATGGAGGCTGCGCTGTCTAATTTGAGTCCAGAAAACTATGCCTAAGAGATATTGTGGCTTGGGTAGTTTCTTCTTTCCTTCTGCCTGTCTGGCTTAGTGGCCTATCCTGGCTGAGGGCCCACTCGGCACCAGGATCCACACAGGGCACCATCACCATGGAGTAGAAAAGAATGAAAAGTCATTTGAAACCAATAGAATCAGCCCGTGGTCTGAATACCACTGTGTGACTTAAGGGAATTACTTAGCTTCTCTGAGCCTCACTTTCTTCATTATGTGTTCATAAGTGAATGAACCTGTGTTCCTCATCTGTATCCATAAGTGTCAAGAGGCCTACCTAACTCCCAGGGCTGCAGGGAGTACGTAAAGGGCGCGTGGGATGGAGGAGTACTTGGGGACAATATTTACAGCAGTTGTTTGTTTGGACCGCCTCCATCTTCATTTTTAACAATGTAAACAACAATAGGAAGATTAGCAGAAAGGTAGTTTTCCTATCTTTCCCTAAGAATGGGATTATGTGTATTTTTTTTTTTTTTTTTTGGTGTTGGGGATCGAACCCAGGGCCTCACCCTTGCTAGGCAAGGACTCTGTGCTGAGCTATACTCCCGCCCCTATATTGTAATTTTGATTTTCACTTAGTAACATGTGCTGTAAACATCTTTCCATGCAACTAAATATATATATAGATTAAACCACATCAGTTAATGTTCCAAAAATATTCTGCACCCCTCTGCTCCATCCCAGGCAACATGAAAGCTGAATAAAGACACAGCCCCACGCGCACTGACACGGCTTCCTTGTCTTTCTTCCACACAGTCCCCTGGGTCTTCCTGAGACCCCCTGGGGAGAATTCGGGTGACTCAGGAGGCTGGGGAAGATCAAGGGGATCAGCTCTGAACTCCATGGTGGTCACCTGCTGTGACAGGCCATGCTGCTGTCACTGGAGAGAAGGTCTCTGAGCCGTGTCATTTGTTGTTGACAAATCTAACCAAATTTGAATAGGATGGGGGACATGTGCATTTAAAGAAGAGTCTCTACAGCTTTGTAGCACACGGACATAAATGTACCCACTTTGGACTGCAGTGAAAATGCAGCACCGGGAAGAGGGAATGGTTGGCAAGAGCTGTTCCTAGCAGCTCAGTCAGTGGGAAGCCCATTTCCCAGATGTGCAGCAGTAGACAACACTGTAAAGAAAACAAAGAGCTCCCCTAGGATGGCAAGGAGTATGAGGTCACCATAAACCAGTGAGTGTGGCTCTATGCAGAGATAATGTGTAATGCTGAGTGAAAAACAAGCTCAAAAATACTGCACACATTGCGATCATTCCATACTCTATACTGACCGTCAGGAGGGTGTGGGGAGGGGTAGAGGAGCAGTGCTATTGCTTTGTTCCCTGTACAGCTAAGTGAATAGCTATTTTAAACTTGACACCAGGCCCTGATTGGGCAGTGATTAGGAACAGAAGGGTATGGTCATGAGAGACCAGTTAAGAGGACACAGGGAGGGTAAAGGGACAGGTCACACCTGCTCTAAGCACTCTCCTGGGGAGACAGAGGCCGTTTGGGCAGGCTTGCCCAAACGGAAGGAAGGGAGCTCTCCTTGCTGCAGGCATGGGAGCCTGTGGCGGAAGGGAAGGTGTTGGCATGCTTCACGTCATAGATGTTCTGTCTGTGGTCTTTGAGGACCACAGATGCTCCAGCTTCTGGTTGGGAGCTGTCTGCTCCTGAACACACATGCAAGCTTGAATAAGCTCCTCCAGAGGGAGGCTTCGGAGCTGCGTCCTGCTGCCTCTGCCTGGTGGAGGAGTTCCTGCTCCCTCTTCCTTCCACACAGAGTGCCCAGGAAGTAGGCTTGGTTGCTGGGTAGGCTCTACTCTAGAAAACCTGGCTTCCAAGAGCTCTGGATGAGCAGCAGTGCAGAGTCACATTCAGGCCGAACAGTCTCCACACAGCTCCTCCACTGCTCCTCATAGAGAGGGGGATGCTGAGGCCCTGGGGAGATGACTTATCTAGGGGAACATCTAGCCCCAACTCAGGTGTCCTGCCTCTATCTTGAACCATTCTCTGAGTAAAGGGCTTTTCTACCACCTGGCAGCTGTCAGGAGATGTAAGCTTTTTCTAAAGCAGAAGGAGTGGCTACAGAGCAGGAAGGGTCAAAGGGTAAGCTAGGTCAATAGTCCCACCTGGCTTCCAGGGTCAGAGGTCTTCCACAAGGGATTCAGCTGGGGCATCCCTCCAGCCATTCAGATTAACCTCTCGGCCCTCATGGTGAGCATGCAAATAGGCCATCTTCTGTCTCAGCCTCCTTGTTTCTTGGCTGGGATAAACTGGCCTTTGGACAAGATTATTTTTGCAAGAAACGGAATTGTTATCACTTAATTGAAAATAATTATCCAATGCAAATTGAGCTCAACTTGTCTAGCTAGAAATAAAGAAGTGAGTATTTTGGGTGGTTTCGCTGCTGCAAAGGCAGGTATTTTAAGTAAATGAAAGTAATGAGATGCAGGCTTCTCTTTCTGCCAGAGCCCTGGGAAACCTACGGGTCTTTCTTAACTGGCCCCCCACCCATGGCTGGGAAGTCTGGCTCACCCTTGTGCAAATCAGGGGTTGTTTTAATGGGTGTGTCCTGGAAAAGTTCAGATGGAGCTGGAGGCCCATGGAGGGCAGCTGAGTGTGGCAGAGATAAGGATAATCCCACGCAGGGGCTCAGTCCCCAGGGGATTTTTCCCGACACACACAGTTACTTTGAACTCTGCTGTCTTTTGGAACAAGGAAAAACAAAAGGTCTGGGTAGAGGGAGAGCGGTGCTGATGGAGCCCAGTGTGGGAGGCTGCTGCTCCTCCTCCTTCATCCACTCCGGTCCTTGGGCCAAACTGCAAGTTCTCTGAGGCGCTTCCTCACCCAACTGACTCCCAGCTCCGGTTGCTTCCCTGAGCGTGTCTTGGATTTGTTCACCTCTTTCCCGCTGTTTCTGCACCAGTTGCCGCAGCAGTGCTGTGTAGTAAGCAGCCAAGCGCTTCCGGGCCTACACCCGCAGCCGCTCCTCCTCCGGGTGCTGCGGCTCTGTCGACCACAGCTGTGCCCCACACGTCCATCCCTCAGCCTGAGAGCAGCAAGCGGCTGGACAGGCCATCTCGTGCTTATGGGGGATGCACCAGAGGGCGGGCGGAGATGCATGAGGCCAAGTCTCCAGCCGGTATCAGTTAGTTGTGTCCCATTCCACTGGTCACAAGTCCAAGAGCAAAGTCTAGAGATAGGAGGACTCACAACTCCCAGAATGGGACGACTGCCTGCTGCCCCCACCCCGGCTCCCTCTCTTCGTGACCTCCCCCTGACGTCCCCACCTCTGGGATCAGCTCGTGCCTCTCATCTACTCCTCACAGAACGGTTTGCTCCTTCTGAAATCCAGATCTGACCATCTCGCTTTTTGGCTTAAAAACTCATAGCACCTTTCTTCCAGTTTGTGGTCTCATTCCTCTTTCCTGAGATCAGAGTCACGTTTAACGAGGGGATGTGTTGTTATATAGCTTCATCGTTGTGAGAACACCACAGAAAGTACCAACACCTATATGAAGACGGTTGGGATACAATTATGGTCTCACAAGATCACCATCATATGTTAAACCAGGAAGTTGTTACATAATTCATGACTATATATGAAATTCGAGTATAAACTTGCTGCCTTTAAAAAAAATCCTCAGGTGTGAAATATGCTGACAGTACAGTTGTCATGGTAGCCCCTCCATTTGAGTTACTCTGGATCTCTGGCTTGTAGGAGGATCCCTGGCAGTCCACACTTAGGCATAGCACCACACAGAGACCCTGCCTCAAAAAAGAACCCAACCTAAACATAAGCAGCACACTCCGGAAAGACCACGAGCAAACCTCAGGACTGTGGTACTGCCGCTGGGTTGTGGCATCCTTCAAATGCTGTTGCTCATCAGAGCCATAGAAAAGTATGAGGCTCATGGTAAAGGCAGAGAGGTAGGTAGAGTCTGCTGTTCTCTTCAAAAAAACCAGCCATGAATCCACCTGGGTGTAAACTTTTCACAATGACCTATTTGTGCTTAATGAAGCTGTATAAGTAAGTGTTACTTAGAATGTGGCCTGTATACCAATAGTGTCTGCAAACACTTATTTACAGATTCATGGAAGCATTAGGAGTTTCTACCAGAATGCATATCACTGCCGCTAATGACGCTGTCTAGGGCCTTGGGTGCTTTTTCATAGCAAGACTCAGTGAAGAAGGCCGTGTGCTGATTTACTTTCAGTGGCAAGTTGCCTATCTTGTGTGCACTGCTCATGAAGTTTGTGGTCCATCTTCTTTGAGACTGCTCGCCTCTCCTCACCCCTGTGGATGTGAACCTGAGGAGCCCAGGCATCTCTGAGTGGTACTGCCAAGAAAATTGTGAAGGCACTGGGCAAAAGCTATTAATTCAAAAAAATTAATAAGCACTACACTCTTTCAGATGGGATATAAATTCATGATCAGTCAGATTGGGCCCTCCCTCATACAACAAATCTTGACTGAGCCATTTCCAAGTGCCATTCCAGCACTGCCGTAAACGGCCTTCACTCCCACCCAAACTCAAGGCCCCCTGGAGGCTGCCAGGAATCATCTGTGTATTTCCCCTAATTCATCTAACAAACACTTGTCCACTTTCTCCAGAGCCTTGCCTTTGGCCAGTACTGGGGAGGAGGTAAGTCCCCTGCATTCAGCAAGAGAGATGGCAGATATATATACCTAGGGAACTTTTCTTTGTTGGTTAAAAAAGTTTCTAATGTAATACATGCTTATAATAAATTTAAACAATACTTCATATAAAGGCAATAACACACTTCATAGAGATAAGAAAGAGAAATCCTTCCAGATTTCTTTCTATGAATATGCAATACAATATTGTTTTATATATATATATATATATATATATATATATATATGTGTGTGTGTGTGTGTGTGTGTGTGTATCTCTTCACACACATAAATATATATACTATGATTTTTATAGAATGTAAAATTTAGAGATACAAATTATTTCTGTATATACATTTTCACATATATATTTTAATTTGTGCAAAAATGAATCTTACAGCTTATTTTATTCTGCAACTCCAATGCTCACGGCTCTAGAGCAAAGTATACAAACGTAAGTGGGGCCTAGAATACGGTGCCAGAGCTAGGATGAGGTGGCCCTGGGAGTGCATGATAGCGGGATGTCCACTGAGTCCTCGCTAGCACCTTCACAGCAGGCTAGGGAGTTCCCCTACCTGGGAGTTGCACTCTCTGTGTGGCCTGTGGCCATCGAAGTCGATGCTGGAGCTGGCTGGAGAATGTGGCAAAACTTTGCTGGGCTGGGAGATGAGAGAATAAACGCTGAGGGGTAAAGAATGGCCAAGATAAGGCCTAGAGGTGGGATATGAGACTGTCCTCTCTGTACATCCCTTCATGTGACAGTCCCTACCAGATGATTGCCAGCTGGTGCACACACCCATGGGCTGATTAATGAAAAATGTCTTTCCACATGCCCCAAAGAGCAGTTCCAAATCCGCCTCTCTAGCTCCTCTGGTACCCAGAGCTCTGATGTGGCTTGTCCAGTAGTAGGTGATGGCTGCTTGCACTGTGGCAATGCTTACTGGGGTCCCGTTAAGCAGAAAGTACCATTTACAAAGGGGTTCTTTACACAACGAGGAGAAATTAATTCATGACCAGGCAAAGGGCAGGGCTGGGAACTTGACAGGAGTCTGTCCTCTCTGCCTATTACACATACCGCCTGGACAAGCCAGCTCTGTGCTCACTTCCACTTTGACAGCTGGTCTTATAAAATGAGAAGCCTTTACACATGGGAATTTACCCAATGCTAATCTGGATAATTTAAAAAAATAAAAAAAAACCCAGCTGAAATACCCTACCAAAATTCAGAAGGAGCTCCTCTTGCTCTGCCTAAATACACCAGCGTATTTCTGTTACTTATTCTGGTGCCACTCTCATGATGACTGGTTTGGGGCCTCCTGGTGCTGGGCAGCAGGTGGCAGGACCTTCTGAGATCCTGGTCCTGGCAGCTCCGCAAGCAGCCAGGCTTGGGTACTGGGCAGGCACTGGACACCCTGGCTTGCTGTTCCACATATTTGCTGAGTGCATATTTAGCCCAGTGACATTTCCCTGTCCTTGAGTCTGTCCTCCCTTCTCTGGTGTCGAACTCTATGAATTAGGGTGGGTGCGTGGCAACAGAAGTCATTACAATATACAACGAGAAGGGAATTTCCAAGAGTTTTCCTGATCTGATTTTATAAAAAAACCAAACCAAACCAGTGAACAAAACAGAAAAATGAGGGGAATCAGGTGTGGTGCCCCAGCTACTAGGGAGGCTAAGGCAGAAAGATCACAGGTGCAAGGCTGACCTAGGAAACTGAGTGAGTTCCTGTCTCTAAATTGAAAAACAAAACAGCTGGATATGGTGAAACACACTTGTAATCCCAGTTCTCTGGGAGGCTGAGGCAGGAGAATCATAAATTAGAGCCCAGTCTGGATAACCCATGGTACTTTGTGTTAAATAATAACAAACAGAGATGGGGATGTAGCTCAGCAGCAGAATACTCTGGATTCAATCTCTGGTCTTTCCTTCCTTCCTTCCTTCCTTCCTTCCTTCCTTCCTTCCTTCCTTCCTTCCTACCTTCCTTCCTTCCTTCCTTCCTTTCTTTCCTTTCTTTCTTTTTCTTTTTTTGTACTGGGGATGAACCCAGGGTCTTCACACTGAGCTACTTTCCTAGCCCTTTTATTTTTAAGACAGAGTCTCACTAAATCTCTAAATGGTCCTTGTGAGTTTGTGATCCTCCTCCTCCTGCCTCAGCCGCATTGAGTGCTGAGACTGCATGTCTGTGCCATCATGCCAACTTTATAATTTTGTTTTTGTTAAAGAAAAGTCTTGGGGATATAGTTTAGTGGTGGAGCACTTCTCTAACATGTACGAGGACCTTGGTTCAATCCCCCGCACCACAAAAACAAACAAAACAAAACAACCAGAAAGAAAACAGCTTCCAGAAAACAAGGGGAAAGCAAATCAGCGAGGCCTCCACCTGAGACCTGTCCCCTCCCTCTCATCCCTGGCACACCGTGTCCACCTTGCGGCCGCGCACAGGGATCACCCTCTTCTCTACACATGCGCACTCTGAGTTTTGAGCCCTCCAGGTTGTGCCCCACTTACCCAATGTGACCCCAAGTACAGTGATGTGGAACCTCAGTGACGCCACGTGGATCTTGAGCACGACGGCCACTGTGCTGCTCCCTCCGGCACCCACAGATGCCTGACCCACCCCTCCTTCCCACTTGGAGGTCTGTGCAATGCAGACCACCCTTGGTCAGCCGTGCTGGGGCTGTTTCTGGACAACCCCCTCTGCTGTCTTGTCGTCCTGCCCTGCTTCATCCATCTCACCACCACACTCTGCAGCCTGGGCCCCCGCCAGGGCTCTCTACCTTCTCCACCTGAGTGAGTCCTCCCATGGCCTGCCGCGGGGCCTTTGAACAAGCATGTGTGAAATGTGTTCTCATTTGTGCTTTTACCATTCATTCTACATTCATCTTTGAGTCTCAATTCAGAAAAAACTTCCTCAGAGGAAGCCTCCTCTGAATCTATTCCTTGGCCCAAGTCAGAACTGAGTCCCTGCCCCGGCCACCCAGCTCCCACAGATACTGTGTGTGTGAGGCTTTGCTGAGTGCTATAGTTACCTCTGTTTATATCATAATAACTTCCAGAACCTTTGCACTGCCTTTTAAAAACTCACGGTAAGCCGTTGTGTCCATAGCACATATAAAAAACTTAGGATGATACAAAGAGGATTAATAGAGATAGTCCCTGCACACAGATGATGAGGAAGCTTGCCAAGTGTTTTATATGTTTAAGTATGGCCAAGAAAAGCCTTATTACTTCTTAAAAACCAACATATAACCTACATAATTTATCGTTACAGTTTTGATGGATGTTTCCATATTTATACATGTATAGGTTTGGAACACAGACGGGCAGGCCAAGGCACACACTGGAAAGCTTAAGGCTCTCTGTGTGCCTCCTCATACGTGTTGGGAAGGAGGGACTACCTCTAGGTAACTCAGACTTTGGGTCAAAGAAAGCAGATACACGTCCAGCATCCTGAAAGGAAGCCGCGAGGTCTCAGGATGGGGCCCTCGACCCCTGAGATCCATTTGTGGAACCTTTCCAGGACCTCAGAAGGTTCCCTAGCACCCCTGCAGTCACCATCTCCTAAGGACGTAGTGCTGCATTAAACTTTTCCCGAGGAGATGTGAGCAAATGTCTATTCACCCCAGATAGTGCACAGGTGACAGACTGAAGTCCAACTTGGTAAACTTGAGTTTATTGGGGTTAATATAGGTGTATGGAGGAGGGGTCATTTGCAGGAGCATGGGTGACTCAAAGGCAGCTGCTACACAGAAAGCCACTCAGCACAGGCTGCATGCATACTGCTCCCATGCATACTATATCCTTGGGGAGGGGGCCAGTGACCCTTGCAAGTCTCAGGAACTGCCCAAGCCCTGAATGCCAGGCATCTCGCTTACTCCTGGAACTTGCTTTCCTGAGCTGTCCTAACTGATAACACCATAGACTATTGTGAATTTTGCGGGAATGTGTGTGTGTGCGCGCGCGCATGTGTGTGTGTGTGTGTGTGGACTCTTACTTGGCATCATGATGACACGATTCCTCTATGTGGTTGAGTTAGTAGCATAGTATTCCCTTTTACTTTTGTGGATGCATGAGCTCTATTTGCCTATTCTCGGGTTGAGGAGCATTCTCAATGCATTTCTGCATGGATGAGAAATGATGTCGAGCATGCAACTTAAAAAATCTTTTCCCCCCTGGAGCTAGGGATCAAATCCAGAGCCTTTTGCACTGTAGGCAAATGCTGAACTAGATCTCTAACCTTAGCTTTTAAAAATCTTGAAAACTTACTGGTGTTTTTCTTGCTGTACTACATTGATTACTACTATATAACTCTCCATTCTCTGTTGAGCATTTTCTTTTTGAACATTTCAATACTCACACTTGTAAAGAATATTCTTGGTAGTTGATTCATTAATGGCATCTTGCTAATCTTTAGGGTATAGGCCTAAAAGTAAAGACCTTGGGCCAAAGGAGTAGCCCTTGTAGGACTCCTCACAAGTGACCAAAGTGGTGACACAGCACTTGTACTAGTTGCCAGGGTTGCCGTAGCAAAATACTGCAGACTGGATGGCTTGAACAGCCTAAGTCTAAAGCCAAGCCACAGCAGAAATGGCTTCCTCTGAGGCCTCTCTCCATGTCTTGCTCCATCTTCCTAAGGTCATCTCCATGTACCCCTAGTGTCTCCTCGCATACGGGACTCATGTTGCATGGAGATGGGTCAGTTGGCTTAGGCTGCCCCTTAATTACTACATTTTAACTTAAGCACCTCATTGACAGCCTTGTCTCCAAATGCAGCTGCATTCTGAGACACTGGGGGCTAGGACTTCAATAAGTGAACTTCCAGGAATAAGATTCAGCTGTAACAGAACTTTTCACTAGAGGTTCTAAAGTTTTTTTGGGGATGGGGGTATGGGTGGGGACGGGTTGCAGGTCTCTTGGCTTCTTCCAAGGTTCTGAGACACAGTTTGGTGTGAAGACTTCTCTCTCTGTCTCATCCATCCCCCTTTCCTGGTTTGTTCATTTCATCACTGTCAATCAATTTGGGGATTCTTGACCTTTGATGCAAAGTGGAATTTCCTGAGAACTTGAAAAAATTCCCCAAGTCCCAGCCCAACAGGTCCTGACTTCAATGGCCTGGGGACGCAGGCTGGGCATGGAGCACCTCAAAACTCCTCAGATGGTTCCAGTGTTTGGACAAAATGAACACCTCCACTCTCTACTTTTTCTGTTCCTTGTCTTTTGCCAAGCATGAGACAGGAGGACACAGGGGCTGTTTAATTACCATCTTCTAAAGTTAATTAAACCTCCATATTCTAATGCCTGTTTTTAACTCTCCTAAACAAGTTCATGTTAAAGCTTGGTGGTAATTTGGCTCTTTTGTTAAAATTAAGTCCTTATAGCAAAAATTAAAAACAAAATGAAAAACCATTGGGCATAAAAAATCCACGTTGGGTTTAATAGAGCCTCTTAAGTGATGGTCCGGGCTGAGACGCTCACTGCTCCGTGGGGGCTGGGGAGCCTGCTATACATTGTGGTCCTTGCAGCTTATGTTCTGTGTAAGCTTTTATAAGAAGAGGATAAAAGCTAATTTTCATGAGAGCCTTGCTTTTGTGGCGGGGTGATTAGCGAACTATTGTGTCTGGGATCCTGCAAGTTTAGAGTCCCAACTCTCAATGTTTGAAATAAAGCTTTAAAATGTTCTCCCCATGGGTAATGAATCTTATAGACACATTGAGCCAGAGATAAAAGGGCCAGAGAGACAAGAGTCCACACTGAGTGATACTATTTCTACTAAGTTCAAGAACAGGTAAAACTAATAATGTACAGCAATAGAAACTAGAAATGATTACCACTGCTATGTGTGTACCTGTTGCCCGAAGAGGAGGCGACTTGGGGGTACAAGTCAGCTAGTTCTGAAAAAAGATGCCTATGCCACTGGGCTAACAAAAACTCTGGAGGAATGGCTCAGCGGTTAAAGTGCTTGCCTAGAAAGTGCTAAGTCAAGTGCTAAGTACCTGAGTTTGATTCCCCATCACCACATAAGCTGGGTGTGGTGGCACATGCCTATAATCCCGCACTTGGGAGGCTGAGGCAAGAGAATTTCCGTGTGTCCAAGGCCAGCCTGGGCTCCACAGTGAGATCAGGACCAGCCTTGGCTACAGAGTGAGATCCTGTCTCAAACAACAGAACAAAACAAAATGAAACAAAAACAACCCTGGCTTCATCAGCAGTCAGATGAAGTTCCAGCCCAGTGCCCATCCCTGGCACAATATGCCCCTCCCTTGCTGCTCCCCTACCCTGAATCCTACATCCAGCAATAATGCCACCTGCACCTTTGCACGTGCTCTGCCTCTGGAGTGAGGTGACCTTCCCAATCGAGTTCACTCAGAAAGCTGATGGCTCTTTGAGTTGCAGCAGGAGGTTCCTTGACCTCCACAATGCCATCATCATGCCCTTCGTGGATCCCTGTGGACAAGTGTTTTTGCTGTTAGGCTGCAGTGCTCTCTTGAGAGGCACTATTGTTGTCTGTGTGTCTGCCAGGCCTGGCCCAGTACCAGCACCGAGCAGGGGCTTACAACACGAGTTGAGTTGTGTTTGAGTAGGGAGGAAACCTGAGCTGTGAAAAGATGTTCTTCTCTTACAGCCGTTCCTTTATTCCCAACAACACTTGAGGCAAATTGGACACACGTGATTCTCATGACTCTGAGGGAGACCTAAGTTGGCTGGAATCTGCAGCCACAGGTTGGGAACGGAGAGCAAGGGAGAAGCTGCGAGATAGTGGGGAGCTGTGCTGTGTCTCGTGTACCCCGTTCTTCCAGCCAAAACGGATGGCCTGCTTTCTGGGAGTGTATTTATTTGCACATGTGTTTGTGTGCATGTGTGAGCCACACAGTTGGGTCTGTGTGTGTGCCCAAATGACATGCATGCACACATGTGAGCCGCTGAGTACATGTGTAGATCTGTGTGTGTGTGAGTGAACATGGGCGTGTACAGGTGTCTGCTATTATAGGACTAGCAAAGTTCTCTTTCCTACAGGCATTATTCACAGAGCAAAGCTGAGGCACCCAGGAGGCACTATGGGATGTGAGCCTTGGCATCTCTCAGAGACCACAGGCCACGGGGATGGAAGCAAATCTTTGAAGAGCCAGAAGCTTCTACAGAGACTGGAGTCACATGTTTATTGAGCATCCATTCTAAGTACTGCCACTAGTTCTCACTGGGGGAGCCAATCACAGGCTTACAGGCAGTACCTACCTGGAACGCAGCTGAGAAGGCTTCTGAGTCTCCACAGGGAAGGAGACTGATTAGCGACGTCCCCACTGGGCTTTGGTCAGATGCCTCCATCCCTGGCCTTTAAGTGGGTGCCAAGCAACGTGCTTCACTTTAGGGATAACAATTAGCCAAACACTCACCTCAGCCTACCCAGAGACCGAGAATGCACAGCCACCAACGAGTAGCCAAGGGTTAAGACGAGGAAGCGCATGGAGGCGAACAAAGCTCGCGCTGGAGGAAAGGTTTCCAGTGGAATTTCTGGCAAGGTGGGGGAAACAAGGGCAGAAAGACATTCTGGCAGGAAATGGATGTGTGGGGTGAGCAAATTCTCACAGGAGAGGAAAGCAGGCCTGTCTGCAAGGTGGAACCCGAAGGGGGATGGCAGGTGAGCAGGACAAGACAGTGGAACTGACGGGACAGGCCTGAGTGCTGTCCCTAACAGGGCTGTCCCTAAGGTCACAAAGGAGCTCCCACTCCGATGTCAGCAACCCTTGGGCGGGCAGGCACCTAGCAGGTGCATCTAGGCCATCTCAGGACCCCCTCGTGTAGGACGACTACGCTGCTCTTGTTCACCTCTTGTGTTTGGCACCGGCAGTCCCAGCGCAGACGTGGGAACTCGCACCTTGACAGAGCTCTGCCACTGTGTATGTTGTAAGCCGCTGCAGGTGCTCAATTTGCATGGACGGAGAACACATTTTCAGTTTCCGCCTCTAACAAATGGCAAATTTCACTTTCACAGCCTTTCTTTCTCCATCACAACCACACCAGTTTCCTCTTGGCACCTCAAGCCTGTTGTCACAGAGTAACCACAGCTCCCCTCTATGGTGTTTCTGCCTCACCAGCCTCTTGGGCTCGCCAAACTCAGCACCCAGCCATGACTTCTCCTGCCCCATCTGTTGTTTCTCCACCATATGGAAAGTCCTAGCTGGGAGCCAGGGTCCTGGGCACCAGTCGTGATGCTACCCCTCACTCAGTATAAGATGCGAGGCTGACTCTGGGCCTCTGTTTCTCCATATGCAACAAGCGGGCTCTAGACACAATGATCTGTGAATGTTCTTCAAGCTGTGCTGCAGGGCCTTTCTGATGGGGCAGTTTCATTGTCCTGGAAACCCCAAGATGCTATATAGCCCCTCACGGTCTGAGAAACTCAAGTCCCTCAGGGTCCTCTCTCATTCTCTGGCTCTGCTGCTGCCCCTGCCTTCCTTCCCAGTTCCTACCCACCCTCATATCTCGCTCCTGCATCTTCAAGCTCTTTGCTCCTTAGCTTCTCAAGGTGGTGACTCGGCGAGCAGAGGGGACCCTCAGAGGGACTCAGTTCACCTGGCTGAGAAGGATGTAGCTCTGCTACTGCCCTAAGGGCTCCTTCCTCCCTCTGGCCCGGCGTTCCCAAGCTCCAGTTCACTTGAAGCCGAGCTGAGGGCCCTACCCACAGCTGCCATGTGAGCTGCAAGTGCCTGGGTAGAACAAGGCTGCTGGGGCTCAATATTTAATACATCTCCCACACATCCCTAACTTGCCAAAGCCTGCACACTTCTGCTGATGAAGTGTAGCAGAGAGAGGCAGAGGGGCTGAGGGGATACCAAGGCCTGGGGCGGGTCACGCTTCCGGCTTGATGTATGACCTTGAGTGACGAGGCAATCTGTAGGCCCTTCACGGATCTGATACCACCAGAACTTCAGAGTTTGCCATGGTGAGAGCATCCCAAACCTCGCCAGATGGTATGTGCACAGCCTGGCTTGCTGGCACGAGAGGAAGGCCCATGAAAAGGCAGAGACCTCATGTAGCACGGCCAGCCAGGAGTCAGAGGCCAGAACTGTGGCGGGGAATCCACTGTAGCCCAGGAGGCCAGGGCTAATTGAAGGGATACAACCAGAAAACTGCCTGAGCAGTCAAGTGAAGGAGGGTTGTCATGCAAATCACCAGGAAGAGATGATTAAGTGCGCGTAGGCACAGAAGAGAGGCTGGTGACCCATGACTTGTCCAGCATGTCTCTGGGTCCCTAGGCCCCTACAGGCTCCGCTGTGGTTGGGTGTGGAGGATGGGGCCTGGGACTGGGGAGGGGAGAAGCTGAGGCACAGGCCGGCCTCCCAGACTTCCCTCCCAGACAGATTAACGGGCTGGCCAGGTAAGAGAGGCTGCTAGGAAAGGCGTCTGGGGACACCTTCTTTTCAGGGAGTCCCAGCTCCCACTTGACCCCTTGCTGGCTCACCCGCAGTGGGGGAGGGAAGGGCAGGAGCAGCCGCTTTCCTGAGGGGTGCAGTTCACTGCGGCAACACATCTGGTGTTGAGGGTTGCCAGAATTCACAGGAGGGCGGCTCTGCTCCGACCCTGGCCGTGCTCGTCAAACCCCTCGATCTCCTCACAACGTCCCTGACAAGAGGCTTGATGTTTGGTTGCACCCCTCAGGAACCGAGCTCAGTTTGTCCCAGGTAACCTGCCCCATGGTTGGAAACTCCAGACAGGAAGGGTCTGGCACCACAGCCAGCATCTGTACGGCCTTGCCTGACGTGGGGACTCTCCTGCCTGCCCAGCACAGGGTGGCGTGCCTCAGCATTTGGCACAGTGTGTCTATAGATGTTCAGCTTGTTTACACCTATGGAAGATTTTATGTAAAAAACTTGGAATCATATAAAAATTGCTACCAAGGTACAAGTGTTACCTGGCAAACCTAGTACTAGGGGTTAAGATTTTGGAATCAGTTTGCCATTCTCCACCTCTGTCTCCATGTTTGAGAAGAAGACAATGTGGGGGTTAATTTTATGTGTCAATGTGGCTAGGCTATGGTGTCCCTTTGCCCAGCCGAACACAGTATAGATATTGCTGGGAAGATATTTTCTGGAGTGATTAACATTTATAATGAGTTGACTGGAAGTAAAGATGAATTGAGATAAAGTGGTGGGCCTCATCCAACAAGTTGAAGGCCTTCAAATCAAGAGCTCAGGTTTTCTGAAGAAGGAAATCACATCAGGACTAGGAATTAGGGCTCCAAGGATTTTACACTTGGCAGGCCCCATGACTGAGTGAGCTTAATAAATCTCTATTAGTTGTTTCTTGGGAGAACCCTGATTGATGTAACCACCAGCTATACCTCTGTGCGAAGGCAGATAAAGGGCACTGCATTCCTTGAAAAGAAAGCAATTTGTAAGTGCTAGTATTATGAAAATGCCAGTGTGGTCTATGGCCATACTGCCCTGAACCGGCCCCATCTTGTCTGATAAAAGTGCTAGTTTGTGCAGTGCCCTGTGATTTTATTTCCCGGCCCAAACATCCTTGATGGTGCCCCACTGGCCCTTGGCATCGTGTCAGCTGCTCTTTATGAAACATTTCTATCACTGTGCCAGTAGCTTGTAACTCATACATATTCAAGATACTTTAAAAAGAGAGCAGGAAAATGGCTCAGAACAGCTAGCGTATTAGGACCATATTCCTCAGCCTGCGAGTTAGAGCCATCAGTGATCTTGCCCTCGTACTCCTATGCAACCCCTGGACAAAGAAAACTGCACTTGACTTTCTTAAGTGTGCCGTAGGTTTCCTATGTCCCGAATCCTCTTATGTGTGCCTGAGATTTCCTATGGCTGTTGCCCACATTATCTTCCCTCCAAAGTACATTTCCTCCTGCATCTCTCGCGTGTTAAAAGTCTTCCCTGTCCTTCAAGGGCCAATTCCAGTGCCACTTCCTCTATGAAGTCTTCCCGCATCTCCACCACGGACGCTGGGCGTGACCTCTTTCTGCATGTGCAGTCCCATATCAAGGCCTTCCTCTAACTTGCATTACAGTCATCTGTTTCAGGGCTTCTTTTTCCATCTTAAAATGAAAGCTGAGAACAGGAAACAAGTCTGACAGTTCATGACAGATGATGACATGGAAGCCCATGGAATTTCTTTCTAAAGTAGTGAATCTGACTCGAAAACAATTAGTTCTCCTGGAATAAACGTCTACAAAAAATGTATTTGTGGTTTTCCGAAGATCAGTGTTTGTTGTTTTTGGAGATGAGATTTTCATAAGTTGCCGAGACTGGCTTTGAACTCAAGGTCCTCCTGCCTCAGCTTCCCAAGTAGCAGGGACTACCTACTCCTGGCTGAAGATCAGAGTTTTTACTCTGGCATTATATCAGTGGGCTTCTGATTTCCATACCTGTATATTCCATCTGAATGGCAGACTTCATATTTAGAATTGAGCCCACATTCTCTTTTCCCTATCCAGTTCTGAAGCTTCTTTCTGAAGGAACTACTGCAAACCTTCCCATTTGAAAGTGTAACTTCCCGGTCCAGACGGTGACACTGTACAGTTAGTTGTACTAATCTTGGAGATATCATGCAGAGAACAGTGTTGGGGAAAAGCAGGTTAAATTTACCTACGGAAGCCTAACTATTGTTAGGCCCATTCTAGGCCTGTGAGACACGAGAGCGACAGCACTGCCTCTGTCTCTCCATCCTACCAGCAGGTACTTGAGTCCCTACTCTACACCAAGAGCCATGTTCTCTCTCCCTTTTGAGATGGGGTTTTGCCACTGGAAACTTGAGATCCTCCTGACTCAGCCTCCTCGAGCAGCTAGAACTACAAATATGCACCACTACTCTGGGCTTACAAACTATGTTGTTTAAGCAGAGCATGGTAGGGCAGGCCTGTAATCCCAGGAGACTGAGGCACAACTGTTGTGAGTTTGAGGCCAGTGTGGGCTACACAGTGACTTCAGGACCAGCCTGGACTCCAAAGCGAGACACTGTTTTAAAAGTCAAACCAAACCAAACAAACAAGTACTTAGCTCTTCCCTATCAGCTTCAAGCCCCATAATGACATGGACAGTAGCTGTCTGTTCATCACTGTACCTTGATTCAATCCCATACCTGCACGTAACTCGTATCCCATAAATACCCATGAAAACGAGCCGGTTTGCATCATCTTACTCCCAAGAAAGTGACAGCGACTCAAGGGTAGGATTTAGCACAGGTCAGGTGAGCAAGGAGTACTGATTAGCTTGATGTGATAGCCCAGACCTATAATTTCAGGTATTCAACAGGCTGAGGCAAGAGGATCACAAGTCTGAGGACAATCTGGGCAACTTTGTGAGATCTTGACTCAAAATAAAATAAAATAAAATAAAATAAAAGGTATGGGGATGTAGCTCGGCGAGGTAAAGTTCTTGCCTTCTCTAGCTTGCACGCACCCCTGGCTTTGGTCCCCAGTACTGGCTGAGTTGGCTGACAGGTCGGTCCTAGGTTCTGTGAGGTCAGTGTGTACTTACTCCAATGGATGCCCAGGTTGTTGTGTGAATTCTTAAATTTCCATGTGAATTCTCATCTGCCTCTGCAGCAAGAAATGCTGGCTCTTGATTTGCCAAGGGGCTTTTTCCTTGTTTGTGACCTACCAGACGGAACCATGAGTGGTGGGGAAGCTGCAACACAGAGACCTGTGTGAAGGGCCCAAAGCTTAGGCCTGGGAGTCAGCAACCTCCTCAGAGACCCCACAGTTGGACAACTGATTCACAATTGCAGTTTCCTTCCTGGCCCCACAGGGACAGATCATGAAACAAGACTGAAGATGACCTGTGGACTGCTGAGTCTTGGCCTCACCCAGACTTTTCAGAATAATGTTTTTCAGTGGGACAATATTATTAAAATATTTCAACAGACTACTCTGTGTGAAATGAGACATCATTTTGATGTATGTCATAGAACTATCACACAATCAAGATCACGCACATATACACGTCCTTGGTCCTTTGTAACCTCTCCTCCCGGCCCCTACCAACTCTCCCCAGCCCAGGCAGCCACTGATCTGCTTTTTGTTACTGTAGATTAATTAACATTTATAGCAGTACTCCATTGTGAATTACAGATAATATCGGGTGCTTAGGTTTTTGTATTCCTATACATATTCTTGACCTTTGGTTTTGGAACTGGCTGTTTGGAAAGAGTTTAATCCTTTCAGGTCTTGGTTTTAAATGTGAGACAGAACTAGAGAAGAGTTTAGACCCAGAGTAAATTTTCCATATCGATGTGGTGAAGCTCTTCCGAGGGCTCTAACCAGTGCCCTGTGAACCATGAGGCTTTGCACTCTGGTGAGACTATCAGCTATTTTTGTCCTTACATGAACTCCAGAAATAGTTTCCTCTAATGCTTCAGGTGGGTTCCTCACACATACGTGGTATGATCAAAACACACAGTGAATGTTTAAATTTGAAAGTACTGTTAGAATAAACAGACACATTGCCACTAGTACCCCTCGAAATACTCCTCCCCTCGCTTCAAATCCATTTATCTTATCAAGCCCACTTGGGCAGCTTAGGAAAACCCTGTCTCAAGGAAAAAAAAAAAGTTGGCCTAAAACCACTCAGTATCCTTTTGTAGGAAGGTATGCTGTGAGATGATGGTTACAGGAGACGATGCTAATGCTTCACTCACACCCGTGTTTCTTAGGGGTTGCCTGCCAGCTGCTCAAAGCCACCTGGCCTGGGTGGCAGAGAGCCAGGTCGATATGGAAAGGCTTCTAGGGGCAGCTCACATTTACGACTGGTTGAAAACAGAACAAAACAAAAACCCCAAAGACATACACTCTGACTCCGTTGCCCCTGGCCAGGGCAATGCTGGTGTGTGGCCTACACTACCTCTAGTACTTCCTCGCAAGTCTGGAAGGTCCCTGCTGCAGGACTGACTTGATAAAGCATCCAGCTGGGCTTCCTTTTTTTTTTTTTCCCTCTTCCCTATCTCAATTTATCACTCCTTCATTGTTTTCTTTGGGTATTCTTTTATGTACATATTGTCTCCCTTTCCCCTTTCTACCCTCTCATCCCCCCGTCCCTTTCCCTTTCCACAATGTCCATCTTATACTTCTGCATCTTTTACAGTTTTTATGGCTTGTCTTTCTCATATTACAGAGACCGTATGGCATGTAACTTTCTGGGTCTGATTGATTTTGCTGACCATGATATTCTCATGGTGCATCCATTTGTCTACAAATGACTCACACTTGTCATTCTTAACGGCGGAGTAACATTCCGTTGTGTATGTATACCACATCTTCCTTATGCAGTCATCTGTACTCGAGCATATCGGCTTCTACGACATGGCTATTATAAATTGGGCTGCTACACACACAGTGTGCATGTATCACTGCAGTATGATGGCATTAGCTCTTTGGGAAGATCCCCAGCAGAGGTATAGCTGCATCAAATGGGATGCTAATGTTCAGTTTTCTGAGGAGTCTCCACACTGCTTTCCGTAGTGGTTGTACTGGTTTGCATCCCACCAGCACTGTAGTAGGGCTTTTTTCCTCAAAGCCTCCCCAGCACTTGTTGTTTCTGAGTTTTTAAAAGCAGCCATTCTTATAGTGTTAGACAGAACCTCAGCATTGACTTAATTTGCATTTCTCTGATGGCAAAATATGTTGAAATTTTTTTCATGTATTTATTGGCTATTTGGACTTCTTCTGAGAACTATTTACTCATTTCAGATTCCCATTTTTTTATTTGCACTTTTATTTTGGAGGGTCTAATTTTTTTCCAATTCCTTGTATATTCTTAATAATAGTCCTCTGAGGAGTAGCTAGCAAAGATTTTTTTTTCCATTCTGTGCTCTGTTCACTCTGTCATTTCCTTTGCTGTATAGAAGCTTTTTAATTTCCTATACTCCCATTTGTCAGTTCTTGGTGTCATCTCTTGTGCTTTGGGTGTTTTATTGAGAAAGTCCTTCCTTGCCTATGCCTATGTCTTTGAGGGTTTTGTCTACTTTTTCTTCTAACAAGTTCAGTGTTTCCATTTGAATGTCTAAGTCTTTGACCCATTTTGATTGGATTTTGGTGCATGAGGAAAGCTGAGGGTCAAGTTTCTATCTTCTGCATGTGGTTAGCCAGTTTTCCTGAAAGACAGGCTGTCTTTACTTCGGTGTGTATTTGTGGCCCCTTTGTGAAAGATCAGCTGGCTGAAGAAGGTACTCGGGGGATGTTTGGGCATCCTCAATTCTATTCCACTGATCCACCTGTCTGTTTTTGTGCCAATACCATGTCATTTTTACCACTGTTGCTGTGTAATATAATTTGATATCTGGTACTGTGATACCTCCTGCTTTTGTTTTGTTGCTTAGGGTTGTTTTGGCAATTCTTGGCCTCTCGTGGTTTCATATAAATTGTTGGGTCATTTTTTTCTAATTCTGTGAGAATGCTGCTGGTACCTCAGTTGGGATTGCATTGAATCTGTATGTCAGCTTAGGTAGTGTGGCCATTGTGACAGAGTTGTTTCTTTCTATTCAGGAACAGGAGGCATCTTTCCATTTTCCAAAACTCTCTCGGATTTCTTTTCTTCACAGTCCTATAGTTCTCAGTGTAGAGGTCTTCCACTTGCTTTTTTAGGTTGATTCCTAGGTATTTAATTTTCCTCGAGGTGACTGTGAATAAAATTGTTTTTCTAATCTCTTTGCTACTGGTTCTTTTTGTATTGACTTTACACCCTGCAACTTGGCCGAACTTGTTTATTAGGTCTAAGAGTCTTCTGGTACAGTTTTTGGGGCCTGTAAAGAATCATATCATGTCATCTTCAAATAAGGATCATCTGACTTCTTTTCCTATGTGCATTCCCTTTGCTCCAGGCTCTTGCCTGACTGCTCCAGCTAAGATTTCAAGCACTATGTTAAATAGGAGTGGTGAGAGCAGACCGGCTTGTCTTGTTCCTGATTTGAGGGGAAATGCTTTCGGTTTTTTCCATTTAGGATGATGTTGGCTGTAAGATTGTCATAAATTGCTTTTATCAAATTGAGGTAGAGTCCTTCTATACCTATTTTCATCAGAGTTTTGATCAGGAAAGGGTGTCAAAGACTTTCAGCATCTACTGAGATGATCATGTGATTTTTTTCCTTGCTTTTGTTGATGTATTACATTAATTGATGTGCATATGTTGAGCCAGTCTTGCATCCCTGGGATAAAGTGAGCTTGGTTGTGGTGTTTGATCTTTTAAAAACTGTTTTTGTTTTGTTTTGTTTTGTTTTTTTGAGACAGGGTCTTGCTCTGTAGTCCAGGCTGGCCTTGGACTCAGGGCAATCCTCCTGCCTCAGCCTCCTGAGTGCTGGAATTACAGGCGTGCGCCACCACGCCCAGCTTGGGTACTTAGCGCTTGACTTAGCGCTTGCTAAGCAAGTGCTTTAACCGCTGAGCCGTTCCTCCAGCCCCAGATCTTTTTAATAATTTGTTGCATTCTGTTTGCAAGTATCTTATTGATGATTTTTGCATCAATATAGATTAAGGAGATAGGACTATAGTTTTCTTTCTTTGTTGGGTCTTTGTCTGGTTTGTGAATCAAGATGATACCTGCTTCCAGGAAGGAGTTGAGCAGTATTCCCTCCCTTTCAATTTAGTGTAAGAGTTTAAGGAGCATCGGCACTAACTCTTCCCTAAAGTTCTGGTAAAAGTCTGCAATGAATCCATTATGTCCTGGGCTTTTCTTTGATAGAACCCTTATTACTGCCTCAATTTCATCCCTGGTCATTGCTCTATTCAGGGTTTCAATACCTTGGATCAATTTTGGTGTATTATATGTATCAAGGAACTTACCCATTTCTTCTGAGTTCATGAATTGGTTGGAATATATTTTTCAAAATAGTTTCATATACTTCTCTGGATTTCAACTGTGTGTTGTGATTTCATCTTTTCCATTTCTAACTGCACTGATGTGGTTGCTTTCTTTCCTTCTTTTGCTGAGTTTGGCTAGAAGTTTGTCAATCTTATTTATCCTTTTGAAAAACCAACTCTTTAATTCATTGATCTTTTTTGGTTTTTATTTTAGTTTCAATTTCATTGATCTCTGCTGATTCTTACAATTTCCTTCCTTCTACTACCTTTAAATTTGATTTGTTCTTGTTTCTCAAGGACTTTGAGCTGTATCATTAGTTAACCTCAGATTGCTTTTTTTCATATGTGCACACACAGCTATAAATTTCCCTCTTAGTACTGCTTTCATTGTGTCTCACAGATTCTGGTATGATGTATTTCCATTGTCATTTGACTTTACGAAGTTCTTGATTTCTTTCTTGGTTTCTTCTGTAATCCATTCCTTATTCAATAATGCAATATTTAATCTCCATGTATTCGAGTAGTTTCTGTAGTTACGTTTGGTACTGATTTCTAGTTATATTCCACTATAACCTGAAAGTATGCAGGGAATGATTTTAATTCTTTTGTATTAACTTAGGCATATGGATGAAGTGTGTCTCTTGCAGACAAAAAATGGTTGGGTTTTGTTTTTTGATCTACTCTGCCAGTCTGTGTCTTTTGATTGGCAAGTTAAGAGTAATTACTGAAAGATTTTTACTGAATCCTGTCATTGACCTCTTCTTCTACTATTGGTTCTTTGCTTTTTCTTTTTGTTACACATTCTCTTTACATGTCTCCTTTCACTTTTTTTTTTTTTGGTGTTGTTTATGTATCTGTCTCTCCCTAAGATTATTTTCCGCAATGATGGTCACAAATTTCTTCAGGGATTCTTAGTCATAAAAAATTTTATTTCCCCTTCATTTTTTCAGGGATGATTTTGCTAGATACAACAACCTGGGGTTCACCTGTTGTCTTTTAAAGCTTGAGAGATTTTGCTCCAGGCTCTCCTGGCCTTTAAAGTGTGAAGTGAGAAATCCAAGGTGATTCGAATGGTTTTGCCTTGGTAAAATTATGTCTGTTTTTCTCTTGCTGCTTTTACTATTCTTACTTTATGTTGTATTTCTGAGGTTTTGATTATAACATGTCATGGTGAGTATCGTTGTTGCATTTTTGAAGTTATTTGGTGTTAGGCTTCTTGTACTTGAAAATTAATTTACTTTCCTATACTTTGGAAAATTTCTAGCATTATTTCAGTGAATAAATTCTTTACACCGAAACACTAAACCTCATAGATAAGACAAATTAGGCAAATATCTAAAAGACATAGGGATAGGCAAAGACTTCCTTGACAAAACACCAAGAGCAAAAGAAATTATCCCCATTATTAACAAATGGGATCTTGTCAAATTAAAAAGTTTCTGCACAGCAAAGGAAACTATCAACATTGTAAAAAGAGAACCAACAGACTGGGAAAACATATTCACCACTAACATCTCAGATAGGAAGCTTATAACTAGAATATACAGGGAACTGAAGAAAAGTAAGCCTACCAGAATAAAGGATCCTATTGAAAAATGGGCAAATGAAATGAAGAGATAGTTCACTCAGGAAGAAGTTCAAATGGCCAATAGATACATGAAAAGATGTTCAACATCCCTAGACATAAGAGAAATGCAAATCTAAACAACACTAAGATACCATCTCATTCCAGAGAGAATGGCCTATATCAACAAGTCAGCACTGCTGGTGGGAATGTAAATTTGTACAACCACTTTGGAAAGCAGTATGGAGAGCTCTCAAAAGACTGGAAATAAATATCCCCTTCAATCCAGCAACACCCCTCCTGGGAATATTTCCAAAAGAGGTCAAAACAACACATAACAGAGATATGTGTATACCCATGTTCCTAGCAGCACAACTAACAATAGCTAAAATATGGAAGTCGCCAAAATACCCATCAACAGACCAGTGGATACACAAACTGTGGTACTTATATACAATGGAATACTATGCATCTGTAAGGTCCAACAGCATGGAGGCTTTTGCAGGCAAATGGAAGAAACTCGAGAACATCATGCTTAGTGAAGTAAGTCAGAAGCAGAAGGTGAAACATCGAATGGTCTCTCTGATATGAGAAACCCAGATCACAACTATCTCATGGAACTTAAAGTGAAAAACAAAGTGAACCAGGGGGATAGGGTGGGCAGGGAGGGAGGGGTGGACAGGGGGAGGGACAAAGGAGAGTGGAAAAGCCCTTGTCACCTTGACAAGACACGTATGTGCACAAAATGCTCAACTTCATTGTAAACCTTAAATTTTACACTTATACTTATCAATAAAATGGGAAAAAATAAAATTCTTAAAACTTTATTGCTATCTTCTGCTCTTTCTCTCACTCCCATAATTCTGAGATTGTTTCTCTTTGATCATTTATCAGCTGTTACATCCACCTACTTTGCTCATTTGTGATTTTGGAGTCCTGCCTAATTATAGAACTTGTTTCTTCAGCTTTGTCTTCAAGGTCTGAAATTCTGTCCTCACAATGTTTCAGTCAACTTCCTCTGCTTTCAAATGTAATTTTCACATCCTGAAGTTCAGCTAGATTTCAAAATTTCCACTTCCTTATCAAAACGTCCCTTCATATCTTCCATTTCCTTATCTAAATCAGACAACTTTTATTTGTGGCTTCTGTATGCTCAGTTAGCTTTGTATCCATTAGGCCCACTACTTGTTTAGTAAGTTCCTCTTCAAACCCACTGATCGTTGCTTGCATTTCTTTAATAACTTGCTTGAACTCGCTTATTTGCTTTTTGACTTCCTTTCCTATGAGTTCCACTATTTCAAGACCCATGACAACAGTTTCTGGGGACTCAGGAGTTTCTGTGTTTGTCCTTTTGCCTTGTCTTCCCATGTTTCTTGTTGTTGGGGGACCTCACTATAAAAGCCCAGCCAAGAGATTTCTGTGAATTGGTATGAAGGTATGTTGAGGGGAGCCCAAAGTCCTCTGAGGTGTCCTGCCCATCTCCAGACCCCTCAGCAAAACTCTCCTGCCTGTCCTGGCTTCCCTCCCTTGAGGGCGGGGCTCTCCACCTGTGAAGGTGCTCTCACTACCCACTCCTCAGCTCTTCATGGGGTTGGCAGTCTTTCCTCAATTTTCTCTTGTGCCTGTTTCTTTCTGGGCACTGTTCAAGTGTCTCCAAAAACCCTGGTGTGGCCATCTGAGTCTTCTTCTACTTTAAACAGTTCAGGCTCAGGCTTTTTTTAAAAAAATAAAATGGCTCCTGCCTGTGTCAAAGCTCTCAGTGCACCTGCAGTTTGCACTTACCACTGGCTCATTTTTAGAGGCTGGGGCTACCAGCTGCTGTCAATTCCCAGTTCTCTAGGATCCGTACTTACCTTGGTCTGAGGTTCTGGACTCTGGGCAGGATTTCCATTGTCTGCAGATGCTGGCAGCTGACAGCCCTCTGCAGTCAGCCTGGGGCAGCTTCCTGGGCTATTTTTTTTTTCCCACTTCTGATGTTTTTTCAGTATTTCTGATCTTCCCGTGTCTTCCTTTCAATTGTTAGGGTGCTCCTCCCTCTTCTAGCTACCTTGAACAGGCTGTTTTCGACGATAATCTCAACTTTTCAAGAGGGTCTTTGAGGAGACATTGTGCAGCTGTGTTGCTCGGCCACCATCTTGCCTAGACGTCTCTCATTGTTTTTTCTCAAAAACATTTCCCAGTAAATTACTTTAAGTAGTAGTTTATTTCAGTTGTTAGAATAGGTATATAGGTACAATGCTCATTATGTATACACACATTAAGCTGTTCTCTCACGAGAGCAGTTATGAAATTTTCAGCCCAAGTTACACTAACGAGATTCATCATGCAATTCTTTGTAGACATTAATGCATCACATCTGTCAAAAGTTGGTGCTTGTTTGAAATGGTAACTCCAACTGAAAAACCTAAGAATTCATCGTTAACTTGTGATGCCTCTTACAACCTAATGATATTCTTTTTGATACAATCAAATATTCCACGACAGTCCCCTAATCTTTACTTAGACTAGCTGTGTCCCTTTGTTTCCATACTACAATTCTTTACTTGCAGTATTTACACCCTAATCATTTGCTTCAGTATTCGTATCTTTGGTTTCTGGCTGTGATTGTACTAGTTGAACTACCAATTCCCTTCAGCTGTCTGGGTCTCCCGTGGCTCTCCACAAAGGGCCCAAATGGTCTGTAGACCTTTGTGCCTCAGGTCCTTTTCTGAAGATGAATAAGAAACATCCAGCCAACACTTCACATGCCATCAGTATTATGAAATTCTAAGTCTAGTAAGGCAAAGCTACATCCCATTTGATGTGGAAGATAACCAGAATTCCTCAGTGAATAAAATTCCTTTTGAGTATTGGGTTGGGGGGGGGGGTAGTCCATTAAACATTTTCAGCCTCAGCAGAACTGACACTTTGGGTTGGATAGCTGATTGTGGTGAGGCAGAGGGGAGGTGGAGTCTTTTATGTACATTGCAGAATGTTGAGCAACATTTTTGACCTTTGCTCACTAGGTTCCAAAGCAGTCTCCTGGTTGTGAAACAAAAGTAGAACAGGAGATCCAGACAGCTATAAGGCTCTCCTGTTCTATAAGGAATCTTGTTGGCAGAAGAATTTTCAGTTATTTATTTCAAGTTTGTCTCTGCACTTGTTCATGAAAAGTTTCTTTGCATTTGCTAATAGTGTCTCCTTGCACCCATACAATCCATGCTAATGTCTTCACTGTGGCACTAACATGTTTCTTTTCCTATTACGGCAAGACAAAGACAATGACCATGTTTCACGTTGTTGTTGAGGGTTGAGAAATAAACACTTAATACACTTCCAGGGGTGTAAAAATGGCTGTAGGAGTATATGACTTTTTGGAAAAACCATTCGGCAGTAGGTACTAAAATGTTCATAAAATGTATGTGTGCTTTTTGACCCCAAAGTTCTATTTTACAAGTGAATAAATGGAGAAGACATGATAGGTTTTTAAGAATAAAACTTATGGAACTTTAGATGAAAGACAAAGTGAAAGAGGGGGACAGGGTCGGGGTGGAGGAATGCAAGGGAGGGTGGGGGAGGGACAAAAGGAGAGCGGGAAAGCCCTCGTCACCTTGACAAGATACGTATGTGCACAAAATGCTCGACTCCATTGTAAACCTTAAAATTTGCACTTGTACATATCAATAAAATGGGGGAAAAAGCATAAAACTTAAGGGGCTGGAGGAACGGCACAGGAGTTAATGCAAGTGGAAGGTCATGAATTCAATTCCTCAGCATCACACACAGCTGGGTGTGGTGGCACACGCCTGTAATTCCAGCACTCAGGAGGCTGAGGCAGGCAGACTGCCCTGAGTCCAAGGCCTGCCTGGGCTACAACAATGAGTTCAGACCAGCCTGGGCTACAGAGCAAGACCCTGTTTCAAAACATGAAGAAGAAAAAAAGAATAAAACTTAGAAACAACAAAAAATGTTTAGCAACAGAGAGTTCATTATCCATAATGATTTAAGAGGGTATCATGAAAAGGCATGATATAGAAATAATATGTGATTGGGAAGATTTTCACAACGTGTTAGGTGAAAGAACAGATTATAAAGCAGAATGTGTGTATACACACATACGTGTAGAAGCCTGAGTTTGGACACTAAGAATTCTAACCACATCTGGAAGAATCATGTATGATTTAAAAAATTATTTTTCTTAAAATGAATATGTAATCTTTGTATAGCTTAAGAATAAAGGGCTAACATTATAGGCATGGCAAACAGCAAGGTCTATTTAAGTAAGGCTTGCCACCGAGAGAACAGGAGCCAAGCGCCTCTTCGTTCTGAGAATGATGAACATGAACTATGGTGGATCCAAGAAAGGATTCACTCAGGCTGCTTCAAATTGAAGTAGGGCTGGAGGAAAAAGATGCTTAATCTTCTCAATCGGAGCAACTGTACAGTCTTCTTGTTTTAGGTATCTGCTTCTCTTCTCGTGTTTATCCATGTAAAATCTCTCTCTCTCTCTGAGACAGAGTCTTACAGTTGTCCAGGTTGGTCCCGAACTCACTATGGAGCCCAGGCTAGCCTTGCCATGCAGTCTTAAATGATTAACTGCTGAACTTACACATATTCTGAGCTCCTTATTCTTGTATGAATAGAGTCTGTGTGTGAATAAGCTAAGCAAGAGACTGACTAACCTCAACAAAATACTGTTTTAAGAGGAGGACAGGGAAAAGGAAGAGGGAATGGAGCACAGAGGCTCTCTCTTCCCCCACCAGGAAACAGACTGCATCTTGATGTCCTTAAGTAAAAGAGTTCAGTTCCTTTTGCAGATAAGTATTATGGGATAAATGGGTGAATTATACCCTGGGACAAAATGTTTATCTAACAAACAGGGAAAGCTTTTAGGAAGAATAAGATAATGGAAAAATTCATTTCTTCCCATTTCTAAATAGTCTTCTAAGTACGAAAGAACTTAAATAATAGAAATCTTGCTCCTGACCTGAGAAGAAATGCACAAGGCTCAGAAGGGGTACTATAGTTCCAAGACTTATAATAAGCTGTACTCATCCCAGGTCCTACTGGGGAATAATGTCAACTATCTCAAAACTTACCACACTTCTATGATGCTGTTTTTCATGGCTATCACTTTCACCTGGGTATTAAGCCTTTGGGTGCTTACCTTAGCGTCAAAAACTACAGTAAATGTCAGCAAACCATGCACAAACATCCAGTAAACCTGGCTAAAACTATGCTGTAAAAGAAGAATGTTGGGCTAAAGACTGTGGACCTACAATTTGCAGGAAGGCTGATTTAGGAGGAGAGAATCCTCACTTCTCTCAAAAAGCAAGTGTTGATCCTACTGAGATATATAGCAGTTTGTCTACTTCCCAAAGAGTAAAATACTGACATTATAAAATTGTCCTATTTAACTGATCACATACCATTTTATTCTCGCAGAGATCTTGAGTTTTTAAATCCAGTTTATGGTGGTTCTATAACTTTGGTCATTTGTCCAATACAACTATGTCTTTTAAGACCCAAATGCTCATTGTCTTTTTATATAATACACAAACAAATTTATTCATTCTATTTGCAACATTTTATTTTTGTATTCTAACATTAGGCTTTGATAAGTACAAAAAGTTCACAATACAAAAATTATGTATTGCTGTGGTAGTAAAAAAATCTGGGAAAACAAAATATTTTTTAAGTTGAGTAATATTCATCTCTATAAATCAGAAAGAGGTTCTTCTTGAAATGCAGATATAAAATTGGTGCAAACTGTTTCAATGTGATTATCTTGAGATTTTTGGTGATTCTTTTTCATGTGTTTCAGGAAATCTCTCTTATACATTTACACTGGACAGTTTTCTGTATTTTGCTATAGCCCAATTCTCTGCCTTTTTAAGGCTTTCATGATACCTTCAATTTTACAATTGACCTGTGATGTTCTCTCCACAGAAAAATTCTACCAACAGTTTCAGAAGCAAGAAAAGCTGAATTTAAATTTATAGCTATTGTCCGTTTCAATGTCACAAGAAAACATTACTGCTGAGGAGTGAAATATTTTTATTAGTAGTTTCTTCTCTTGGAAAGATTTAATTTTCACATTACATTGCACATGCGCTACCTTTGATGAATTAATTATTTCTTTCAAGTGTTTAAAAAAAGTTTTATTGAAAAGACTGATTTTTCCTATCTCAAGGATTCTGAGTAAAAAATGACATTACCTACTGGGCATAGAGAATTAAGAACCATATGGCCTATGTTCAGTAACTCTACATATGGCTGAAATTAAGTAATCAAAACCAAAACTTCCCTTTATTTCATCACACAAGTAATGAAAATATCTCCAGGATGTTGTAGACATACGGTCCACTAGCCAAGTCAGAAGCCGTCTCACCGCTTGTATTTTTTTTTCCGTTGTTTAATAAGAAATAAATTATCACTGTCATCATCTTCAGGGGGTCTCTCTTTCTTGTGCTTGTGCCGCTTGCTCTCCTTGGGAAGTTTGTCTTCTCTTGGCTTGTGGTGGTGGGAGAAATGGTAGAAGGACTTGTGAGGCTTCTGCATTCTAAAACTGCTGGCAGAGGAGTGGATTTTTGGACCCCTAGGAAAGTCCTCACTCACTTCACAAGGCCTGTCAGCCTTCCTGTGCTTCTGCCAGTCTCTATTCTTGCTCACCAGTTCTCTCTGAACCTCTTTACGTTCTTGAGTTGGCCTGCTTCTTTCCTTTAAGGCATGGCTCTTCCTCATATCATGATAGTGTCTCCTATCTGTTGCTTCTAAATGTAGTCTCTTGAACTGCCTTGGAAAATCTCCATTTTTCTGGAGTTCTGAAAAATATAAAAATGTTGTTGCATATTTAAGAGCTATACAGTTTATGCAGAATTTCCACAGATGTGCAAATAACTTAGCAGGCAGGAAAACTAGACATTTAAAGTTCTAAAAAATGACATTTTAAAGAAACCTGACAAAGGCTAAAAAAAAAAATCACTCACTAAAAAATGGAATGGTTATAGTTCTACATTCCTGACTGCTAAAAATGAAAACATCCAAAACCCAATGATACTTATTCCATTCAAAACAGCTTAAATACATTACACAATGGAAACAAGGCCTAGTAAAAAAATAGTAATCATAATCATTTAGCTTTATGAGGAAAAGTCATGTCTGACCAAGTCAAGTTCTTCTACTGATAAACAGCCAGACTTTGATTGTAAGGTAAAGACAGATGTATAAAAAGGCCTTGCGATGATTTCATATGACATTTCAATTACCCTCTGAAAACACAATCTAGCCACATTACTAAGTGGTGAATGCCAAACTGCCCAGGCGATTATTCCTCCCAAGTAGAAACTGCCGCACATTTGTGTACGTGTTTCTTAGAGGTTCCAGTGGCAGTGATGTATCTTGCCAGGACTTGTCACATCTATTCTAGGTGTGCGATAATAGGTGGGAGATGAAATGATAGTGAGGGATGAAAATTAATACATCAACAGAACCTTGAATGATTAAAGTGACCAATAAATATTTATATAAGAATTTTAGCATGAAGATAGGCCCAGTGGCAGAGGGGTGTAATCTCAGCACTTTGGTGGGCTGAGGTAGGAAGATCACAAGTTTGAGCCCAGCCTGGGCAATTGAGCAAGACACTGTCTCAAATAATAAGTAAAAGGGGCTGGGGATCTATTTCAGAGCAAATGTCCTAGGTTCAATCCCCAGTACTACAAAAAAAGAATTTTGGCATGAAATAAAAATGCCAGTGGGACATAGTAAGTCTCAAAGTGGATCTGTGCTACACTGCTGACAACACAACTAGCTAAAAAGGGAAAGTTTTTCTCAGATCATAGAATGTACAAATCTTCATTATAGGAAATTTGGAAAAAACAGAAGTATAAAGGAAATAAAACAGCCCTACAGCCCTCATAATCCTTTAATTCAGAGATATTTTTATATATTTCTTCTAATCTTGTTCTAATTCAGTTGCCTCATCACTATCTTCATGTACTATTATTTTTCTACAGATTATATATTTTATACTAAATATAATAAACTATGCAGGAGCTATGGAAAGTACTTTCTCTGTTTTTTTCATAACTAGTAACTGTACTTTGTAAAGAACTTGAGCACAGAGAGAATCTAAAAAAGAGGGCCTGGGGAGATGGCACAACAGTTACAACACCTGCCTAGCAAGCACAAG